>ML675603.1:78815874-78885756 GCA_007922155.1 Mesoclemmys tuberculata | reverse complement strand
AACATCGCAGACCCTGCCTATTGTGCTGTAGCTATTTAAGGCAAATATAAATACACACTACTATTCTATGCAAATAAGTCATAAATTTGTACAGGGGCAAGCCTGGCAGCTTCCGAGTCCTCAGAGTTCCTACAGCTTGATTATTTGGGCTACATGCCTGGGTATAGGACAAACTACATTGGTTGCATTAATTGATTCTCTCCTCCTAGCAATGAATGAAGACAAAATGTCTTTAAGCAGACTCTTTTAGATTTGTCAGCTGCTTTTGACACCAATCCTAAAGTTCTGGAATACAAGATAATGGCTTCAAATTAACAGCAATAGATGGTTTGAGACTACATCTCTCTTCGTGTCACATTACCACAATTGCCATCAGTAGAGGAGTTTGAGCTGGAGTTTCTCTTTTTTAGTGGTACAGTGGCTAGCAGGTCCTCCAGAATAGGTCTTCCACTGTGGAACTTACTCCCTAACCTGTTTGGTTAGAGCTCAAATTTGTCAACTTTCCAGATATGTAGGAAAGCACTTTTTTTTTTGACCCTCAAAAAGAGGGGATGGCGATTCCCAACAGGAGTAGACTGGGGAGATTTGGGTTTATTTTATTCATATCTACTGGTGAATATTTCTGTCAGCCCTTAATGTATTGTTATTTGTGTTATCCATTTTTATTCTATCGAATGGACGACTAGACATTGAATGGACATCTAGAAAAATTTATATACAAAACCTCAAGTTAGGAACCACAGTTCGTTTAGTTTCAATTATGTTTATTTCCATTCTGTAATCCACAGTAAGTTTTATTCACAGAAAAATATGGGAGTCCTTTAGTGGTTAAACACATGCATATTTACATATAGTCAGATTTTAATACCCCCTACTCCCGAGTAGTATTAACTTCACAAGTAGTCAAATTGACTTGTGCAAATAATGATTCAATAAGGTCCCAAACACTTATGGATGTGCATAAATTAAGCATGTGCAAAAATGTCTATAGGGTAATAGGAGTAAAGCATTCTAAATTTGGCCACAGAAGTTAACTGAAGACTCAAATATACTGCACAACTTGTCTGCTTAATGTTTCTAAGGATAGTTTAAACCCATTAAATAGACTTTGTTTTTAAAAAGATGTTATAGGGCAGGTAGAACAGAAGGAGAAAATGCCAAAAAACCAAACACAGACAGGTCCAAAGAGTAAGGATGACTACTCTACTGTCATTGTGCAATCTGTGCAAAATGCAGAAAAGCATAACGTGATTAAAATGTACAAAAAGAACTTTCAATATCTGAAGTACTACAAGGAAAGGAAATTTGGATTTTTTTTAAATATAGTTTTAACTTACGTGTCCTTATGAGCTAATAGCCGAGTTTCAACACTTTATTTTTATCATTCTAATATACTCTGTATTTAACTTAACTTGTTTTAGGTTCATTGACATGTTAAAATAGAAACAAAACAAATGACACTGCCTAACTGTTCTCATCCCAACTATTAATCTAAAAATGATCAGATCACAAAAACTTCCAAAACGGATGCTCACTAGCATTTTCAGCAGAGGCCCAGGATTGAATGAGCTAATAGCAAAATGTACTATTCTTATATTCCTAGAAATCAGGGCTATGCTGCATTTAGCAGGAAAAGTGGGGAAGCTTGCATATGCTACAAGCCCACATTTTTCCTGCTCATCATATAAACTTCAACCCACAGGCTAAAATTCACAGACTTAATTTACCTTTCACACCACCAAATGATCCATAAGTCATGTTGCAGGCTGTTCGCTGAAGATTGTGTTCATAAATAAGTTTGATCTGATACTGGTTCCCATGTTCCACATTTCCCAACATCCCTATGAAAAAACAAGGAACAGCATCTATGTCTAATTTGTTCCTCTTGTGGTTCACATGAAGGAAAAAACAGGAACTTGTTTATATTATTTAAGAACATTATATGGTGAGGTATTATCTATTAGTTGCTTTGAGATGGTGAGGGTTGACAACACCACTTTCCTAAAAATATATCAAATGTATTTATTGTTTGTACATCAGTAGTACCTAGAGGCTAAATGCAGGAGTAGGGTTCCATTATGCTAAGCACTGTATAAAACATAGTAGGAGACAGTGTCTGCCCTGAAGAAGACTCTGTATTTGAGCAAAGGAATATCACACCTTTATACAGTCTGATCTTTGGCATCCTTCAGTCTTGAGAGACCATGGATGTGTGCATCTGAGAGGGGTAGATTGTAGAGAGAGGTAGAGATAGAATATGCACACCTGAGAGAGCACCTCTCTTGCAAGTCTGGGCAAATAGTCTGGAGGTCCTGAGTTGCCCATGCATCAGGGCCCCCCTCTCGGCGTCACCGGTAAAGTCCAGAGGAGATGAAGAACCAACACATCTGGTACCTAATCTGCTGCAGGACTTGCTAGAGAGATACTAAAATACTGACTGCCTTAGGGGCTCAACTCCAGATTTTCTGCCTGAGTTTACTCTCATAGCCTTACATTCTCCTGAATTCACCCACAAGACAATGGGGCTTTTCTGTCAGGGGTTGCTTCCTTAGTCTTTCACCCTTCTGGGCAACACACAAGGCAGGGGATTTGATGAACCACAGGTAGTACCATCTATTCTCATTACAGTAGCAGGCATAGCACAGTACCATTTGATCAGAAATCAATTTACCCTCTAAATAAAGCAAAACAAAATGTTTTGCATTACAATTCTGCAGTTCTAGGATCCAATAAACAAAGTATGCCTCATAACTTGTTTCAGCCAAAACATCTTAATCTCCTTAAAAGAGATTCTAAATTAGGCCACATCAGCTCATGACTCAGTTTTTGTAGTATGTTTCTAGTGGTTGACAGAAAATTGATAATTTCCCAAGTAGTAACTAAGTGTAGTAATGGACACTAGAGATGAGGGTCATATACATGTTTTGTTAATTCCCCAAAGATGATAACTTCAAATTCCTGCTGAGAGATACCTTTGAGATATTTCAGAGAGATATAATCTATATTTCAGAGGCTCCGGCAAGAGTTTGGTGTTATATTTGGGGAATTAACAAATTTGGAAAATTCATACTTCTTAAATTTGGAAAATCTCTTGAGAACCAGCATAGTAAGTTTAGAGCTGTGGTTGATGCAGTGCTCCACAATATAAGGACTATATAGTCTACAGTGGGCATTCACATCATTTGAAGCACCTATATTCTATGCTGCACCATCCAAATTGAATCCAACCATTGTTGATTTGAGCTTTTCTGCCTTGAGACCTGCAGCTCCAAAAGTCTCCGCTCCACCCCCCGCGATGATACTGCTAGCTGCCCCAGACTCCAAACCTACTACATCAACAAAAAGAACAATGTTTCCAGTCCTAAACAAATCTGTACACCAACCTTGTTCAGCTACAGACCTGTAAGCAGATCCATCAGTGTAATAAACCTAGCTTCCTGTAAGCATTTGTGAGATGTTAACACAGCCTGGTCAGGATTAAGGAGGATCCTTTTAGCCCACAAATTGGGGAGTATTTCAAAAATCTCTAAAACTCAAGTCATGTTTAGCAACTGTGTAAGAAGTGTTAAACAATGAAGCAAACTCATGTTCCATTTTATGCAGAACTCCAGCCAAATGGGTTTCTCTTGTTTTATGTCTCATATATCCAGGAATTCAGTTGCTCATTTGGTTATGTACTGCAAACAATACATCAGTTCTGTCACATTCAGACCTCCTACACTCTAAAGGAGGGGACAAATAGGAAGGTTTACCCTTTCATTGTGATATTCTGGCCTCCTTACCTGCACCACTACATCTCCCCGAGAGCTACTTCTGCCTCTGCACATCTCTGAGCTCATTTTGTAAAAAGAATTATGTTTACAGGGTATCTTTATCTGCCAACAGTGTGTTCATGAAAGCTCTGAGCATCAGCTTCTGTATTTAAAGTTGTAACATAAGCAACTTCTATTGACAAACAGACTTTTATTTATTTTTCTTGCCCATGCTCAAGTTTAATATAAATCTTCCTCATGCTCTGTAAAATAATCCTGAATTATAAATTTTGTAACAAAGCTCAGACCCTGCCAAATGGCTCAGCTGCACAGCTACAGCTTCCACAAAGTAGACCTACATTACTACTCTCTAAGTAAACAAGGAACTTGGAATGTTGCAGAGGTAATACTTGTGCTTCTCTTGGAAAAGTGCAGCCTATATAACTACAACTCATTAGTGCCTTGTCATAGAGCAATTCAGCACACTCCAAGCAAGCTGCCTGCTC
The DNA here is from genome assembly GCA_007922155.1 of Mesoclemmys tuberculata. Taxonomy (NCBI): domain Eukaryota; kingdom Metazoa; phylum Chordata; order Testudines; family Chelidae; genus Mesoclemmys; species Mesoclemmys tuberculata. Next base: position 78,881,498 of record ML675603.1, on the reverse strand, counting down.
TCTATTAGCACTATACACAATTGCTACTGCATGCCAAAGAAGAACCAAAACTGTGTGAGAGGGGGAACATCAGTCCAGATTGAAGGGACAGTGTGAGAGTCTTTCAACCCTTTGATTGTGACTTTGCACGGTCAATACCAGAGAAGCTTCTCAGTACACGTGCCTAGTTGGAACAGTTAGCTAAACTGATCCACAACAACAACAAGAACAACAAAAAAGGTAAACAGAGATAGACAGCTATTCTGGACACTTTTTTACCTGAGACAGCATAGACACACAGTTTTCTGCAATGCAGTACAGCCAGATGAAGTAGTTCAGTACCACTGACAATGAGGGGGGGGAAAAAAAGAAAAAAGTTGCAAGTGAGTTTCCAGGAAACTGCAGCACTGATGGCTTAATCCAAGACACACTGAAGTGAATGTAAAATCTCCTAGTGGACTTCTCTGGGCTTTGGATCAAGCTCACAAATTCTCAGATGTTAAGTACCACTAAAACGTAATATTGTGCAACTAAATTATTTTTCAAAATTAAAACATTTGAAGTTATACTTGACAGCTATTAGCTGTCCAGTTCTCAGTGGCTCCCCAAGAAACATTTTTGCAGATATGAGCACATGAAGTGAGCAAGCTTTTCCTGATTCAGCCTGATCCTGCTACCTAACAAGCTAATATCAATACTTCCTGTGAGAGTAATAGTAGGAGGCAAAGGTGTGACTGTCACATTAGATGAGCATCATTTGACAGGTATGGATATGACTTTATAGTTTGTATGAGAAACAGTTTAGTAATAGTAGACTGAATCAGTTAATCCACAATTTAAAGGTTAAAACCCCCATTATACAAGGATAGTCACAATGTTTTATATTCTGTGCCCATCCTTGATACACTGAATAATCTCATTTACTGCAAAGAAAAGCGCTCTTGCACAATAAATAAATATTAATAAAATAGCAGCAGCAGCCGCCACTGCCTTTGGTTAGTTCCCATAAGACATTCCTGTATCTGTGCAGTATCAAGAGCACCCAAATAAAAAATGAAGGGTGTTGAGAACAGAGATATGCATTACTTTTAGACTGGCTTATAATAAATAAAATAGCTTGCAAAGCAACGTCTGATGCATACTTTAGTAGATACGTACTTTTTTTTAAAAGAAGCACAGCAATGTTTACAGCAGCTTCAGAACATAAGGAGAAGACACTTGGGGATTTTAACATAAACAAGACTTTAGCATAACTAGGATAAATTATGTTTTCTATTTATGCTCTATACCACATAAATTAATAAGCAGATGAAATGCATAATTCAGAGTTCATGAATTTTTTTAAATGGCTGTAAGAGTCAAACACTGCAGTGCTAAGAAGAATATTTTAAGTCAAATGAGATAGCTCACACCTAAACCCCAGACACTGAAAAAACTCATCTAGATGGTCTTTAGGGAGGCAAGCTAGCTTCTATGACAAATTAGCCTAAAGCCTCCTAATTAGTGTAATCATTATCGACAACATGAACTGTTTACTTACGAAACGAATTTTCCTACTTCCACCTGGAGTATTGGATCTCGCAATTGCACTTCCAGCAGCAAATCTTCAGCTTGCATTCCATCTCCAGGTTTGACAGGATGCGGATTAAAGATTCGAAGATATCCCATATAACTGCCCACAATCATTTTATCTGTAGAAAAATTCCCAACAAGAGGAAAATTAGAAATAGAGAAATAAATGTGCTACATATACGATTAAAAGCATAAGTGATGGGATGTTTACACGTAATTAAGTTGGTGGTCTGCAGCCTAGATAATTAAATGACTTAAATATGTCAACAGTGTGTACGAGGAAGCAATAATTCTAAAACTCCAGTCCAGTCTCCAAAATCCACTCTTTGGGTGTGGCCAAGTTCCTCCCAATGTTCAGCTCCCACACCTTAAATTTGCAAATAGTCTTCTCACCAAGCAAGCTGTAGAATGTTGGCTTTTAAAGACCTTGTACCCACAACATTATAGATGCCTTCCAAATGAGAAACTGAAGCCAGGTTATTACTTTTTCAGGTAAATGGATCAAAAACATAGACTGAGCCAAATTCAGACTTTACGTAAGTGGGTGAAACTCCCACTCACTTCAAAATGGATTTGGTCCATTCCTATTATTCATTATGAATAGTATTTAATAAGACTCAGCAAAGATTCTTAAGAAACAACATAAGTAAACAAACAAAATGATTACAGAAATGTTCCTCAGGTGATTAGTTATACTCACAACCCCAGAGAAGATACCAACATTTAACTCCTCCAGACATCGATCTGAATCTGTGGAGTGTCCAATAAATCTTATCCATAAGTCACATGAACACACTCATACTACAAAACAGCGACTGTTTCAGAGTCTTTACCAGACTCTTAGCCACCCAGAACAGTTCCACTGGACCCCACTTCACACAGGTGGAGAAGCAAGCAGCTCTCTTTACTTCTGCTGTAACAAACAACTTTCATGCTGCAATTCATTGTACTCAGTATGACCTCTGCCCCTGCCCTCTAATTTTTACCTCATCCATTTCTGTCACAATTTATCTGTATATTACGGTGACAAATGAAGATGATAGTCAAAGATACTTGCATGCCCTTTGGCTCCCTAAAGCTAATATTTTTCTTACATGGATAAACTTGCCTAAAGAGGGATTTTTTTCTTCATCCAAATGTGAAGGCAGTCAGGTTTATCTCTTATTTTATTTACTTTTGGTCTTAAACTCCACACCAAAGGAACCCCATCAAGTGCTCTGGCCACTCTTAACATACATTTATAGACAACAGAACATAGGAAATGCAAAGTAAAAAAACTGACCAAAGCAGCAGTACTTCCTCCTCCCATCCTACCACATCTCCAGTAATCTGACAGATACAGTTTAAGCCCTTCTCCCATTAGACAGAAATTCCACTTTCAATTGCCTCAGCTAATACCTGTTCAGACAGATGACTTTGGGGACATGCTACAAAACCTAACTAATTTCAACTATTTCAGACCTTGGGAGGAGCACATTTCAAAGGAAAGGAGAACACTGACAACAGACCCCTTACTTTTATAACAAGAAGTTGCAGAGAAGGGACAAAATCAAGCTCAGCAGCTTCTGCTGATTACAACTGAGGCAGAACGGCATGGGAAGGCAAGTCTCAAATAAGTTGATCCTACGGATTTATAAGTCAAAACTTACATCTTACAACTCTAACAGCCAATAAACAGCATGCGCAGATTAATAAGCACTGGTAACATATGTTGCGACTGAGGCACCTCTTATAAACTGCATCACCCCATTATGCATCAATTTAAGTGTATATTTTATTTTAATGTAATGAAATTCTCCCTAAGGCCTTAGCGCTTACAAGACAAAATGCCCATTGACTTTAACGGCTCTCGGTGTCAAAATCCACCTGCAACGAAGTGTTTTGTCATTTTATTAATACAGTTTAATCTATCCACCATTTCAGTGTGTAGCTGTTTTAGAAGGGACTCATGCTACGTATCCAACTGTTTTAGAAATGACATGCCATAATTCCATGTAAAAATACAAGTTTAGATTGCTGATCAATTTAGGTTCTTATTCCATTTTAACTAGGTGTAAGAAGCTGAGGTAATGTGAGAGGAATGGATGTAAACTAGCAACTAAAAGAGAAAATATTTTAAAAAACTAGGAATATACACTTAACTAGACAAGCAACAACATACATAAAGAGAAAACACAAAACATTAACAAAAATGAAAATTTAACACTAATTGATCTCTCAGAAATAAAATTCCTTAACTTCTCAGGGCTTTTTCCTTTGCACCAATGTCAGGGTACGTCACCTAACCTAGACTTCTTTACACTTTCTTAAAAAACTAGTCTGTGGGTAAACATCCTCCCTCTCTGCGGTTTCCAAGATTCACACTTTACTGAATCTCTATTCCTATCAACCACAAACTCTAGGTAGCAGGTCCCAAACACAACCTTAATTACTTCAAACCAAACCAAACCTCTCATGGCTGAGCTAGCTCTAGTTTCATTTAACTAGCATTTGCTTTCTTGAATTTCCCACCAAAGGATGCCCAAAACTGTATTTTGCATTTATAATCAATAAGTGTTTTTTCCCCTTCAAGTGTATAGCAATGTTTTCAACATTTTTTGAATGTTGTATACACACGGAGGTAATTTAAAAAAAGATTGAAAATAGTGACACATACTTGTTAAAAAAATGCCATTTACACATTCCATACTCTAGCAGGGTTTCTTGAAAGCAATGACATCATATAATGAAATGAGGCATTCTAGAATAGCCTAGAGAACTATGACAACAAAAGGAAAGGAGAGGGGGGAAACAAAGAGTAATATATGCCAAGTGTCTCCTACTTCATCTCCTTAGCGGATGTTGTTGGAGTACATAAAATTTGCAATCATGTTTGCGTCACCTTTAAAATCTGAAGGCCAGCTCAAAATTTCTGTTTTACCTTGTCCACTGCCGCTGTTGTCAACATCAGCCACACATAAACACCCTTGGTCAAATTCTTCTTTTTCTCCAAGTGTTGTTGACCACCAATCTCGGGCTTTAAACAAGGACATTCTCCTTCATGCTAAAAGAAAGAGACTCTGTTGTAAAATCCATACTTTGCATATCAAGATATACGGTTATGTTATATTTTCTAGAAAGCATATTAATCAAATATTTTTGCTTTGATTCCACATCTTCACATTATATCAGTAAAAAACAAATTAAATGTTCATCAGGCATCCTAAATTTTTGTGAGGTGACGTCCCTGTGGAACTCATTACCAGGAGATGTTGTGAAGGCCAAAACTGTAACTGAGTTCAAAAAAGAATTAGATAAATTCATGGAGAATAGGCTCATCAACAGCGATTAGCCAAAATGGCCAGGGATGCAACCCCATGCTCTGGATGTCCTTAAACCTCAGACTGCTAGATGCTAGGACTAGACAACAGGTGATGGATCACTTGACTATTGCCCTGTTCTGTTCATTCCTTCTGAAGCATCTGTCAGAAGATAGGCTACTGGGCTAGATGGACCATTGGTCTGTCCCTATATGGTCATTCTTATGTTCTTATAATAGGATACACTTTTCAAAAACATACAAATGGATCATATTTTCCAGAGACAATCTTAGTTTGTACAAGAGTCATAAGTTAATAATTAACAGCATGTAATAAAAACAAAGTGGGATGGAGAGTCCACACAATCTGAAAAGCAAGATTTAAAAAAAAAAAAAAAAAAGGTAGGTATAAGAGATCTGTTATGTTCACTCTAGGGACTTCAGTCATACTGCTTAAAAACAACACTATGAAAGGATCAATCCATAAATGATTTTACTGTCTTTGCAGAGTTCCTTGTACCTGGCTATATCACAGAACCTATTTCAGGACCTGGACTTCACTAACAAAAGATATTTCTCCCATTTCTCAGTTAAATATAAGAACCATTTTCCAAAAAGAACTCTTGAAAATTAATCTAATCTAAATTGACTCATTGCATTATTCTAACACCTTTTATATCACAAAGAATTATGCTTTCAGCTGCTTGGGCAAGGTAGCTGTCCCTTTTTTAGAGCGCTAATTTAACACCATATGGGGGGGGAGGGCGGGCGAAGGCATGGAGATCTTTCCAAATGAGGTTTCTCCTATGATTAAGGAGATCAAAAGAACCACCAGCTTTGTCTAGTTTTCCTAAATAGCAGCTTATTTCTCAGAGTACATCAAGATAAAAGAGAAGCATCAAGACCTCCACTGGACAGTCACCTTGAAGAAGATGCCCTCATTATGCGAGTGCGGGACTCTGTTTGATAGGACACAAATCGGCTTTTCTATCATCTGCCTGCTGCTTGGAGGAGGGGAGACACAGGGAGAAAAAGAGACTGGACAGAGGATAATACTTTGTAGGCAGTGTGATTATTTGTATAACATTGCCATTGTTTAAATCTATATGTTATCTTTCAAAAGCATTAAGCACAAGATTGAAATTTCAACAATTAGGTTTAGTTACACACCATGCAGAATGCACAACAATTGCTTAACTTTTTTAATGTTCATTTTCACTTTTTTTTGGTTTAAAAAAAAAAAACACCTGCTATGATGCCTATTGCCTTGACACACAAGCCTTGTTGGTACTATTGTTGTTTATTAATTAGAAAGATACAAACAACACTGATGAGGCTAGTGGCCTGCACTAGGCTTTAAAGCTCCAACATACACACACTGTACTAACCTTTCCCAAACTGGATAAGCTACTTTATTTAAATCACTATTCAGATAGAAGTATTGCAGGGCACTTTACAGGGTAAATAACACAGTCACAGGAGAGAGCAGAAGATGGGGAGTAAATTGGGAGACCTGGGAATTATTTTCCCCCCGAATAGCCTATTAACATCTTTTGATTATAGCCTCCGCTTCTCATCCCTGGAAGGTGAGAATTTCGCACCGGGCACAAGAGGGGAAATATACAAGTGCCACGTTATACTGCCCATAGCTATGGGAGGGAGGGGCTCTAGGCAGGGCTCCTCCATTTCCATCACCCAGCCGGGGCTGAACCGGCACGTTAGCAAGCGTGCCCCTTGTCCCCTCTAGCTGTACAGGTCCCAAGCGACAGGGCTCCACGTTTCCATGGCGCTGCACCGCGCGAGAGAAGCCGGCTACTCACCAGACCCGTCCGGGCAGGGGCTCTGCACCCCAGCCCAGCCAAGGACCCGCGCTGCCTGGAAACTGACCAGCAGCCAAGGCGCACGATGCCTCCCCACGAGGGATGCGCTAGGGCAGAGAGGCGGGCTGGCGGCGCCGGCGCTGCCTTGGGGCTCAGCGGGTCCCGCCCCAGACGCTCAGGTTGGGGCGGTGGCTAGAGCGGAAACCCGCGAGGGCGGCAGGCGGCTACCGCGGGCACCAGCCGGGCTGAGCCCCGCGGGGGGCAGGAGGGACAGCTCAACTGTTGCCGCTGCTCAGGGGGAGGCGGCCAGCGGCAGCTTCCCCGCTCCACCGGCCTCCGCGGCCATCTTCGCGCCCGTTGTCATAGCGCTTTAACCGCCACCGCCTGGCCAGTCCGCACCCCGCGCTCACTGCGGCGCGAGCGGGGACCGGAAATAGGGGGTGCTACCGCGGAGCATCCCGGGAGATGTAGTTTGAGAGCCTCGAGTGCGGCCCGGAGGGGGCCCGTGGGGTTGTACCATTTCCCACGGGAGGGGAGAGCGGCTTCCATCTTCCCGAGAGCGGCCAGCCGGAGCCATTTCAGCGGCGTGTCTCTTCCGACGTTTCTGAGCAAACGAAGAAGTTTGGCAGCGACACAAGCTGCCTGGGAAGAGAGGGAGGCTGATAACCCCCCCTCTGAATGGTCTTTCCCAATGTCTACGTCCTCCCCTTCCCTTCCGCGTGGTGGTACAGTCTGCATCGCTCGGCCTCTGCCGCTCGCGGGCTCCGTGTCGCTAGCGGGGACCATCGATAGCGACCCCGCCCCCCACCGCCGGAGAGGGCGGAGCTGCCATGGACAGGACCGCGGTGGCCAAAATGGGAGCGGCGGCCAGCGCCGGCGTGTGCGCCCTGGTGGGGGGGGTGGTCCTGGCCCAGTACATCTTCACCATGAAGAAGAAGACGGGCAGAAAGACCAAGATCATCGAGATGGTAGGTCCCGCCCGCCGGCCTCGCCTGTCAGAGGGGAGCGCCCTCCCCCCTCGGTCTGTCCGTGCGCCTGGCAGCACGAGGAGCCTGCCCGTCCGTGGGGTGGGTCTGAGTCCGTCCCCGTGTAGGCGGCCCCGGTGGGGAGCAAACACCGTCGAGGTCCATTTTAGCTGCCTCTCGAGACCCCGGCGGGCCCTGTCCCGCGCCGGGCTCTGAGGCGCTGCTGCGGCCCCCGCAGCCGGGGCGGTTTGTGGCGCAGCGGTCGCAGTTTGTCAGAGGAGTTGGGGGGGGACGCGAACCCGCGGACGCCGGTGAGTGGAAGGCGTTGGCTCCTGGAAAGGGTCGCGCAAACGTGAGGCAATGCGCCTGTTGTCCGTGCACGCGCCACCCGGGCTGCATCAGCCTTGGTCGGGAGCGGCCAGCTCCAGCAAACGGGCCGTGGCGGGCTGAGTAACGAGCCCTTTCGTAGGGGCAGCTGAGGACAGTACCCGGTGTTATGGTGCTTGTGTGGTGTGGACACTTGGCGGCTCAGAACTGGAGTGAGCTCTCCGGCTCATTTCACACCGGCGGTCACCCCTCCAGTGACTGCTGCCACTAGACTTGATTTAAGGTCTAGTTTTTTAGAATTATTCACCCGTAATTGTGCCAACCATTAGCAGAATTGCACATGCAAATAGTCCAGCTGTTTGTTTGACTGTAATTACTTAATCGCATATGCAAATCACACGTTTATGATAACATGAACCCCAGCATAAATACATTGTATGCTATTACTGATCTCCCTCAACCATCTCATTTCCCCCAATGAAAAATGTTTACTCACCACCTGCAAGGTATAGTAGTGTGGGTTTTGTGTTGTTTTTTGTTGAGTTTTGTATGGTTTTGATTTCCTGTTACAGCTGCTTGTGGGGATGATCTTGAGGTTTGTCCCTTCAGCTAGTGCTACTTTCTTAAAATGTAATTTCATACTTTGAAAGAGGGTAAGAGAGTTTAAATCAGGCTTTATAAAGCTAATTTGGAAATCTGCTATTGCAACTGTACAAAATAACTAAATAACAAAAATGTTAATTCTGCTACTACTGGTGATTTATCTGTGGATATTACAGAACTGCTATATATAGGCAATAAACAAAGTACTGAAAATTAAGGCCCTGAACCCACAAACACTTAACTAGGTACATATTTTTTCTTGCATGAATAGTCACATTGACTTCAATTGGACTATGATTAAAGTTAAGCATGTTCCTGAGAATTTGCAGTATCAGTGGCTAAAATTGTACTTTTTATCTATAACTTTGCTGTTAGGCTGTATCTTTACAAGGAGGAGCATAGTCTTTAACTCTATCTACTAACATGAAAACTACAAAATGCCTTGTCTTCGCTAAGACTTTACTTGGAGTTAGCTAACTCAAGTTAAGAACACTCCTTTTTTTTTATTCCTGCTGAAGACGTTGCCACTGTAGCATAAATCTGTCATGTCAAAACAAAATTGCATCAGTGTTTCTTAGACTTTCAGTATATTAACAAAGTGGTTAGGTTTTTTAAATATGTGCTGGTCAATTTTTCAAATATAAGAGCCTAAAGTTTGGATCCTAACACCACATATAGGCACCTAACAGTGGGATTTTCAAAAGCATCTAATTGATTTATAAACGTAAATCCTATATAATTTAAACTACAAACAGTGGTGGAGGCTTTTTGGAATATTTCAGCATTCTTGACTTCAATGTAACATTGGTTGCAAATGAAACAGCCAGTGCTATCAATTTGGTTTGAATTTGTGTTATCTTTTTCTGCATAGAGGAGCAAGTGTGAAATGCCTTAATATAAAAATATTTATGAGAAATCCAAAATTCTAACAATTAGGAAATGAAAGAAACAAGTGCAAAGCATCCACTCTAGTAATATAAAACTATAAAATGGGAAAGAAGTAAAGAACTAGTAATGTAAATACAAATGTGATTTTACATTTTAAAAAGACTTTGATGTTTAAGGCGTGATTCTTATGTACTCTGAAAAGTGACTAAAGATGGAATTTGGAATTACTTGAGGATTCTCAGTTTTATCAGTTTTGAAGGAAGAAAATGGTTCTTCAAAGGCTTTATTTACATTAGAAAAGTTATACCTAAGCACCTTGCATCTGCACAAGTATTTCAGTTGATTTAGAGGAGGTATCTGTGTAATTTATCCCAATATTTTATAGTTGTAAGAATGGAGGTGAGAGGTAGTTTGGATTGCTTTACACTCTCTTGATTGTGTGCTAATGTGGACACAACACACTAGCATTGCCTGTGCACTATTCATTTTGAAAGCTGTCATTTTGACATGTGAGAGCTGACCCTGCAAACCTTACTTCATCATCTAAAAATCCCTCTGCCTCCCAGTTGGCATTTTCAGTGAAGGGTGTGCACACCATTTTACTCTAAAAAGAAAATGCTATAGTTTTTTTAAAAAGTTGTGGAAATCCTTGTCTGGACTGGAGTTTTAGTAGCTTTTTTCTTTACAGATGCAAATAATGGGATTATTTGTGTAGATTTCAAGACAAAAATGTCCCTTAATTGACAAGATGAAGTGGTTGGCAATGTCTTGTTTAAATGTTTTAGTTTTAGTTTAATAAATTATATCATACTGCATTTATTTAAATATCTCTGTCATACAATAAGGGTTTCATGCAACCATTATCACTTTCAGGACCACTGTGTGCCTCTGGGTTTATGGGCCAGTATTATTTTTTATTTTGTACAAAAGATAATGCTAAAAAAAATGTGAAAACCGTAGTCAAGCATTCCTTTGTCAACTCCCATTGATTTCAGTAGCTGACTTGCATGAATAGGGCCATGCTGTTCTGATTTGAGCTATCCATTTAAAAGTGGCCTGATTCTTGCTGTATGGCAGTTACCAAAATATTCCTGGTTTCAGGATAGGTATGGGAGACCTTTTCCTGCGCTGGTGGGTACAGCAAAAAATGTGACTTTCCTCCAGATGTCTAAGACTTGATGCCTTTCACAGAAGTCACCTGGCTAGATTTCAAGCAGATATTATTAATGAATGAATATTTGATAAAGAAACAAACTACAATTTCATTCAAAGTCCTGGGTACATAGAAATGAAAAGCATAGTAGGCCTGTTGATTATTTAAACTGGTTATAGTGGGTGGTATGTAAGAAAGTACACAATTGTGACTTCAGTTATTCTGGTTTGGGGAGGGATTGTTTTTGCTTCTGCTTTATTTTATAACTTAATAGCCTTGGCTTCTAAACGTGGAGTGCTGCTAAAGGCACATTCTACAGCTAAAACATATGACTAAATCTATGTAGTTACCTTGCAACCTTCCACTTTGTCAGAATTCAAGGCTATGTTTGGTGGTTACACTGAACTGTAAGCAAGGAGTTACACTTGAGTTAATTATAACTTATTACTTGACAAGAGAAAATGAAGTGGAAAATACAAAATTTAAAATCCAGATCCGAGTGAAAGTGTCTGAGTGATGACACTATTTTAACCTAAAAATACCAAAGAGACTATGCCCTTTAAAAATAAAATTGCTGACCTAGAAGACAAGCGAAAATTAAGGGTTATGTTGTCAGTAATTCCCAAAGGTCCAAAGTAAAGAGAAGCAGAGATCATTAATGTGGATTATGAAGATGATGGGGATAAATATTTCCCATGTTTTATAATAAACATCTAATTGTTTTTTCTGAAGATTAAATACCCATATGATATTTGTTGTGGATGGGTTCTTAAGAACAAAATATTTTACTTGACACACAAATTTAAGTATAAGTGTTTTGCAAATATGTCTTTTTAAAAACTGCGTCTTTAGATTTAGCAGGCATTAATGTATATGTTGTAATTGACTATCTGGGATCTACAGAATGGATTTCTACCTTGAATGCAGATATTTATATTGTGGACTAGCCAGAGTCCTCTCTTAAGGAGAATTAAGGTGTTAATTCTCTTAAGGAGAATTTTCTATCGTTTCGTATGTGAGGCGTTTTTATTTTCTTCATTATGGAGCACTGCAGATTGATTGGTTATGTTAGGTCTTCTATAATCAATCCACTACCCTTATATGATCATTAAAGTATTCATATATTCTGATGAACTTTAGCAATCAAATCTCTATTTTAAATTTTAAGAGGAAGCTAATAATCTGGACTCTTGAAGTAGCTTCTTTGATATGTTCCATCTTTTATTATATAGGACTTATGAGAACGGGTTTAAAGGCTAGTCTGCGCTAGCTAAACTACCACGATGACGTAAAATATAAGAAATATTTTTCTGTTAACACCTTTTTGCATAATTTGGACAATTTTTTTTTTCTTTTTCCATTTTGCCACCGGAAAAGGAAGAGGGTCAGGGAACTGACTACCTGGGGAAAAGCTATTTTATTTTCCATTTTTGTCAAAAATCCACCTCCCAGAAAATCGAAAAACAAAACTTTTGGGGTGAAGCCATTTTTCAGCTAAATTTTATTAAATAAATTCAACCATCTCTGGAAAATGTGCTTGTCATTTTTGTTTGTTTTGAAGTGTTCGAAGGAAAACAGTTGAGTTTTTGGAATGTCAGAATTAGAGTTTTGAAAATTAATTAGTTGGCAGAAGGCAAGTTTGGTGGTCAGAGATGCAAAATAACTGCAGTTGATTCCATGGCTGCAGAGATAAAGGAGTGTATTCCATGGATGTGAATAATGAATATGTGTGAAGTAAAAAGTGGTGAGATATTTAAAAGAAGAAAAAGAAAAGGAGGGGGGAAAAAAAGGTAAGACTACTTGTTTGGGAAGACTTAGCTGTTGTCAGTTATGGTGAAACAAAGTAGTTCTAAATAAAAGTATGCAGATCTTAACACGGAAGTGGCAATAATGTTAAACAAAACACATGGTAGCGTATATGCTATTCAGTATTTCTCTTTGTGCATACTGTTGTGGGTTTTAGTCTGTGCTTTTTTATTTGATGTACATTAGTTACTAGGGAAACAGTGATGTCACATTGACATAAGTGAAGTTTGACGACCCCCGCCATAAGAGCAGGATGAAATCAGTCTGTTTCATTCTGTTTGAAATAAAGAAATGTATAATACTTCACACTTCCATAACATCTATCATTTAAGAATCTCAAACTTATTTACAATGATTCATGAGGCTTCACAACATTCTTTGAGGTAAATAAAAATTGTTCTATCCCGTTGACAAAGAGGTTAACTGAGATGTAGTAGTTATGTGACTCGCCTGATGTGAGTCTGTGGCAATCAGGAAAAAAGAATGTGTGAGTTGTGTCTTCTACTCTCCTTCAGTAGCCACTAGATACACTCCCTCTCCAATCATCATGACTGGTGTCAAAAGCATAGGAAATCTGAAAGATGTCTGATATGATGGTCCATATGAGAGAAGGAGCATTACAAAGGGGAAGATTCTGAGCCTGATTAAAGCAGTGATTTGGAGAATAGCTCCTGTCGAGCTAATGTTGTGCCCACTCTTGCAGCAGTGACCCTTAAAGCCTTCTCATTACTGGGAATAAGTGTTAACAGGATGGTTTTAAAATACTGTTGATTTCAGTATATCTTAAATATGGTGTAGATTGTCAGTGGAGACCAGGCACTATCATTTTACAAAACATGTTTTAGACTAGCATCTCAGCTAAAATAATCATTATACTCTTTTGAATGGTACGTTCCCAAAGACATGCATAACTAAAACAAGTTGGCATTGCTTGAAGACTCTCTTCTAAGACGTGTCTAGTAGATAATTAGAAAATGGTTTGTACAACTGGTCTATTCAGGCCAGGAAAAGCATATTTAAACTATATTAGCATGAACTGTGTTTAAACATTTGTTCTCCTAACAGGCTTTTTCTGCCCATAGTAGATGGAGTCCAAGTAGAATTTGAGACTTCAGACATTCTGCTTCTAAGATCTAGAGTCCAGACAAAAATGCCTAAAAGAGCATTCTTGCATGTTCTTGAGGCCTATGGGTGAAAGAGGATGGCCTCAAAACAAAATGCCAGAGTTGGGGGGAGTGTTTCTAAAATAGGTACAAAACCTATTCATGTTCTTGTACAGGACTTTCTTTACCATAGTCAACTGAAGAATCAGTTTAATCTTTCTTTTTACAGTAGAACTTAGTCTAGTCAATAAATGAAATTGACTAAGCTTTTTTGATTCAATACCAGTTTTGAAGTACTGTACAGCTTCTTAGAAAGTCTGGAAAAGTTGTTGAAATCACTGTCACTGACTTATCTTTGAAAACTGATTCCTCCTAGTCTTAATTATCAATAAAATGTGCTGACTAACAACAGTTGCAATTTGAACTCCAGGTAGTAAAGGGGTGTGTGTTTGTGTGCGTGCATGCTGGAGAATTTTTAAAAAATTGCCCCAAAATGCTTTCTAGGCCATTTTGTTAAAGCAATTTTCTCTTCAGTCGTAATAGTGCTTGATTATTACACGAGGTGTAATGTAAACTGATCATCTGAGTTCTATTGCAGGTAAAAACTGATAGTACACATTGGAAATATTATGTATTTTACTGTTACTGTTCAACTAGTCATGTCTTAATATTTAAAAAAAAAATTCTAGGCATACACCTCATCAGTTCAGATTGTTGTTGCTAATTGCAGTTGCATTGTAATAAGTTACTCACTGGCTCCATTTTTCCTTGAATAATTCAGGTGTTAATCTAATGTAGGAACTAAGTTGTCATCCTTCTCAATTCTTTAATGACTAGGTTTTATGAATGAAATGGATGTTGGTTGGTTTTGCGTTTTTAAATGTATCTGCAAAAAGTAGAAAATTAATTTCAATAAGTAATGATTTTTTAAATCGGCATGTTACCTAACCATAAGTAGGTTCAGATGACAGTAGTTATAACACCAGTTGGTAGTCTAGTCTATACTAGAGCTACCATCAGTGGAAGTGAACTGGTGGTTATAGGCGACATTTCTGTGGGGGGAAGTCTACTCCTTGTGGATTAAACAGGCCTTGGCTTTAAATGCACATGCAGCATTTAAGGTACTTCAAAGCATCTGCGAGACTTTTAGTCTGTGAAGATCATTATTTCTAGAAATTGAGGTGCCAGCCTGTTGACATTTTTAACTTATTCATTGCATGAGGAAAAATGCATCATCTTCGTCCCTTCGTTGATTTGGTACCTACACTACTTGACTTACCTGAAGCATTTGAAATGCTCGTCAACGGTAGTATGTCTTTCAGGTGTCTAACTCTTTTCCTGCTTCCGGTCTGGTATTCCACTCTAAGAAAAATAATTAGGCAGTTTTGGAAAAACCGCAGCTAAATTGCAGTGGTGGAGAAGGGGGTATTATCTGTTCTTTACCAGATTCTGGAGTGTTTATAATCTGATGAAGATACTATTTTTTTAAAATATAGGCTTTTCCTTTCATTAGCTGACTGAGGTGCACTACACATAATAAAACAGCAGATGGTACCAGCGTGAATTTTAAAACCTGATGATGATACACTGTATTAGTCTAATGTGACCACTTTCCTGTTATATATTTTACAGAGGTATACAACTTCTGAACCAAAAAACAAAATTTGTCATTAAAGAAGTGTGCATTCCTTCCCCCATCTCTCCCAACTATCTGATGGCTTACATCCCTGAGTAGCGTGTCTAGATGCAAAGTCCTAAAACAGAATTAGAAATGTTAGGTTTTGTCTTCTATAAGCTGTTGGTGTTCCATGATGAACTTGTCAGTTAACATAGATTGCATAATGTTTGCAAATAAATTGAATCTTATTCTATTGTATCAAGAATAAATAAAATGGAATCTTACCATTCTATTTTATCAATTTATATAATTTCACTGGATAGAATTAAGCTGCAGAGAAGTCATTCATTGATTAGTTTATAATAGTCTCTTCCATATTTAAAATCAATCTGATCTCCTCTTTAACACAGGTCACAAAACCTCACCAAATAAATGCTGCATCAATCTAATAACTTCTGTTAGAGCTATAGCATATCTTTTAGAGAGAGATGTAGTCTGGATTTAAAGAATTCCAGCATTAGAAACCACTACATCTCTAAGGGTATGTCTAAACTGTGGAGTGAAGTTGATTTAATTTCAGTTGGCTTTCACCCGCTGAAGTTACGAAGTCAGAGGCATGTGATCACACAACGTGTGCAACTACCTGCAGTGCCTTTTGGGAAGATGGTTGTCCTCCCATAATGCAATGAGTTCCCTCTACCTCTCCCCCAGTTCAAAACAGACAAATGTTTTTTCACACCATTTTTCAAAACTCATCTCTACCACACACATGCCATTGCCAGAGAGGCATGGACCCCGCTCAGCTGTGCACTATCATTATGAGCATCACAAACACCTCATGACTTATTCTGCAGTATTTAAAGCTGATACAGGAGCCGCAGCATGGAAAACTGCGATGTTACTGAAGCCGCCTTATTATAAGCCATGGAGCAAAACAATTCCCAATTGCTGCAGGCTGTCATGCAACATCTTCAATTGGTGGAGCACTGGTTCTGGTCCCGGGAAATAAGCACAGTCTGGTGGAATCACATCACTATGAAGATGTGCGATGATGAGCAGTGGCTGCAGAACTTTCATATGCAAAAGGCCACTTTCATTGAATTTTGCGCAAAGCTGTCCCCAGCCCTGAAGCGAATGGATACTTACTTGAGACCTGCTGTGACAGTAGAGAAGTGAGCCGCCATTACTCTGTGGAATTTAGCAACCCCAGACTGCTACCAGTCAGTTGGGAACCAATTCAGAGTTCGTAAATCTACCGTGGGAGCTGCTGTGATATAAGTGTGCCAGGCCATTAATAGACTTCTGCTAAGAAGGGTACTGATGTTGGGAAATGTGCTGGACATAGTGGACGGGTTTGCCGCAATGGGGTTCCCAAACTCTGGCGAGACAATGGATGGCATGCATATCCCTGTCTTAGCACCAAAACACCTTGCCAAAGAGTATATAAACCAAAAGGTATACTTCTCAATGGTTTTGCAGGTCCTTGTGGATCACAGGGGACGTTTCACCGACATCAGTGTGGGGTGGTCTAGAAAGGTGCATGACACGCACATCTTTAGGAATTCAAGTCTATTAAAAAAGATGCAGGTGGGCACTTTCTTCCCTGACCAAAACTAAATTTGGCAATGTTGACATGCCAGTGGTGATCCTGGGGGATCCTACCTATCCCATGCTCCCCTGGCTAATGAAGCCCTATGCTACGTTGAACATGTCATCCCGAGTTTTGGGTTTTTTTTGCTTTCTAACCTGGGAAAGGCGCTCTGAAGGAGTAGAAGCTGGGGTAAAGGCCGAGGTGTCCACTGTAAGGCAAACAAAGCACAAAGTTCCCATTGTTAGCTAGCCCCATAGACAAAAAGAAATGTTACAATGTAAAAAGAACTCCTTTTCATATTCACATACCAATCAGTACTTATTGCATGGTTCGGAGGGGTGTGCCAACCATGGTAAGTAAGGGGCCCTTGCATCCATTATAGGGAAATCTCTGTAGCACTAAATTCCGCAATCCACACTTAATCAAGGAGAAACATCATTAGGCTCCCTTTTACCATCCCAAAGGATGGTTTGGGAGGAGGTGGTCCAAAGGGATTGGAGGAGGGTGTGGGTGAAGTGTCGCTGGAGAAAACACAGGGGCGCCTGGTCCTGGACCCCTAACAACTATGCCAACAATATTATGGCTAGGAATTATCTGTGGTTGGGACCAGAACACCATCCATGGCAGGGGAATAACATGCAGTGACTATATTGGTCTGGTACTGTACACTTGTGCCATCTTCCCTAGATGACCATGTGCAATATAAGTCTCCTGAGAGTAATGCAGGCAGAAAGGGAAGATTTGCTGCAAGCATCGGGGTACAGGCCTGGCCCTTATGCTGCTATGCTGTGTTCCGCAATGCTGCCTGCTCAGTTAATAGCAGAGTGGCAGGGAAAAGTGTCTTACCGTGGTGGAAGAAATAAGGTTGCCCTCCCCAGAAACCTTCTGCAAAGGATAGCAGAGTGCCTACATGAAAGTTTCCTGGAGATATCCATGGGGGATTCTTGGAGCATCCCTGTGTGCAGCAATAGTCTGTTCCAGGGGTAACCCTCTGCTTCAGTGGACCAACACCCTGGAAGTCCATCCTCACAAAAACACAAACTCCTTTTTGCCCCCCAAATAAGAAGCTGGACTGGGGACATAACCACAGAAATGCAATTTGCTATACACACTCACCAGATGTACCTTCCCCAGCATCTCAGTCAGTAATGCTGTCCTGTGTCTGGCTGGACTGCTCTGGGGTAACAAATGGATCCTGGCTCTCAGGGAGAATGGATACCCTGCTCTCCTGCCCTGTTCTCCTCATCCTCTTTGTTCAGAGTCCTCCTCATTCATCCTGGACTGGGATTCTTTGATGGTATCAATGCTGTGTGGTAGCACATTTGTGAATCACATACAGTTCCTTATAAAAGCGGCATGTCTTTGGTGATGAGCCAGAATGACTGTTTGCTGCCCTATTTTTCTGGTATGCCTGCTGCAGCTCTTTGATTTTAATGTGGCACTGCTGTGCATCCCTGTTGTGCCCCTTCTCCAACATGCTGCGAGATATCTTCTTGTAGATATCCAGAGTTCTTTTGCTGGGCCGGAGCTGAGCCAGAACAGACACTTGGCTCCACAGGCTGATGAGATCCAGGTCCAGGTCGACTCCATGCTGGAGCATGTTTATAGTGTACAGTTGCCATGAGTAGCTCAGCTACAAAGCTCTCTCCACACTGACCAAACAGGAAATGGGAATTCAAAATTTCCTCAGGCTTCAGGAGAGGGGCTGTTTTCTGTACACGTGGCCTTGGTGTAGCAGAGTGCGAATGTCCAGAGCGATCACAACAGAGCATTATGGGATACCTCCCGGAGGCCAATGATATTGATTTATGCTGCTCTCTGCCTACACTGATGCTCATTTGACCCATATCATTCGACTTCTGCGCCACACCACTTGCAGAAGTGGTTTTATTAAGTTAAATTTTACTGCGATTTAGGTTGGGAGAACTGACGTTTCAGTGGAGACATGTACTTTATGTGGTCAATGTAAGCCACATT
Source organism: Mesoclemmys tuberculata (assembly GCA_007922155.1). NCBI lineage: Eukaryota > Metazoa > Chordata > Testudines > Chelidae > Mesoclemmys > Mesoclemmys tuberculata. The sequence goes on along the minus strand of ML675603.1, from coordinate 78,862,798 downwards.
ACGTCGACCTACACTGTCAGTGTAGACCAGGCGAAAGTAAATTGTTTCAATGGTTAATTATCCTCACTTAAAAACGTGCACCTTATTATATTGAATATTTATCCAGATCTCTTATCTTTCTTTCCATTTCACTAAAGCCTTCTTACCTCAGTTTTTCCACCTTTTTACCAGATAACATTAAAACTTAAAATACTTAGTTTTGGGGCTATCAGATAGATAAGCTAAACTAACAGTAGAAATTCCTGTTTTATTATCTTCATGTTAGCTCCACCCCTCATCTTCAATAGGAACTGTTATTTTTATGTTGGGAAGATAGAGTGGTATTCAGTTTTCAAAGACACATCTGGATTTTGTAAAGGATGGACTGTGCTGTAGAAATATGGTGAATCAGGGTTATATAGTGAAGGAGGCTGTTTTCTGTAGGATCCCTACCTCAATTGTTGCTGAAGCTGGAAAATGTGTGGTGAATGAAGCCAGAGACCTCAGAAAGAGAAAGAATGGTCTCATGCTTAAGAAAGTTGAATGTGACATGAACTAGATTGTGTCCCTGCCTTTGTGATAGTGGGCAAGTAATTTAAACTATAATTTTCACTATAATTATTTGATCACTAATCATATGTTCCTTGTTTTCTAGGTGCTCAGTGCGAAACAGTGGGGATCAGGTTTTCAGTTCTGAGCACTCTCAACTCTAACTGAAGTCAGTTGGAACAGTGTTTTGGACACAAAGTGCTATAAAAATACTAAATACTCTGAAAAATCAGGCCTTCAGGATGTCAAATTGGGCACCCAGAATTAGTGGACACTTCTGACCTTAGTCTCTCTCTCTCTCTCTTTCTCTTATTCCTCGATTGCTACCTGCACCACTTAGAATAGTTTGTTCTCCTTTGAGTGATTGCTCATATGCATTTCACTTAGGTGTGTGTGCGCCCTCATGCACGGCCCTCGGAGAACTTTTCCCTAGCAGCCCCCTGTAGGGGCCAGCCTCAGCGCCCCCTGGAGTGCCGCCCTCATGCGGCGGTACATAGGGCGCTGCCAGGCCCTCCCCTCCTCAGTTCCTTCTTTCCGCCTGTGGCGGCCAGTTCAGAACAACCCTTGCTCCTCGCAGGCTTTTTCCTTGCAAAAGTGAGTAGTTAGATAGCAGTTCACCCTGAACTTAGTTAGTTTTATAGTTAGTTAAGGTTTTTAGTTAGAAGTAGGAGAGCCTTCAGGCTCTAGGCGACCCGGCTATGCCGGGCTCGCTGGGGTTTAAACCCTGTGCTGGCTGCGGGAAGGTTTTTCCCGTCAGCGACCCCCATGACCGTTGCTTGAGGTGCTTGGGGGAACAGCACCATAAAGACCGGTGCCGTATTTGTAAGTCCTTCAAGCCTCGGACTCAAAAAGAAAGAGAAGTGAGGCTGAAGGCTTTTTTGATGGAGTCCGCGTTGAGTCCGGTGTCCGAGCCGCCGCGGACCACCTCGGCACCGAGTGTGTCCTCAGTGCAGAGTGCACCGCCGGCACCGGAGGGCCCGGTGCCGAGGAAGAAGAAGCGCCATCTGCGCTTACAGCGCTCCCCCACACCGCAGGAGCAGCCGGGGTCGAGCCCGGAGGTGCTTCAGCTCTCCAATGTGCTGCCTGCTCCGGCACCGGCACCAACCAGGGAGGTTCCCCCGACTCCTGGGAGTGGGGGACCCCCTGTACAGGACCCTTCTATGCCGGAGGCGTTCGAGGCGGCTTGAGCCTTGTTGGCCTTGCCCACGCCTCCGGCCCTCTCTCTGCTGAGAGAGTCAAGGCCTGTGTCCTGGGGCAAACCCGCGCTGGGTGTCCCCGAAGGGTGGGCGGCCCCGGCACCGGAGGATTGGCCACCCACCCCCCGACGCCAGAGAGTCAAGCTCGGAGGGTCGTCTCCTTCTTCGTCCTCGGACGAGGCGTCGCAGCGCTGCTCCAGGTTGCGGTGCCGCTCTTCGACCTCGAGTTCCAGCCCGGCAACGAGATGGCGCTCTCGGCACCGCTCCCCAGCTCCAAGGAAGAGGCACCGCAAGTCGTCCCTCTCCCGGTACCAGTCATCGTCAGCGTCGCCTCGTCGGCACCGCAGATGACGACGCTCCTTGGGATCGTCGCATAATGGGTCCCGGAGCATCTCTTCCCAGCATCATCGCCGGCACCAATCTCTTGGCTCGGGGTCCCGGACCCAAAGCCAGGAACAGGCACCGCAGCCGGCATCGGCACCGCAGCCGGCACCGACACTTGCAGCGGCACCGGCGTGGCCCTCAGCACCGGTGCTGCTCCTGAGCTGGCCCCAGGGCCCCTGGCAGTGGCCAATATGGGGTCCATGGACAGCTCAGATGGGGCAGGAAACTACGTCGGCCCCTGTCTCGGTCACCCAATTACCTCCCCAACAGGCACCTTCAGTGCAGGAGGGTGACCGCTCCTCAGGAGAGGAGGAGGAGGACCCTGGAGAGGGCCCCTCTATTGGACCCCGCCACCTGTCCTGTTCTTCATCGCCGGACGAGGCGGCCATCAGGGACCAGGGGGCCCCTCTTATAGACTTCAGGGCTCACCAGGAGCTCCTGAAGCGAGTAGCCTCGAACCTTGGCCTGGAGGTCAAGGTTCTGGAAGAAGAGGTGGACCCCCTCTTCGGGCGTGTGGGGACTCAAGGACCATCCAGGGTGGCCCTCCCCGTCCATGAGAGGGTCCTGCGCCTGGCTAAGGCCATTTGGCAGACCCCTTCCTCGGTCGCCCCCACGTCTAAGGGCACCGAGAAGAAGTATTACGTGCCAGCCGCGGGGTACGAATACTTGTATATGCACCCTGCCCCAGGTACTCTGGTTGTGGACGCTGCCAACCAGAAGGACAGGCAGGGGGCTCAGAGCGCCTCCCCTAAAAACAAGGAGGGTAGGAGACTAGACCTTTATGGTAGGAAGGTCTACTCCACGGGGGGCGCTCCTATTCAGGGTGGCCAACCATCAGGCCCTCCTGGGCAGATACAACCTGAACTTGTGGGACTCGATGCTAAGGTTCGCAGAGTCCCTGCCCCAGGACCAGGCTGCGGACTTTGCCATGGTCCTGGAGGAAGGGTTGACTGTGGCCAGTGCAGCCCTCCAGACTGCCTCTGACGCTGCGGACATGGCCAGTAGGGTGATGGCCTCCGCTGTCGCCATGCGGTGCGCAGCGTGGCTGCAATCCACGGACCTGTCCCAGGAAGTGCAGCATTCTATTCAGGACTTGCCCTTTGATGGGACCACCCTCTTCTCCGAGAGGACGAATGAGAAGCTGCATGCCCTGAAGGACTCAAGGGCAATGCTGCGCTCCTTGGGTCTTTACACCCCTCAGGCGGCGAAGTTACAAGCCCACCAGCAGCTGCCACAGCAGCAGCGGCAGCAACCTAGGCCACCGCCTAGGCCTTCCCCCCCCCCGCGAGGGGCAGGGGCAGGGGCAGGAACGGGCTCTGGATGGGGCGACCGCACGACGTCATCCAGTTCTTCCCAAAGAGGACCTCCTCAGGGCTCTAAAGGGAAGCATACCTTTTGACGGTGCGCCCGAGGGTGACACCGTCTTCCGTTCCCTGGGTTCCCCCCCCGCCTTTGCAGGACAGGCTAAGACCCTACCTCGGCCTGTGGCGGGCTATCACATCGAACCGCTGGGTCCTCAGAACCGTGCTCTGGGGTTACGCCCTACAGCTGGTGGTGTCCCCCCCCTCCCACTCACTCCCCCCGTCCCTCTTCAGGGACCCCTCTCATGAGCAATTACTCCTTCAGGAGGTTCGCTCCCTCCTGCTCAAGGGTGCCATAGAAGCGGTTCCACTACTTGAGGTGGGGAAGGGCTTTTACTCGTCCCCAAAGCCAAGGGAGGCCTCAGGCCTATACTTGACCTGCGCAGGCTAAACAGGTTCATAAGGAAGCAAAAGTTTCGTATGGTGTCCCTAGCGTCCATCATTCCCGTATTGAACCCAGGGGATTGGTTTGCCACCCTCGATCTGAAGGATGTGTACTTCCACGTCTCCATCCTTCCCGCCCACAGGCAGTACCTAAGGTTTATGGTAGCTGGTGCCCACTACCAATATACGGCCTTGCCCTTTGGCCTGTCTTCCTCCCCCAGAGTGTTTACCAAATGTATGGCAGTGGTGGCAGCCTTCCTGAGGCGCAGGAGGGTCCAGATATTTCCCTACCTGGATGATTGGTTGATAAGGGGCAAGACCAAGTCACGGGTGCGCGAGGCGGTCTCTTTCGTCCAGACCACTTGCCATACTCTGGGGCTGCTCATCAACGAGCAGGAGTCAACTCTGTTCCCGGTACAGCGCATAGAGTTTATAGGGGCATCCCTAGACTCGGTGCAGGCCAGAGCCTCCCTCCCACGCTCGAGGTTCGAGGCCATGGCAGCGATCATATCGCAGCTACAGAGGTGCCCCACGACGACAGCCAGGCAGTGCCTGCAGCTGTTAGGCCACATGGCCTCATGCACCTATATGGTGAGGTTGGCCCGCCTCAGGCTCAGGCCCCTCCAAGGTTGGTTGGCCAAGGTATACGTGCCCAGCAGGCATTCTCTGAACAGGGTGGTTACGGTGCCCCCCTTCGGTGCTGGGGTCACTGAACTGGTGGCTGGACCCCGGGACTGTGTTGGAAGGGGTTCCCTTCAGAGCCCTCACCCCCTCGGTCACTCTGATCACGGACACATCAAACTTGGGGTGGGGAGCTCACATCACCGGTGGTCTGACCACTCAGGGACGTTGGTCCCAGGGAGAGACTGCCCTCCACATCAATGTCAAGGAACTGAGGGCAGTCAGACTGGCTTGCAAGGTGTTTCGCCACTCTTTATTGGGGAAAGTGGTACAGGTCCTGACAGACAATACTGCAGTGATGTTCTACATCAACAAGCAGGGGGAGCGCGCTCCTTGGCTCTGTGCCAGGAGGCGCTTCGTCTTTGGGACTTGGCGGTGAGGTACGATTTCTGTTTAACCGCCTCTCACCTCCCCGGGGTCAGGAACGACGAGGCGGACCACCTCAGCAGGTCGTTTCTACCCCAACACGACTGGTCGTTGCATCCGGAGGTGGCGGCCTGGATTTTCCGCGAGGGGGGTGTTCCCCGACTGGACCTGTTCGCGTCATCTTGGAACACAAAGTGCCCGAATTTTTGCTCGCTCCAGGGTCGCGAGCCGGGCTCCCTTTCCGACGCGTTCCTTATCAATTGGACGGGGACCCTCATGTACGTGTTCCCCCCCTTCCCACTCCTGCCCAGGGTCCTCTTAAAGATCAAGAGGGACAGAGCGGATGTGGTACTGATCGCCCCAGCGTGGCCGAGGCAGTACTGGTACAGTCTCCTACAGGACCTGTCAGTCGCCCTGCCGATCGAGCTCCAGAGGAGAGCAGACCTGCTCTCCCAGGACCATGGTCGCCTGCTGCATCCCAGCCTGGACTCCCTGCACCTGACGGCCTGGAGGCTCTTTGGCTGATGGAGGAGGAGAGAACCTGCTCGGAGCAGGTCCAACGCATGCTGCTGGGAAGCAGGAGGCCCTCCACGCAGATTGCCTACAGGGCCAAGTGGAGGAGGTTCACCTGCTGGGCGGAGTCACGGGGCGTAACCCCCCGGTACGTCCCTCTTGCAGGCGGTCCTCGATTACCTGCTGCAGCTTAGGCTGCAGGGGTTAGCGCTAACCTCCCTCAGGGCGCACCTAGCGGCCATCTCGGCTTTCCATCAGCCGATCGGGGGGCGGTCCCTGTTCTCCCACCCCATGTCGGTGAGGTTCCTCAGGGGGGTTGAGAGGCTCTACCCACAGGTCCGTGACCCGGTGCTTCCGTGGGATCTGAACCTGGCCCTCGATAGACTGGCCCCCTTCGAAACCTTGGCCACCCGTCCCTTGCTGATTCTGTCCTGGAAGGTGGCCTTCCTCGTGGCCATTACCTTGGCTAGGAGGGTCTCTGAGCTAAGAGCTTTGACCTTGGAGTCCCCCTATACTGTTCTTCCAGGATAAGGTACAGCTGAGGCCTCACCCAGCGTTCCTGCCTAAGGTGGTCTCTCGGTTCCATTGTAACCAAGATATTTTCCTTCCCGTGTTTTTTCCTAAACCGCACGGGTCCGAGGACGAGAGGAGACTACACACCCTCAACGTTAGGAGGGCGCTGGCGTTCTACCTACACAGAACGAGGCCGTTCCGAAAGACCACGCAGCTCTTCATCGCGGTGGCAGAGAGGATGAGGGGTTCCCCGGTCTCTGCCCAGTGCATCGCCAAGTGGATCACCGCCTGCATCTGGCTCTGCTACGAGCGTGCTGGCGTCCAGCTTCCCGGAGTGGTGACGGCGCACTCGACGAGGGCCCAGGCCGCATCGGCGGCCTTCCTGGAAAGGGTCCCCCTGGATGACATCTGCAGGGCTGCCACCTGGTCTTCGTTGCACACCTTTGCTGCGCACTACGCTGTCGTCCAGCAGTCGAGGGAGGACGCGCGAGTCGGCAGAGCCATGCTGAGGGCAGCTCGCCGTTGACTCCTACCCGCCTCCAGGTAAGGCTCGTTAATCACCTAAGTGAAATGCATATGAGCAATCACTCGAAGGAGAAAACGTAGTTACTTACCAGTAACTGTTGTTCTTTGAGATGTGTTGCTCATATCCATTCCACACCCACCCTCCGTCCCCGCTGTCGGAGTCGGCAGAAAGAAGGGACTGAGGAGGGGAGGGGCCGGCAGCGCCCTATGTACCGCCGCATGAGGGCGGCACTCCAGGGGGCGCTGGAGCCAGCCCCTACAGGGGGCTGCTAGGGAAAAGTTCTCCGAAGGGCCGTGCACGAGGGCGCACACACACCTAAGTGGAATGGATATGAGCAACACATCTCGAAGAACAACAGTTACTGGTAAGTAACTATGTTATTTTCTTGCAAATCAGTTCCTTATCTTCTGCAACAAAACAATGTAGATACTGTATCTTACCCCAAAGATGACCTTTGTAATTTTTATTTTTTTTTATGTATTTCAAAAGAAGGTTTAAGTCAGTGGTCCCTGTAAACAGAAATATGGAAAGCCTATTCATCATACTCAAAAGAAAATAGCTTGAAAGACTTAAGTATGCTGAGGCTTTTTATTATAATATTATAAAAATCTTTCCACTGACAGATTTAGTTTTCTTTGCATTTAGGAGCTATTTGGGGAGCTTGTAGAGTAACTCACTGAGCAATGACATCAAATAAAAACAAAAAATATTTCATTAACAGATGAGAAAATCTGATGTTTGACTAATTAAATTGAGTTCATCTATCATGTCTAAACACAACTGGACTGCTAAATAGCATGTTAATTGCTAAAGTAAAATGTAAATGTTTTAGCTACGTTACTTGTTTACTCTTCAAAAATATCAATTTAAGGTATGGGATGATGAATATTATCGAGGATCTCTTATTGAATTTGTTTTAAACACTTTTTTTTTAATTGATCTTAAGGTACGCAGATACTTGGCAATGTGTGCCAATATAAATTTCTAAATAAAATATAATTATACACACACATTTTGGAATACCTAATTTAAGACTGGTAACATTGCAAACAGTCAAGGGCATCAGTTTCATTATATTTTATTTTATGAAGTTACTTTCTTAGGCAGTTGGAAATGTGATGTGTGAATTGGATATCAAGCAGCCAAAAGAAGCCAGTGCAAAGATGAAATTATTTTTTAAAAAAATCCAGAATGATGATCACTTGCAGTTAAATTTCTAACAATCCAAATTACAGTTAATCAGAGTAAAGTAATGTGATAATTAGAGTTTTCTCTGGTTTCAGTGAAGATCCTGTTCATTTTTGGCATCAAGAGACTTCTGAGGCTACATAGTAATAATAATGCACCTGGTTGTCCATGACCTATATCATGTCTGTTGTTACATCACAGTGCTACTGTTCAGTGTAATACTTGTAAGATCTGTTGAGGTTCAAAAATACTGTTACTGTGTGAATCTTGAAATTGTTCTTTGTAAAAAGTCTTTCTACAGTTTTCTGTAAGATTTCTTTGATAGTTGTAGTACTTGTGAGTATAACATATGTTTGGGTCTTGAACAAGGCCTGTTTCTCATCCTCCTTGTCTCTCCTTTCTTCCTTTCAACACTGATGTTTTGATCATTCACATACAGGTTGTGCCTGAAGAAGTGGCCATGTTAAATTGAGTTTGATATGAGATGTTATTATATGATGGGGTGGGCTGAGGATCAAAAAGAACTTGTGCCACAGGGCGAACAGAGGCTTGGTGTCCTGGACAGATGCTCCATCCAGGCTGCCTGTTTGGAACTTTGGGGGGTTTGAATTTGTAGGATCGTTGGTTGGCCCCTGGAAAATGGGAGAAGGATCACAGAGCAGGTCAGAGAACTAAACTGACCATGAAAGGAAGCACTGTGAGGCTCTGATGAGAATAGGCTTTTCCTCCCCCAGTAAGAAGTAGAAAGGTTATTGAAAGCTACTGTTATGTTTAAATTATCTTTAATCTGGTTATATGAAAGTTGAGTGGTTTTTCCAACCCAGAAGTCTGTGGCGTAGTCAATCAGTGGTTTTTGAAGAGATCTGCAAGGCCCTTGAAATAGGATTAATAGAAGCAGCCAGGATTGCCTATTATTTACTGTCCTAAGGGGTAAAAAGAGCTGTATTAGCAATCCAGGACGCTCCTGTTGAACAAGGTATGCGCCCAGAAAAGGCAGGTCATGTGACACCTGTTAAAAATTGCACTTCATCAAGAGTACAGTGGCTTTTCTTGGCTTTGTTTCGTTCTGCACTGCTAACAAAATATTTTCTTTGCTATTTTCTTGAATGTTGGAAACAGATCAGATTGAATTCTAATTTCCCCACAAGTTCTAACTTATGGTTAAGGCCAGAGTGCAGTTCAAAACAAGATATATTATTACACATGCTTAAAAATACTAACAATTAAGAGTATGCTCACAGTAAACTAGCATACAGTTCTGACACATTATCCCGAACACCTAATGATTATGCTAATAGACGATTCTTGCTGACCTGCACCCAGAGTATGTTTAATTAGTGAGATCTGTGGTGTATGTAGTCTTCTTTGGATGCCTTGGTTTTTAGCAGGCAAGGTGACAGGAGGAACTATGTGGCTTCTGTTTTTATGTATCCCAAGTAAAAAGACTTTTGGATAGTTAACACTGTAAATATTTTATTGGTTTACAATATTTGTTTATTAAAAGCAAAAAATATCCATACCACTGAATTATTTCTATATTTTCTGGCATTTAAGGTAGCTGAGACATTCATATACAGTGAATGCCATAAAAATGTCTCTGTCCTTAACACTGCTCCTTTTAACATTCGCCCTCCCTGTTAGAAATATGTTAATTACCATTTAGCAATTGAAGTATTAATTATTGAACAAATGAATTGCATTACTATGGTCAACTGTTCTGAAATTTTCTGCACCCATAATACCATTTTAAATGCAGATATAGGATAATCTTGGGCCTCTTGTTCAGGTGGGCTGTGGACTTTATGTTAAAGTTGGGCATGGAAAAATTGTCCTGAAACTAGAGGAGGTAGGAAATGAGGCACAGTAACAATACAAGAGGCCCCTGTGCACACTCTGCTTGATGTAAAGGCAAGTTCTATTTCAGTTCTGAATAGTTGGTTGCAACGGGACTACTGTTCAACATCTTCATTAATGATCTGGAAGAGGGGGTAGATTGCACTCTCAGCAAGTTTGCAGATGACACTAAGCTAGGGGGAGTGGTAGATACCCAGGAAGGCAGGGATAGGATACAGAAGAACCTGAACAAATTGGAGGATTGGGCCAAAAGAAATCTGATGAGGTTCAACAAGGACAAGTGCAGAGTCCTGCATTTAGAATGGAAGAATCACATGCACAGCTACAGACTGGGGACCGACGAGCTAGGCAGCAGTTCTGCAGAAAAAGATCTGGGCGTTACAGTGGATAAGAAGCTGGATATGAGTCAGCAATGTGCCCTGGTTGCCAAGAAGGCTAATGGCATATTGGGCTGCATTAGTAAGAGCATTGCCAGCATATCGTGGGAAGTGATTATTCCCCTCTATTCAGCATTGAGGCCACATTTGGAGTATTGTGTCCAGTTTTGGGCCCCCCACTACAAAAAGGATGTGGACAAGTTGGAGAGAGTCCAGTGGAGGGCAACAAAAATGATTAGGGGGCTGGAGCACAAGACTTATGAGGAGAGGCTGAAGGAACTAGGCCTGTTTAGTCTGCAGAAGAGAAGAATGAGGGGAGATTTGATAGCAGCCTTTAACTACCTGAAAGGGGGTTCCAGGGAGGATGGAGCTAGGCTGTTTTCAGTGGTGGCAGAAGACAGAACAAGGAGCAATGGTCTCAAGTTGCAGTGGGGGAGGTCTAGGTTGGACATTAGGAAAAAGTTTTCACTAGGAGAGTGGTGAAGCATTGGAATGGGTTATCTAGGGAGGTGGTGGCATCTCCATCTTTAGAGGTTTTTAAGCTGAGGCTTGACAAAACCCTCGCCGGGATGATTTAGCTGAGGATAGTTCTGCTTTGAGCAGGGATTTGGACTAGATGACCTCCTGAGGTCCCTTCCAACTCTAATATTCTATGATTCTGTACTCAGAGGCAGAACAGGAAAGGATCATCTGTGCTTTCATGGATCCAGAGAGTGATTGGAGCAAGGGGCTTGACTCAGCATCTTCTGCTTCCCATGAAACAGTGAAAGGTAGAGGGGATATATTCATCACCACCCTAACTCCAAACAGAGCCTGTTCCTTTGGAGTCAGCATGGGAAGGGTGAAATTCACTTTTAGCATTACTGGATTATCTGAAGGAACTTTTTAAGAAGACATACTATAGGGGATTCTAAAAGATAAGAAATGAACAAATTTGATAGTCTTAGTAGGTAACTTTTATCTGTGATGTGTTGACAGCATTACATTCCTACACCAGAATTTAGCCTGGAGCTTGATGTCTAGGACTGCATTGTGGATTAAACTTTGGACTGGGGATTTTAGTTCCAAATTGGGTCTTGCAGCTCTACCATTCAAGGGTCAGAGTTTATTTGATCTAGATACAGCATTCTTATACTTAGTGATTTTAAGGAGGTTTTTTTTTTTCTTACTGGTAGGTAAGAGAAAAAGAGAATGAGCAGCAACCATTTCTGTGCAAGTCCCTATGTAATCTAAATTTCATTCTAGATAAAAGTCCTGTATTGGAAGTGTGTCTTTTAGGTAAAATGCATGTACAAACTTTTTCAGCGTACAAATAAATATGTTTATTTTGGACTGTGAAAAGTACTATATGTAATTAGAAATGTACATGCTGAGAAAGGTTATAAGTCTTGTGGGTCAGAATTACATTTTTTTTATTGGAGCTAATTAAATGTATGACCAGCAAGGGCAGTAGAATATTTACCTAACTTATTACCTTAACTTCTAATTGTCACTTCCATGCTTAGGTTTTTATATTACAATATTTGGGCTGTGTCTTTTGTATAAGGATTTTTACAGTAGCAATCCTAAATGTAAATTTACCTCCAGTACAGGTATTTTTTTTGTGTGTTGGAGTGTTTTTAGTTTGGGCAGGTGGGGTGGGAGAGAATTCTTTGTCTGTAAACTCCCCTCTCTCCTTGAAAGACTTGGTGTTCTCTAACCAAGGGCCAGTACTGATCAGCTTTCTCTAGCACTGCTGCTGTATTACCATACCCGTGTTAACAGGAGCTGTTCAATAATGGTCAGGCAAGAATGGAAAGAGCAGAGATTTTGAACCTTAGGGAGTAATCGGTTAGAGAAAGGACTGGGAAAGGAATGAAAGAGGAAACAAAAGTAGAGGGAATAATTAAAAAGTGAAGCCATGCCCAGAAAAACCACAGCATTTCTGTCACCTGCTGTTGTTATGTGGGAGGGAGAAGAGTTGCCTCACCTTCCAAAAAAATAAATATTTAAGCCCAGCAGAAGTTTTTTCTTTGAATTTCGTAGTTGGGGGATGGGAGGAAGAGAAGAGTAGAAGGTCTCTGCATAAAAGTAGGTTTTGTATTTATGGCTGTCTCTAAGTAGGGAAAGTTAAACCATCTGTTTCTTGTTTTCTTTATGTATTCACACTCTTGGGGCTTGTTCCCTTGGTAAGGAGCAGGAACCTACTTTGATTGATAGCACTATGTACGTGAAGTCTAAGTTTGAGACAGAAGAGCCAAAAGCATGGCTCATTTTCTTCTTGCCTCAGTTAGGTGAAGGTCAGAACCTTGATATCATACCCTTCAGCTCTCAGTAATTAATTCTGTTCCATTTGGAGTTTCTTATTGGCCACAGTTCTCTCTGCTTTTGCTCAATTTTTTTCTTGCCATCCAATTAAAAAAAGAAGTTTTCTGAACATCAAACGATACACATTTTGGCTTGATAAGATGTCACTTATTGATTAGTTTTCCCAGTACTTACAGTTCCTGAGTGAAGGTCACTTCCAGATGCCTGCTGATCACTAGAAGTACATACTATTTTTCATCAGTAGATCTCGGAGTATTATCATCCTTATTTTTCAAATGAGAGGGAAAGTGAGGCACAGAGGTGAAGTGACATACCAGGGTAACCTAGTCAGTGGCAGATATGCTAACTTTTAGTCCTGTGCCATACCCAATCAACCACACTGCTTTCACCCTGTGACTTGTGTAATCTTACCCTATGAACTCACACCCAGTGAGATTCCAAGAGCCATCTCTTGAAGAAATCAGTGAGGCTTTGTTCAAGGGCCCACCCATAGGGAGTTCATTCAAGGGCTAGAGCCTTAGTTAATTGTAGAGGATTAACATTTTGCATACAAATTTACTTGAAGCTCAGTGCAAATACAGTGTTACTCTTTTGACTTGGTAATTAAGTGTAATGCCCAGTTCAGAAGAGTCCTAGAATTTAACTAGTTCTCATCCTTGCTTCCTTTGGTGGCTACTGCTAGTAAATCTTTCAAGAGTGGGGCTCTATACTGTCAATACCCAAAGGAGAATGAAAAGTCACTTTTCCCAGAACTGTAGTTCTTCAAGTTGATTGCCAATATAGATCCATCCCTGCTTTTACAGAGCCTCTATTACAAGCTCTAGGTAAGTGGAAGGAAAAGCGGAACACTAATGCTTTTTATACCCTCAGGTGCCAGCATTCAGCTCCATATGAAATCACAAGAGGCACTGCTTTCTAGAACGTTTTGAACTGACTTCTGGGGCACATCTGTTTTAATTAGAATTAATAGTTAATAACTTTTTGTTCTCATCTCATTGTAGGTTGTTTGGGGTTTTTGTTGTTTGTTTGTTTTTAACTATCTTCAGTGATTATTCAAGCACAGAGTAACTCCGCTCTCTTCTGTGTCCTTAATTTAGGTTCATTATAGCCTCAATTCAACAAAGTATTTAAGCACTCAAGTGGACCTATTGAAGTCAATGGATCTTACATGCTGAAAGTACACACATGCTTGAGTCAGGGCCCACATCTGTGTGTAACCTCACTTTTTAACTTTAAGTCACTTACTGAGAAACTGTTTTCCCGAGAACTAGAAAACTCCTTATTAAGTTTGTTATATTTCCTACAGTCATTTAAGAATTTTTTTTTAACTATTCACTGTATATTTGTTTTGTTTTAACTGGAGCCACACAATTAGTGAGGGCAGATAAGCAGATCCTACTGTGTACGCAAATGCACAGCTGATTTTTCTCTTCTTTTTTCCAGATATCAAAAACTTTAAAATAACATAATTCATGTTGAATATTTTATATGTACCTTTTGACCAACTGTAAGGTTTCTCAGTTGCTTTTGTCAGCTGTTATATAGCGGTGCTTTAACTTATAGTTCTTGTAAGTTTCAAATGATTCAAAATTTGCATAGGGAAAGTGGCATTTTATATACAACATGCTAACCCAAAATGTTAATATCCAAAATTAGCTACAATGAGAATAGCTTTTATGATTATGTCTTCTCTAATTCATTATGATCATACAGTCATTTAAATTGGAAAGGATAACTAATGGGTTACCTAATTATTTTCCTGCATCATATGTGGAGATGGATTTCTATTTTACCTGATAAAATGACATTGTATACAATTTTGAATATCTCATGTGAAGGATCTCATCCTCACCTCCACTGGTAGCTTGTCTGGCTTTCATGAATAGTTTGGTGAAATATAAAGATCTTCTGAAAATGTAACCTAAAATTTTGATGCTGCACTTTAAATCTGTTCACAATATTATGATTTTACTGACAACTCAAAATAATTGATGCCACTCACCTCTGTTTCACATCTTTTCTTACTTCTGGACTTTTCTGTCCAAAGATTTTCCAGATTTAATGTGCCTAGTCTGCTTAACCATTTAGTTTTTATTTTTTCAGATCTTATTATTGGTGTTTATTTCTTTTGAACTCTGCCTCCCTCATTTGTCTGCTCTTTTGGAGCCCCAAATTGAATTCTTTACTCTAAATGAGTAAAGTGTTAGCAAGTGTTGAGTAGAATAGAATTAATTATCTTGCTTGTTTTAGATGCGAAATCCTTCTACTTAAGCAGTATCTTCTGTATTTGAGTTTGATTATTCCTTTTGAGCCACTTTATATTTATCTTATATTAATAATTTTAAAACATGAATTGCAAAAAACAAACATTTCTGACTTATTTTTCTGTTCATTAATTTCCCAGAATATTTTGCACTGAAAGTGTGTTTCCAGAAAAAATCTGTACTACTCCAGTACTCAGCCAGAAAGTTTCTATTTTAACTTCTATCTGCTGAAATAATTATCCCTCTCTCTGTGGCGCTTAAAAATATTTTTAAATGACCTTCAATACTGTGAGAGTAAAGATTGTACAGAGGTCATGCTGAGCTTTGTTTGTATCACATTATAAACAGAGTGATTTTGCTTTGGTCTCTGTACAGACATTTGAAGGCAGTTTAGGCTAAATCCTGGTCTCACTGAAGTCAGTGGGACCAGAATCTGCTCTGTAGTGAATAGCCATGCTACTCTACTGTTACCCTTTGCTGGGTGTGATGCTTTATTCTATTTACCCTGTGTCAAAATATTAGATAGATTTATCTGGCAACTTTTTTTTAAATGAGGCTATTTTTAATTGTAGTATGTGTCTTTCATCTCTAGCTATCCCTTTTCATAATGTGAAAACACATCAATGTTAAGGGTTCAATTTAGTTATTGTTTCAAAAGTTTAGAATTGGCCACTCTTGTTGATTATGAAATGTGTTGTTAATAGAACCTTGAAGCTTTTTCATTTTAAATGTATCAATATTATGCTGATTTTATATCTTAAGTATTTAATTTTTATGCCATGTACAAATTAAGAGTTAATTTTAATACTTCCCCCTCAAACTTAATTCAGCCTGACTTTCAGCCCACTTATGAATTTCAGTAGTACTTTTTTTAAGGGAGTAAGCTAGAATTCTTTCCTCCTTTAATTCTTGATATCATGAGGTTTGTCTTTCCCCATCTAAACAACACCCAAGCAGCATTATGTGGTAATGATATCCCATCATTTTTTCCACTGTTTGCAATACCTGACTCCAGCAGACTGATAACAATATCCTGTGAGACCAGTTTCAATCCATACCGCTGAGCTTCAACATGCTTTAAAGGTGACACGGACTTAGTTCATCTTGACTCAGTTTTGATGAGCTAAAATATAAGAGGAAAGCCAATACATTAATACACATTCATCTACTAGACAGCTTCTCACTATTTTCACAAGTATATATATAAAATATAAATCCTTGCCTCGGTTATGGGCTGCAAAGTTGTCTGTCTTTATATAAAATAATTCAGACTTGGTCAAAATACTATGTATTCCATGCTTCAGTTTAAACACATTCTTATAAACCATTTATAAAGCAAAAGCATGTTAACACTCAAAAAATTTTGATGGACCCTCCAGAAGCTATAAATGTTTGTAAACATCTATGCAAATTATTTTCTAAATCATACTGTATAGCCTTTTCAGGGGATGCATTATGTTTTGAATGTGGCTTGGAAGAATTTCCTGCCTGTGTAAGAGTGCAGTAATCTGTGAGAAATAAATTTTGGGATTTGTTAAGTTCCTAGTGGATAGATGTCCGCATTGCAACTTAGAGACTTTGTTAGTAGTCTGAGGCAGAGGATGGTGGGCACAAAGAATGAACAATTGCCTATCCTGCAGGTAGTCCTTTTGGGTCAGTAGAAGTTCACTGACAGAAAGCATGTCAATCTGAGATTGGAACGTTACCATACAACATACAGAGATCCACGCTACCATTTGAAAAACGTACATCAACATTTTTTAAAATGAAGAAAATAATGACTTACTCTAAATGAAACTTGGCAATAGGTGAGACTCTAGAATTTTATTTTTGCAGCCGATCTGGCTGCTGTTGCAGTCTCTTCCATTGTGACAGTTGCAGCACCTTCTAACGTGTTTGCAGAACCCATAGCTGTACCATCAATTTCCCTGGCGTCTTGGGGGTCGGTTCTGAGGGTATGAAAGAGCCACCAAAAACCTAAGGATCTGTAGGTATGGTGGGGCAGTTGGGAAACTTGGACTGGGGCTGTCCATTGGAACCTTTCATGAGCATTGAATTCATATGGCATTTATTTTTCTAAAGTGTGTTGGAGTCTGGAAATGAGGCTGGGGAAAAAATCTTTATCCTTTACAACAGTGGTTTTCAACCTGTGGTCTGTGAACCCCAGGACCATGTATAAGATTTCAAAAAGGGTTCAGATGCAAAGGTTCCATTCAAAATTTGTTTAGGGATCCACAAATGAAAAAAGGTTGAAAACCACTATTTTACAATAAGAAAATAACTTCCTTTCAGCCCCATTTTTCTCTGTACCCCAACCCACTTACTTTTTTCTTCATCCAGTTTGGCAATGCTCCTAATGACAAAATTGCTGAAAGCATGTTAATTGAGGCCCTCCATCTCCCAAATACTGATAACAGTCCTCCTTAATTTCCTGCTTCATTATTGCATAGATAAGCAATGACTCTGTAAATACTTAATATACTGTAATTTGTTTCTTCTACAAAATAAGTTGCATACATCTTTTCTTAATAAGATGTAAGGAATTCACTGCTGTCCATAACAGGAAGTCCTAAGGCAGTTTTAAAAAATTTGGAAGGGAAAAAGGCTGAAAATATACCAAACAAATAGGCTTTTGCTTTGCAAAACAAGAAGTGCCTTCCTCTGTTACAGAAATCCAAATTTGCCTGCTGCATCCATCAAAGCTGCTCATTCACTGAAGGTCAAAGGTTCTGTTTTTGGTGCACCAGCTGATCATCTGTAAGCTGTATCGCTGAGCATGACAAAGTGCTGTGCATTGCTGATGTGCGTCACAGGACCCTGGGTTTTTGCACAGGGATTAGTCAGGCTGTATTTGGAAACGCCCTCAACTGCACCTTGTGCTGCTATATTAGTGTTTCCCAAGCAAGAAGAATTTTCTTTCACTCCTTCAGCTGCTCCGGCAAACCCCTCCGGTAAGTGTGTGCAAGTCACGTAAACAGGACTGGCACTGTTTTCTGCATACATTTTTAAGCCAGTATTATCAGTTTTGTGTTACTTATGCTTGCTTATTCTGACAGCTTAATACATTTTCTAAAAAAATCAATGTCTGATAGGTATACTTCAAAACAGCATTAAGGGAATAAAAAATGGTTGATCTAGTTATTTAATAGATTAACTTTTCATGTGGAGAGGAATATGGAAACTGTGCATTGGTATTGCTTAAAATATGGTTAATTTCAAATTGGTCTAAATTTGACAGTGTGTGTGTTCTGTGCCTTTTAAGTATATAAAGCAAAAAAAAATCTAAAAATCAGAGAATGTAGCAGACCATTTCTTCAAGAGGTTTGCTTGGTTTTTTGTTGGCAGCCTGTATGCAAGCCCTGCATCTCTGGACGCTGCTTGCCACCTATGCTGTTGCAGTAGGACAAAATCAAGGACAGAAGAATCAAGAGTGTCCTAAGCTCAACGCACAGGTACTCTTTTTTAAAACGCATGAGAAAAAGTGCTGTCAGTCAATTGTCCAAAAATAACCTCTCTCCAGACTTCAGTGTATATTCTTAAGACATGCACTTCTTCCAGAAATGTCCAAGTCAGAGTCCAGCATAGCAGTAATCACAGAAAATTGTAACGTATCAATCAGTTTTCTAAATAAAACTCTGAAATGGGGGGAAACACTCTTGACTAATTTCCTGGAAATTCATATTTCAGTTTTCTTGTATTTTTTCTATTTTTTTTTAAGTACATATTCCAATACTTAGTATGCTTGGGTCTCATATAAAATCTCCATCTCATTATACTGCCATTTTCAGAATTCCAGTATTATTAAAAAATATGCTATAAAACAAATTAGCATAATCAATGCATTGATAGCTGAGTATAATTGCAAAGATCAGCTTTTTTTCCTGTTTGATCCACAGTCTAAGACTATGGCTTAATAAAGCTTACTAGGTCACCAAAACATCTTCTTGCGATAGTGAGATATCTCACTTCAAAATCATGTATTTTTTTCCTACATTTATGCTTTTACCACATGCACATTTCAATTCCAGTTTGGCATTTTGCAGTTAGTAACTTTTAAACATTAGAAGTTAGAGATTGAGGCTTTATACCTTTTAAAAGCTGCAGTCCAAGTTAACAGGTATGGCATTGATTCCTAGCTTTAGCACATTTCAAAGTAACATAATGTCAAATGTGAAAAGGGGGCTGGAAGAAACTAAATGCAAGTAATCAAAATGATGTGAGATTTCATGAAACAATTACTATAGGTCGTCAAGAAAATAAGATTCCCAATTTTTTCAGGTGATATTAATCATGGTTTGCAAAATATCAGATTTTAATGCTGTCACTAGTACCTTGCTCTGTCTCTTTGGTACTGATTATGTGATAGCCAGACCCAAACCTCGGACCAGGATATTTTTAATTCCCTGAATAAATCTCATCATTCAGTAATGTCTGCTTTTACAAGTTGAGCTTTGTGAGAGCTCTTTTTGGCTCTTAAAATGTTACTGGAAGTTATCACCACAGCATAGAAATAGAATAAAAGTTAATTGCCAATTTATCACAATTCTGTTGCATTGATTTGCAGCTTCCTTTTTCAGAAATGGCATAGAGAATCAAAGTAAATTTTTCTTGTTTCCTCCAAATTAAAAGTTGATTTAATGGATTTGGAATCTGGAAGATTGCCTAGTTTTGTTGAGGCTTAAATTGCATCATACAATTCTGAAAACAAATGATGTAATAGCAGTTAAAATTCATGAGATTAGCAACATTCACACACATTAAAACATAACTAATTCTTACCTGCTATGATTAATTCTTGTCCACGATCTTAACGTTTTTGTTGGCTATATGGTTGCCTTAGTTTTATTGTAAATTTACAATAAATGCATTTACAGATGCATACCAAATTGCATCTCTCAACAATTTAGTAAGAAAACAGCTAATTTCTGAGGCGCTGGACAAAGAGTACTGACACACATAGAAACAGACCTTACTCTATATAACAGCTCCTCTATAATTCTCCAGTTGTCTTCTATTTTTAATCATCGTATCATGCAGGGGCAGGTTCTAGCAGCCCTTCTTTTTGAGAAGCATCCATAACAGTTTATTCTTGGCAAAACAAGCAAGAACTTTATATATACCAAGTAGTGTAGGTTTACAAGGCTATCAGTTTAAAGATACACTGCCCGTTTTTCCATGGCCTTGTTCAAGGTATCTCTAGAACAGTGGTTAGGAATCTAAACTAGTTGATAAATAAAATCTGAATTATGACTAGGATGTGCACCTAGATGTAATTATGGACTCACGTTTTTCTTCACACAATTAATACTGAAAGTAATTTCCCATTTTAAACCTGATTTTGAGCTCCTCTCACTCACAGGTAATACAATTTAATAAAAGATTCCTTCGACCAGAAATTTCCCCTGGCTAGTCAATGACCAAATGGAATTTGTTTGGAAAGCCTGAAATAAATCTGAGAAGCTGTTTTTGAGTTGTAGGATTTAAAAGAAATTGAGGCTTTTCACTTTCTCCACACCCTGTCCCCCCCACCCCAAATCTCTTAACACACAAAAAGTATGGTCTGGAAAGTTCAAATAGTTTGTTTAGCTAAGCCTCAATAAGAACATGTGCACAGAACCCCAAAATAATAATGGGTTAATAGAATTAATAAATTAAATTATGCAAAGTGGAATTCCTTAATTTGGTTAGCCTTGCAGCTGTTAAAAGCTTCACTTTATCTAAATCTTTCACTTTATTTTTTTAAGCAGCTACGTGTAGCTTTCCTTGTGAAGATAGCCTTCAAAATGTAAAATGACCACTATTGTTGTAATTGGGGTGACCTATCCCAGTAACGAGAGCCTCCCTCAAGATCTTGATCTATGCTCACCCCAAAACTCGAGCAAAAGGCAAAGAGAGAGCTGCAGTGGAATTTTCACCTACTCTTCCCCCTTAAAACCCATGCATTCCCCTCAGATACCTTCTCTTGGTTTCCGTGACTGTCGGCAGCCTTCCCCCAATGTCTGGATCAATGCAGCAAATATGTAGTTTCATTTAGAGCAGTGTTTCTCAACCTTTTAAGTAGGAAGTACCCCCTAACTTCAGAAAATTTTAATAAGTACCCCAACACTCAATTTTCCACTCAGAGAGCTGGGACCGGGTAGGAAGCGGGTGGCTGCCGCCTGCCTCCCTTCACTTCATTTTTCGCCACATACCCTGTGCCTGTGTCTCGTGTACCCCCAGGGGTATGCTTATCACAGATTGAGAAACTACGATTTAGAGGGAGGGGAAGGATAAGTCTCCTGCAGGTACTCTTTGAACACTTGAGAGATTCTGAAAAACATGCCTCTAATGCCTAGAGTGGGTTGGTGGGGAAACAAATTCTCACCTTCTCTCCCCCATGCCAGTCTCAGTGCTCTGGGATCAAGCCATCGATGCATCTTTGTCTCAAAAGTGAATTGTAATTGCAAGTGAGATTTAAAATAGATGCTAAAATATTAGTCTGTTACATTACATTATTCCCACAAGTTGTAAACGCCATATCAAGATTTACTCCTGGGAGAAATGTCTTGATTTTATACACCACTTCAGAAAAAAACAAATCCCTTTTGTGGTTCTCAGTGTATGCGGAATAGGTCTTTAACCAAGTATAATATTTTAGTCTGTTGTGTTTGGGTCCTTAACTAAATGTGACCTAGGAGAACTATGTCAAAATTAAGAAATTGCACAGTCTCACAGATATTCATGTTTTAGTGGAAAACTACTACCACTTTTTGTTCTCTTAGGACACAACATAGGGATGTGAGTCGTTTAGCTAACTGTAATAGAGTATTTTATTATTAAAGCAGAAAAAGGAATTGGTGGAGGAAAATGGCAGTCATGCTTTGAGGATGATTTACTGGGATATTTATTTAGCCTGTGTATTTCATTCCCGAATTATTAAGGTTGAATTTTGAATCAATTTTGATCACTCCAGTTACAATCAACACCTAAATAAGCCAGAGGCATTTGTGCGGAGGACTGTACCCTTGTACCCGATAAAAACTTTTTATCCTTTTATATAAGCCCAAATAAGATCAATATCTGGACATTAAAATCCCTAATAAATCAAAACTAGTCAAATTTAATATGCTCCCTATTGTAACAACAGTTAAACAACCTAGATAGATGGATGAACACATCACTAAGATTATCAGGTTGGCACTACTTAAAGTGAAGTTTATCCCACATCTCCTGGAACAGATCTCTAGATTTCCCTGTAGTTTTAAGAACACTCACTCACTCACACCCCCATTTTTTTCTCTCCTAAAATAGAAACATCAAATTTCAGTAAGCAACTTCTGGAAACAAAGATTTGAGAAACCTAAATCTTGAATTATATGTCAGAAATTTTTTAAGGAGATTTTATAATGTAACAAAGCAACTGACACTAGAAGCAATGTTTTTGTTGGTTGCTTCAGGCAGACTGGAGTCCTATAAGCCATTTTACATTTCTTTTTAAGCCTACAGTTGGACTTGTTGGCTTTAAAGGAACCAGGATTTGATGCTTTAAGTTTAGTATGAATTTTGTGATCCGATTTAACCTTAGTTTCTCTCTACCCCCTCTCTGTCAGGGTAATATAAAATAAGCTATTTACATACAATGGCAATGATGAAAAACAGGAAAAATGTATGTCAATACTCAGAACACTATGTAAAACCAAACAATTTTATAAGAAAAGAACAGGAGCATCATGCTGCATAAATTTAAACATTAAATAAACGTAAAAGTCTGTCTTTCTCTTTAGGTAATTCTTCTTACTACATACCCATGTGTGAGATGCAAGTCTTAGGTACTGTATGGTCCTGCAAGTTGTTACTCTTATTCTTCTAACTCTCCATATCTTCTTTATACGAGATTTTTCCTACTATGGCTCTGTAGGACTGAAAGTTTTCTGAATCTGCACTGTCAATTAGAGCTTATTCATCAACATGTAGGCTCAAACAAAATCTACGTCAGAATTGCCTTTCGACACCATCACTTTCTTTTAGAACCTGGTCCAAGAGATAACTGTATCTTGATGGCTCTTCAGTAACTTCTGCATATCCTCTATAGAACATTCCGGTGCTGTGGATCTTCATTCACATCTTTATTATACGTGTTTAACAGGAGTGACTATTTTCATAAAACTTACTTAAAACTCATGTAATTCTAATCCTTTTGAAGCCCCTGACTTCTTACGATTTTCATTATTTCCTAGGTTTTCTATTTAGATGAGGTGACAAACTGAACACAGGATTCAAGATGGTGATATACCATCAATGATAGAATTGCCCATAAATGTTCTCCCTTTCTTGGTACACCCTGTTTTTTCAACCAACCAACACATTGGAATATTTAATGGGCCTCTGTACATTGAGCTGACTCCTAGAGCTTTCCTGAGTGGTTACAGTTAATTCAGAATTCCTGTGTTCATGTGACCTTTTTTGTTTTTAAATGGGCTTCACCTTGCACTCCTTTATTAGTTGATTTTTGTCTTCTGAATTCCTCCGAACTTGGATCTTCCTATCTATTCCAGCTATAACGAATGTGATTACAAATGCAGCAAAAGGCAAACTCCATTTATTGGAGGTCGGGGGCGGAGGGAGAAGGGAAGGTATTGAAGTGTAAGTCGTACATACTTTTCTCTGTATTACCCAATAGGAAGCTAGTGATCACTTATAAAAGGTAGTGTACTTAAAAGGTACTAAAAGTACTCATAAAGCTAACGAAATTCCACGGTCAATATAATTTAGTCAAAATGTAATAGCTTGTTATATTCTTATTTGTAACTATAAGTTCACTACATTTTCATAAGTAGAGATGTTGTTTTCAACTATTTAGCGATCTATCATAACACTGCTTGATATAGACATCCAGTCTGTTGAAGGGCACAGATTGTACCCATGATGCAGGCCTGCTTCTGTCTGTGAAAACTTTGCATTTGGATTTTATTAACTAATGTCAATTGTCCTCTCTTTGGAAGTGGCACTTTTTTTTCTGACATATTGAGTATTGAATCTGCCTTTCTTCCTTGATTCTCATGTAGAAGTTATCTTGGAATTAAAGGAGCAGCACAAGTTCTCAGCATCAATTAGTACCAGTGACAGTGAGGTAAGCTACTTTGCAACATAGATGAGGCATGATGCTTTCTTTATGTTCAGAAACTAAGGTATTGGCTTGCTGAAAATGTCGTGTACTGAAACAATCACTCTTTCTTCTTTAAGAAAAATCTTTGGCAGAAAAATAACTATAGCATTTTAGAATATTTTCAGAAACCAAAAAAGAAGTTGGTTTAGTCCAAAGCATTAGCAGTATCAAGCTATTCAAATTATGCCCAGAGAAATCTCTACGAATTAAAAAGAAGTTTAAATGTATTTTTCTCTGATCTCAGTCCTTTTCTTCTTGGTAACTAAGCCAGTCAAATAATGTCTGAAATACTTCTTGCATAGGACAAGTATATTATTTTTACCTCCTCACTTCCCCCTTCTAAACATGTATACCCATTTTGTGTCATTGAAATGGAAGGATACAGAGATGAGTAAACTTTCAGATTCCTGGAGTGAAAGAACCACTGATCAAAGCTGAAGAGGAATTCTCCTGCTGGGACATAAATATACCTATTTATTCCAGATTTGTCTATCAACAATCCACACAATCAGAAAAAGTTAAAAATTGCTAGCGTTGTTGGTCTCATACCATATGACTCTAGCTCATCTGATGTACTGACACTAATTCTTGTGAATATTTTTCTACTGATGAAATTACACATGCAACTCTGGTGTGACTCTCAAAGGACTCTTGAGGGGATTCTTGATTAACCAACAGATTTGACAAGCATTTTTTATGAAGAGTTCACTATGTCCTTGTCATAACTTTAATGATTCCCCATGCTTTATTTTTTTCCTAATTTAACTTTCAGATTATCTAACATTCTGAATATTCTTCCATTTAAAAGGGGCAGGAGAGGCCCAGACTCATATCAGAGTTAGACTGCACCACTGCATAAAGAGTGGTTCTTTTCTCAACTGTAACTATATAAAAATGACACTTTACTACTCAACAGAACTTTAACAATGTTGTTGGTGATGCTACAAACAAATGGATCTAGATTGCTATAGCATGAGCAACTAGAATGGATTTTTGTCACCTGTGTGGCAGTACAGAGTTTTACCAGTTCTTGACCAGTATTGGAATATTTTGCCTATATTTTGCTTTCAGTATAGAGTCCTACATACATAACAGAGAATTGGTGTAACTAGTTGCAGAATGTGTTTGGAACAAATATTTGTTCTGTTTTTATTAACTTCTGTGGAGCTACTTCTTCAACCAAGACATTTTTTCATGTAATTTGCTTCATAAATTGCTGTTAATCTAAGACAACAATTGCCATCTTGTGATGTTACTGCAAGTCTCAGTTTTAGATGTGCATTTTTTTCCAACGTTTCCCGAAATCTTTTGGTTTCTGGTAGCATTGCTCTATTCAAAATGGAAAATTTCCTGTTACTTTTAATGGAACTGAAAGCAGGCTGACCTCAGTTAAGATGACAACAACTTCCATATAGTTTTTGCAGGTGGTCTTCTCCTTGTAAAAATCGTGATCATGTCACTTTTCCAGTGGAACTGAAGCTAGTCTTCCCTCTGAGCTATGTGGTTTAAAAACTGAGAGCCCAGGGACTGTGTGTCCTGAAGGAAGATCGAGGGAGCAAGTGAAAGGGAGGAAAAATGTGGGTGGCAGAGAATTGATGGACGTGAGGCAAAAGAATGAATAAAAACATGAATGGAGATTGGGATAAGAGTAACCCTCCTAACAGTTATCTGAGGCCCAGTTTGAGTTGAAGTCTCTAGACTAAGCCTAAAGCAAATTGGAAACAGTGCAGTTTGGGGAAAATATATGCCAATGTCTTGTGATTTTTTTTAAAGGTTGGCAGTAAAGGATAACTTTCCTGATTCTGTATTTGGGAATGACTCCAGATGAGTTTTTACTGTAATCTTCATGTATTTCTGCTGCAGTGTCTGATTAGAATGTCTCAGAATTTGTCAAATATAATACATTGTGTATATTGTAAGTTGGAGGCACCTCCAGGTAATTGAGGCAAAAAAAAATTTTTTTTGTCAAATTCTAGCACAGAAATTTTTCCAGATTTTTAGGTTTGGATTTGACTATAAATATTCCCCAGTAGTGTATGAGACCCATGCAGTTGCAGCATTGTGCTGACTCATTAAAACTTGTAAATGAACTAACTCTTACTGTATTTTCCCTCTTCCCAAAGTCAAGTTCTTCTGAGCTATGTCTCTTCCTCCCCCAAAATGGAATAAGATGAAAACTCAGCCAGTAAGACTGTTCAGTCCTTCCAAATTTTCAAAAGTTAACATGCAACATTTCTGTGCAATCTCCAAACAGTTACCATCTTGAGATTTGTTTCCTTGAATTTACATTATAACAGTACTGAAATGTGGCCTGTTGTATCACAGAATGTCCTGAATGGAATACTATGGGCACACCTTGGGAGAACAAGTAATGTCTTGTGCACAGTACTCACAATTATGAGGTGGATTCTGAGGTCAGTCTCCCTCTAAGTGTACTGAACATCTAAAGAACAGCTAAAAGCCACAATGAAACAGTCAGTCTTAAGTCACATGGCACACACCCTAACCCAAACCAGCTTTTTCTACTCGTTGATGCCTTACTGCAGCTATTAGGTGGTGCTGCAGCAGCAGCAGCAGCAATCCCTTTTCTCTCTTCTTCCCAGATCCATTATATTCTAACTGATACATATGAGGGATCATGAAAATGGAGGCGTGGCTAATTGAGGAGAATGAAAGGCAATTTGGGAAGCAGGGCTGACAAGGACGAAAAGGGATTGTATGCACTTATGGGACTTTTTACTTCCGCATAATCTCTAGGGTAGGCTCTGATAAAATACAAGATTGGCCTAATCAATGTTATGCAGAACTCTTTATATGCAATACCTGCCCTTTAATGTTTAGCAGTTAAACCTAGTAAATGTAATCTGTATTTTAGTTTATCAATTTTTATTTCTCTGTTCTATTTCTTATAGATGCCAGAATTTCAGAAGAAGACTGTCCATATCAAGGACCCCGGCAGAGTAGAAGAAATTATCTGTGGACTCATAAAAGGTGGAGCTGCCAAACTTCAGGTGAAAAATGGGATAAAAATGTGTGCCAATTCTGAACAAACATGCTATTTTTCTAGACCAGAAAGTGGAAATGTGTGTATCACAGAAGCCAAGTTCCAACAGGTCTCCAAAATTGGGAGATCTGTTGAATTAACTCAGTAAGCCTCCTAAATTCAGGTGTATAATTTCACCTTTTTCCATTAATGTCATTAAGTAATGAGTGACATTAATGTCGCCAAGTCAGGATAGATGCCCAAACTATGCATATGAAAAGGATTTAAAAAAATTTAATGGGTTATTCTAATATATAATTATGATTATTTATCATAATTCTGTTGTTCTAATTCTCTATAGTAGCATTAAGATATCTCAGTAGTCTTTGTAAGGAGAATTGTGATAGCTGTACTGTCCTGACAGCTATCAGTAGTGATCATTCAGATTCTAGGCATTTATCTGTACTGTGCATCTATGTTTCATAACTTTTTTCTTTAATAGATAATTACAGATTTTGATATGACATTAAGTAGATTTTCTTACAATGGAAAAAGATGTCCAACATGTCATAGTGAGTACTTTTTATATGAAGTATATGGGGGAAGGGGTTCTATGTTTTTTACTACTTCATATAGTTTTCTTTCTTGTTTTTCCTCGCTACATTGAGAATTCAGATGAGCTTGATCTATTTGAACTGTATGGTCTAATAAAATTAGTTTTTAGAATGTTTTAGTTGCTTTCCACTTTAAAAACAATTCTCAATCAGTGTTTCAACAGATCATAAGAGATCAAGTCTGAATAATTTGAACTTGAAATTACAGTGCACAACTTCAGTAGGGTTATTTCAATAATAATTTAGTCTTGCTGAAGAATATTTTATTGGTTACAGAGTGGTGGTGCATGGGGTGCTGTACATTTTTAGAGATGCACAGGGTTATAAAAGTGATGTTAGCAAGAGTCACATGGTTAAAATCCCTTAAAGCTGTTGGAAATTTACCCTTTACCCTCCTCTTAAAGCAGAGGAATTGGGGTGATATGTCCTAATGAAACTGGGCTGCTAAATTTGTCAGGCTATGATAATGTTTTAAAAATTTAGAATAAGGGACATCAATATTTTTTTTCTTCTTTCCAATTACATATTTTTTTTCAATCAAACTTTTGAAAGATGAGCATGCATTCTAGTTGGGCACGCGTATGAACAGTTGTGAGCAAACTGTGGTATAGTAGCACGTGTTCAAATATTGCTCTTCAACATTATACAAGGCCTAGAAAATAAAGAGTTGAATGAAATCCAGTCTTTTCGATAAAACTTCTTGTGACTTTTTTTTTAAATCTTTTCAGATATCATTGATAACTGCAAGCTCATCACAGAGGAATGTCGGAAAAAGGTAACCAGAAAATGCATTAGCTGTTGATCACTGGTACAGACTAATTCATTTCACTTTATATTTTAGTTCTAGTGTGATTTTGATTAATACTGAACTACAAAGAAATAAGGAGTGAAATTCTGGCCCCACTGAAGTGAATGGGACAGGACTTCAGTGGAGCCAGGATTTCACCATCCAAGCCCTCGGATTGTTAACCTAGCACAACATAAATAACTAAGATTATGTGTACTACTATCAAAACTAGAAATAATCTAGTTTCACAAAATGTACAAGTTTACTTATGTTTCATCTGTTATATATACAGGCTAACTTCTTGCACTCGTCCACACATTGGCATACAAAAATACAATGTGAAGTATTTCAGATTCCATTACAAACTAGTGATACAAATAAGGGATCAGAATCACAGATAAATTGAGTTGATTACTTAGATCAAAGCATGGAAGCAGGGTATGGAATAATTTTTAAAAATACAATTAAAAGATCTTAAATGTTATATTTTCTTTTCAGTTATTGCAGCTGAAAGAAACCTATTATGCTATTGAGATTGACCCTGATCTTACCACTGAAGAGAAGTATCCTTACATGGTTGAATGGTGAGAGGTTTGTTTGTTTGTTTACTGTTTTCACAGTGAAGTAAGATTTGATTTGATTTTTTTTTTTAAGTCTTTCTAAAATATATTGGCAAAAGTTGACCTATTGCTAATTCAGTTGATGTAATTCACCTCTCTTTGGGGTATGTTGTACAAAACAGCTGCTGAGGCTGCTCAGTCAAGGTATCCTGTACAATGTATAATACGTTCCTCCTCAAAATTCAAAAATACATTAGTGAACAAATGCAGTAATTATTATTTGAAAAACTAAATATCATTCCCCAGGTTTTGACTGGATACATATTTAATCATAACTTAATAATAGGGATGTTTTTAGAGTGTCTCACATTTAGTAGATCATTTTAAAAAGCTTGCCACAATAAATTGTAGTATGCTTCTAAAGACTAATTAAATTCAAAGATCAAAGTTTAAATGTGAACCTTACAATTCATAAGTCAATGGAAGTTTGACATTTTTTCTTTTCTTATTCCTAGGTACAATAAATCACATACCTTACTTGTTGAACAAGGTTTACAAAAGGATAAACTTGCAGAAATTGTGAGGGAATCTGATGTTATGCTGAAGTAAGATTCTTTGAGTGTCAGATCAGTTTGAAGTGTTTCCATGGATTCTACACTATTGCCATTATGCTTACCTCTCATGTTTCAGGAAACCATTTTTGCTGAAAAATTTAGATATATATTTCTTCTGAAAATATTATTTAATATTCACATCCCCCGTTTGTCTCTTTTGCACCTAAAAATATCTTTGATATCATGTTAAAGTATTAGAATGAACACTTGAGATATTTGAAACTACAAATATTCTACTGCGTCAGACAACTTTTGACATGGCATCTTATGTGGTTGTCATTCCTACAAACTTTCTTCCTCAGAAATATACATACAGGTGAGGTTTTCAAAGGACCACAGGGGCACTTGATTTCATGCCCTTGAAAACCTCCCCCATTAAAATCTGTACTTTTGTATGTCTAATAGTAACAAAGATAGCAACAAGACAATTTAGGAATGTCTATATATTTTTGAAATAACTGTGGAATATTATTCTGCCTCTAAGAACAGAGACAAGCTTAATAACTAGCATCCTTGCCCCAAATGTCTTTAATATTACTGAGGCTCCAGTGTTTTTTATATTTTCTGTACTTTTCTACCAGAATTTCCAAAGAGATCTTTGAGAGAGCTGGCTGTAAATTTGGAATGTGTTTAAAAAAAAAAAAATCAGCCTTAGGATGCAAGAATTTAATTTGTTTGGACTTATTTATTCTTATCTAGGGTATTGGATAGTTTTCTTCACCATTTTTTACTGTTACATCAGATAAGAGAAAACATTTTTTAACCACAAAGATTAAGATTCAGAAATTGCCTTAAAGAAGTTGTTTTGAAAGGAAATGCATGTACACCATCTCTTCATGTATATAAACTGGCATGTCACCTGCATGATCTAGCTAAAATTCCACAAAACACTTTCAGAATGTGGGCATAAACTGCAACATAGTATACTTGGATGTAGAAGCAGGTGCATATAGAATATAAGCAGGAAGATGGTATATGGCATTAGTTGAACCATTACGGGAATACCGTGTCCCATTCTGGTGCCACTTTTAAAATTATATTGACAAATTGAAAAGGGGTCAGAAAATAGCCACAAGAATGATTCAAAGTCTGGAAAACTTGTCTTACAGGGAGAGCCTAAAGAAGTTCAACTTATGTAGCTTAAAGCGAAGATTAAGAGGTGACTTAATCATGGTCTAGAAGTGCGTATGTAGAGAGACGATTTCTGATAGTTAGAGAGCTCTTTCATCTAGCAGTCAAAAGCATAAGATCAGTGGCAGGAAGATGAAACCAATTCAGACTAAAAAAAACTACTGTATTCCAAATGAGGGTAATTCATCATTGAACTATTTACCTAGGAGTGTGGTAGATTCTCCATAATTTGTAATATTTAAATTAAGATTCGATGTGTGTCTAAAAGATGTATTCTCGCTTAATCAGAAGTTAGGGCTTGATGCAGGAATTATGTAGTGAAATTCTATGACATGTTATGTAAGAGGTCAAACTAGATCATCATAATGGTCTCTTCTGGCCTCAAAAAAACCTATGAAAATATAAATATAGTGAAATGTCTATGGAAAATTCCCTTTTTCATCATGAAGATTGGACAGTCTTTTGCAAATTTACCTTTTATGTTTTGGGGATTTTTTCCCCTGTGTTTTTAGCTTGTATTTACATCTTGTTCTGCAGGGAAGGATATGAGAACTTCTTTGATAAGCTCAACGAACATAATATTCCTGTGTTCATATTTTCTGCTGGGATTGGAGATGTTCTGGAGGAGGTCATCCATCAGGCTGGCGTCTACCATTCAAATGTCAAAGTAGTCTCCAACTTCATGGATTTTGATGAGAATGTAAGTATGAAATGCTACATTTCTGGAGTTGAAAGGAGCACGTAGAGGGATGAAGTATGCTGTGTTATATGGGTAATGCATAACACCACACTAAGTGAACATGTTAATGCAGCCAGTTGCCCTGCCATTTGGAAAAAAAGAGTACTGTATAGTCCATTGTTTTCCTAGGCACAAAGCAAATAGAAGAGAACATCACTGAGGTGATTGATAGCTCCTTTGTGGGCTGTTCCTGGGGCAGCACATCAGTGTGCTACCCTTTTACTCATGGCAGATAACCTATCTGCAGTCTAGCCCCTTAGCAATGCTTCTGCTCTCTGATACCAATAAGTCTTGCATAAAACCTAAGAGGATTAAAAGAGTAAATACTTGCCCAAAATCAAACATCTAAGATGAAATATACAAATGTCACTCTGGAATTTAGTCTGCTTGCACATAATATTAGAAATAACTTCAGCATTTGTTTAATAGGGTGTGTTAAAGGGATTCAGAGGAGAATTGATTCACGTTTACAACAAGCATGATAGTGCCTTGAAGAACACAGAGTACTTCAAACAGTTAAAAGACAACAGCAACATCATACTGCTTGGAGATTCACAGGGAGACTTAACTATGGCAGATGGAGTAGCCAATGTTGAACACATTCTTAAGATTGGCTATCTAAATGATAAAGTAAGTAGTTTTATATATTGGTGAGTTTGGGGTAGGACATTTCCTTCTAATTATACATACTGTGGATTAGCAAAATAAAGGCATTCTATAAAGCATTAAGTATCTGTTAAAGCTACCTTGTTAGTATATACAGTTTAAATATATTCCAAAGAGTTGGCACTCAAGTTACCTCACATCCATGACTTGTTAAAGCACAAGTTTCACTTTCCCCCATCCTTTAGTATCCTGCTGGAGCAGCTGTCTTGCTGAGATATGAAATTCAGGGGTTGGTGAAAGGTTATAAAGTAATTAATCACCTTTGTAGGTGGTGATCCTTTCTTTCTCTTGAAATCCTGTCCCTTTTTTCCTTCAGTCCTGCATTTGTGTTTGAGTTAAGTTGCAATATTAAAGGCAGGAAATTTTCTTCTCCATTGTATGAGACCCAAGACCTTGACTGCAAAACTAAAAGCACTTCTAAAGGTGACGATGCATTCCAAGTAGAAATGTATACCACATTCCTGGAGTGTAAAATACTGCGGTATTTCCTTCTCATCCACTAATGGCACAATACAAGTCCATTCCCAAGTTCCACAGCCTCTGCCTTTCATGGAGCTGAGATAAGTTTCAGCCTCGTTTGTTACTCATTGACAGCATCATTACGCATGAAGTCTTGAGTACAGCCTGCCATAAATATATACTGGGGAGAGAAAAAAAAAAAGGCCATATATACTTAAGTGCCTATTCTATGTTCCCCTAAATAAGTAGTTTGAATTTTAACTTTTTAGTTTCACTTCCACAAACATGGAACTCAGACACTTAGTAGTTAGCAGTGGATATACTTATTTCAACTTGATAATGGGGGGGCGGGGCGGGGCGGGGGAAAGACTTGATACTAATTTTATAATGGCGGCTGACTTCTCTGCATTAAAACCTGTTAAGTGGGTGTTCTCCCCCTCCACCCTCATTTCATTCATGTCGATAACTAGGTGGAAGAACTTCTGGAAAAATACATGGACTCTTATGATATTGTTTTGGTGAAAGATGAATCTTTGGATGTGGCCAACTCCATCCTACAGAAAATACTGTAAACTGCATCCTCAGGTCAATCCATTTCTCTCAATGGGACAACTGGACAGAAGAGCACGGTTGTGCTATCTTAAAGATGTGTTTATTGTTCATTATTATTTCTGAACTATTGTAATTCTTTAAAATATTTGATCATTTTCATAAAAGTTATATACAGCATCCAATGCCACCTGGAAGCTTCTTTACTGCTCTTATGTCATCCCTCTGTGTCACACAACTCTGCTCTGTTTTAATAGATAAGTACATTTAATTCCAAATTTTTGGATGTGATTAACTTTACTGCTTAGAGGACAGGACAGTTTATGTTCTTTTAATCATGCATACGAGAGGGGTATTTTAGAAAATGTAGTTATTTTGTAAAATTTGAGATGTAAACTTTCTGTGAATAGCTAATGTGCATGGGTCTGTGTTGCCTTTTGTACAGTCCTGAGTTGTCACACAGGAGACAGCTATATTCAAGAATCATAGATGCACTTGTTAACTTACACTGTGAAACATTAAAACTTCATAATAATGTTTTTCCCGATGAAAATGATGCAACATAAAGATGTGATTGTTCAAACAAATGGGTTACTTACTGTATATGGACTCTAACTTTATACCAAATTTCTGATTTCAAAAAATGGCTCGTTTACTCTTAACTAAATAGCACTGCCTTATCAGTAATAGTCGGAAGTTAAGTGTTAAGAGACAGTCACCTGTAAAGTTACTTGACTGGCTTTGTGTGGTTTGTGCAACTTTAGAAGACTACCACCAAAACACAATCTCCCATAAAAGGCTGTAAAATACAGTTAACCAAAAAAGCAAACTGCTTTTCTTATCTTAACATTTATTTACCATTCAGCTGTTCAGTGGGAGAATTACACAGATTGCCTGCTTTTCTGATGTAATCAATATCACACTTGATTTCTCAGTACTGTGATATTTTTACAAACTAGCACAAATTACCATAATTTCAGCCCACTGTCAGGACTTCATTCTTTATGCTGCTTTAGATGTAGTAAACAGTATCCTATATTATAACCATGATTCTAAATACCTTTAAAGCAACAAATAGCATACACATGTACTTTGTTGTTTTTATCCTATTGGTCATCCTCTTGTGAATATAATTTTGGTTTAGTTAGTGCCATTACAGTTCATTATGTGAATCTCCTTTCACAAGATTAACAGTGGTGTTCCCCATTGTCAAACTGCCTGCTCTACAAGCACAGTAAGTAACTTACTGTTGTTGTATTTATTCAACTTCTATTAACAATAAGTGAGTTTGCAGTCACTGTTTTTCTCCATCCACAAAGTAAAGGTGGTTCTTGAAGTGACTGGCCTAGCCGTACAGATTCCACTTTTGACGTGCATGCGTCACATGCACACAGGACTGGCTTGTTTTGGCCAGCAGTGTTGGTGAGGCTATTCATGAGGTCTCTCTGCAGCTGCTCCACCCAGGAACAAAGTGGGTCCAACTGCCCCTGTAGTCTCTCTTACCACCGCTGTATCTCTACACACAGTTAGTATTAATGTTAATTAGTTCTCAGTAGTGATGTGCAGTCTGTTGTTTGCACAAAAGAATTTAATCAGATATTTCATATAGGCTAGATGAGGGCAAGTACCAGGGATCCAGCAGTATGGTAGAAGCAAAACCTCAAGGGTTAAAAACCTGCTCCTTGTGTAATGCTTCAGTGCCTGCTTACAGATAGGCACTCACATTCCTGAGCGATGTTCAGTACGCACATGGGCACTCTCTTTAATCAGACTCAACCTGGAGAGGGTTGCCTAAAATTATTTCTCTTGGAATGCTCCATACTAGATTTCAAACAGCAAAAGGAAGGATGTAGCTAGACCTCAGTTAACAAGTCAGTCTCTCTCCAGAGTGCCCCAGTGAGTCAAGAATACATACCCAACCAGCCATGCTCCGCCAACCAAGAGATCCCAGTTGTTCACTTCCATGCTGGCATCAATGACCTCTGAGAGGTACTCCTTCCGAAACCACTCCAGTCAGGCTGAGATGTTGGTTACCTTCTGCTGTGCCTGTGAAATTAAGACATCCTGGTTCTGACTCAGGGTTGCCTGTAGCCAGACATAAGTCCTTCTGGTGCATTAGTACTACCTGCTAAACGTGTCTCTCTTGTACCCATTAAACTTGGGGCCTGCCCTTTCTCTGGCACTGACCTCCTTGGTACCATCCCTATTGGCAGAGAGCATACACAGTATGGAGTGATTGCTGTGGGCCTAGTAGTGCAACTACCTTTTCTGGGTAAGCTGTCAGTAAGAGACCTCAGTACTAACTCATTTCCCTACTAGAGTAGACATTAGAGCATCCCAGCATGCCTGAAAGAGTAGACCCCACCATTGGAGGTGTACTCCTTTTAATCCTCCCTGTTGATGTGCAGTAGGGACTTGTCTCCCCTCCGAGTCACATTGGGAATCATGAAGGATTGGTCTCTCAAGAGGAAACAGCATGGATCTCTGAGACCAGGCCACCTACTGTCTTCCATTGTGTCCACCAGTCTAGTATGCATATGCCTATCCAGTTCAACCCTATTGGGCATTCTGAGGTATGCAATACCATATCTGCAAGCCAGTAGCTACTGCCGCCTTCCAAGGCTAAATCCCCTTCTTCCTAAAGGCAATAGATCTTTCCAGGCAGGTCAACTAAACCAGCCTGAAGTACTAGAGAGACCCAAGATCAGACAGACAAGAACAACTAATCTTAGCTGCTGTTTCCTTATCTTCTCCTGATGAGGCAGTGAACCCCTAACCATCTTTTCCAGCCAACTAAAGGAAGGGGTTCCAAGATCTTACTAAATGTCGGGCAGAGGCTTCACCTACGTTTGGGGGAGGTACAAGAGACCACAAACTGGTGGACATTTTGCACCCTACCACGCGTGGTAGGCTTGCCAAGCCAATAAAACCACAATTACTATAAGGTAAGTAACTGTTCTTTCCTGTGGTAAATGCTGAATTGGGGGGTCAAAAAGCTTCCATAAGGAGGAATGCATGTTAATGATAAATTGACAGTTTCCTTCTACAATCGCTTAACATACTGTGGCAACCACAAGTCTTGCTTACAGGGAAAATTAAGACTCAGGAAGTATTTACGTATTTTTAGATGTCTCTTTCTTTTTGCAAAAAACTATTTTTGCTCAAAATTCCATCTTCCTTTTCCAATTTATTCTGTCTAGAAACAATAGCCAGCACTGTATGAGCAGCCCACTGTCCACAGATTCAGTCAGGTGCTCAAACACTTCATTTTAAAAATAATTGTGCTTATAATTTAACCAGCAATTTAAGAAAATAGTTTAATTCTTATAACTTAAGGTAGCTGCATGGTTTATTTTGTCAAGTTTCAGAGGCAGAGTTCATTCATGCTCTGAATTCCTAAATTAAATTTCCATGCAGAGCCAATACCCCCGCTCCACCACCACCCCCACTTCCACCCCTTTGGCAGTACATTTAAAATGCAGGTGCTGATTCAGCCTGAATTAGAGAGCATGGACATTCAAATACAAGGTGTTTTGGGGTTTGTTTTTTTTAGCTAATTGAGGGCAAGAAATAAGAGTAGTTCTACTGTAACTGAATTTGCTTGCTTAGGTTTTAACTCTACTCACTGTTTCAGTTCTCTTCTGTAAACACATCCAGGCTCAGATAGCTGAGACCATCTATCAGAAGTTTCCTCCCAAACAGCTATGGGAGGCCACTCTAATGTTCCCATGCTACTAAGGATACACACTAGGGTTACACATGTCAGAAAGGAAGAGTGAGTTAAACTCAGTGAGAAATTTGCCCATCGGGCTAAACATGAATGCAAAACAAAATTGTTTCCCATTCAGGTGACTTTTTTTTTTTTTTTTTTTTAAGAAACCTAAGTTGACATTTTTCCAACAAGATCTGAGTTTGACAATAGTTTGTGCTGCAAATTTTTATTTCAGGATGAATTATTTTTAAATATTTAAGGTGTTGCTGGGCATACATCAGAAAAATCTGTCAAAATGTGATGTAATATTATCTTACCCATACCTTCCTTTACTGTATCCAGTAGATACCAGCATCACACAAGTGTACTTCTTGGTATATACTTACTAGTTCTCTTTAGGCAGGGGTCAGAGAACTAGTCACATCCATTTTGTAAGTAGTTTTTTACTTTAGATGCAGGCAGCTCTCATTATTTCATGATCTGGGGAGCTAGCTGCTTACCCAGCTTTGAGAAGGAAACTTGGCTGCTGGGAGGAAAAATATGTAGAGTTGATTTCAGAACATTAGCTATTTACTTTAGCTAAAATTATGCATTTTCATCCTGAGATTAGTGGTAAACTGCTTTTGTAAAGTGATTGAGAGCTGGAGCTCCAAAAATGCCATAAGTAATAATTTCAGAGTAACCGTTAACCTCTGTTGAATACTTTGAAACAGCAAAAATGATGAGGGGAACACTACTGAAGTTGAACTCAAGTTGACTGTTACTAGACAGTAATGCAGAGGGCTTTATTTACCCTTTTGTTGCTAGCTGTTTAGCTATGTCTCAAGTTTCCCCATCTACCCCTCTGAAGATATAGCACGCTTTATGAGTAGAGTTCCCAAAGAAAATCTTCCCTCTGGAGTATTTCACAGAAGCTAGACTCCACATGGCTAAGCGGTAAGACAACTTCATTTAGGAAGTTAGCAAAACATCTTGCTAATGTTTGGGAAGCAGTGAAGAGAGAATGCAGTTTCGATACAGTGTCTCCTAAATGGATTATCCTGTGCATAATAAGTACGTTGGCCAGAGAGAGAGTGAGTGAGGGGATTAGACTTCCATTTACTATGGTTAAAAGGACAATGACTTGTTATTTTGATGGACCCATTACAGAAATTAGATTTCTATATACACTTATCTAGTACTGCTCCCTACTTGGCCTCTAGATTAGCAAATCCATTTTACCAGATTTACTTATTTAACTGGAATTTGCCAGACCACCTGCAAGGGAAATGCATGGAATGATTCTTAAAGGTTACTCACCAAGAACTTCAGCTGTGTTCACTATACATTCAGACTACTCTCCTGCCTTTCCGTCTTTCTCAGGGTAATACACTGAGTGACTGGTTGAGTTGTTCGGTGTGCAGAATCATCTCCAAATTTTTAGTGCCACAAGAAGAGGTGCTCATGCAACCCTAATGTGCCCTGATTACCTGAAGATTTCTGTGTAACTCCTGCGCACCAAAGGCACATAATTCCACCTTTGTGACATATGCAAGCGTAGTATATTTGAACTACAGTTACTAGTAAGAATTCTTTTTATTTTGGAACAAAATTGAGGAGGAAACTTTATGCAGCATGAGGAAGTAAAATCTCCATGAGTACACTGCTTTTGCGAGATGTTAATGTTTCTGAAGAGCCATGTGTATGATAATGCATGAAATTCCAACTGCAAACCATTAATGCCTAGGATCGTCTACCAGGCATTAAAGGGCTAAAATTGGTTCATATCTAATTTATCTACAATATAGTCAGTTAGGATTGCCTGGTAGTAGCACTTTAACATGAGACAGGGACAATGCACTCTTCTTTCACATTAAAGAGAACAGATATGTGCATAATCTGCCCTCATTAAAGTTAAAGGAACTCTGTTCATTTTTCATCACAAGAAAACTTCAAGGCACATTCTGAACAGCCATAGCTAAGGGTGATAGTATGATCAATTTAAGAAGCTCCCGACTTCCCCAAGACCCTTAGTTATATGACGTATAAAACAAATATTTTGTTATAGCCGATCAGCTGAGGTTATTCTATTTAACTACTCTCAGCCTACAGTGGTGTTTTCTCATAAGGATTTTAGATCCAATAATGAAAATGTATATAGATTCAGGATAGCAATCTTGCATATGGTGTGTGCATACAGTATTTGTTCTGATCAAGATATATTAAGCCCTATACCCCACAACGGGGGGGAAAAAAGAGTAGAATTTGTATTAATCATTATTTTAATATAACAAAAGATCAATTATCCATCATGTATCAAACCCAACAGAAGTTCATGGCACTTCCTGTAAAGAAAAAAACCAAAATATTTTCATTTTATTAAAAATAGCAATTTTTCAAAGGAGTCTGCTGAAGAGTGTAAAACCAACACCGTTCAGGTACAAAACAAGGAAAGCACGCATCTCACTTCAAAAGCATATAATGGAAATATACACTTCCCTTTGCACTTTTCAATGACTGCGGATGTATTTCTGCACTCTTTGTATATTGAGGGAAGTTCATGTAATTTTCCAGAAAATATATTTAATCAAATTTTATATCTTATTTGGTCTGTAATTAAAACAATTTGCTACCTTTACAGATCATTTGGGTGACTGTACCGGCTTTAGCATACAGTAGACAGGATATGAGATTTAGTATCCATACCTTAGACAGTGCTTTAACAGTTCTCTGAGTGAAAAGTTCTAGTTAAATATGCTGTAGGAATGTAGCAAACTTATGTTATATACAGTAAAACCCATCATTACACATGTTGGCACAATTTAAAAGATTGATTTTATTCGCAGCTCGCCAGAATTTTCCAATAGCTTGTCTAATGATTTACTTGTTTGTAATCTGCAAATTATAGATCCTACTGGAAACTGAGGGCCTTGCTCAGTTACTGAAGGGTACACATGCTTTCTAAAGAGGGTACTACAGATAGCTCTCTAATCTGTTAAGGCAGCAATTTTGTTATTTTGAAGGTATGCTAGTGGGGCATGTTTTTATTTACATACCTGTAGAATAATTTTAAACACAAAAAGGGTTTTAAGTTCTTTAAAAAGCAATTGTATATTTTCTACTTTTCATCCAACCAAGTGAAGTTCATCATTCAATAATAAATTGTGATTCTTAGCATAAAAATTAACCATGCGATTCACACAACCCTGTTTGGCAATACACTCAATCACTTCATAAATCCCTTACTGCTTTTTTTAAATGTAACTACCAATTCCAGCTGAAAACCTTCTCTCCTATAATAACCTACTCAACATACATCGCCATGCACACAGGAAGAGTTGTATACAAATACCTTCCCCAAATACCATCTCTTCAAACACTCACATACTTCAAACATCTTCCATTACACACACAGTGACAGTAGGTCAGCTCACTGTTCTTCCTTTTTTGTTTTACAGTTCATCATGTCCCTCTGTGGTCTCTTGGTCTTTCAGTTTGAATTCTTCAGCTGTAATCTTGCCATCTCCGTTTCGGTCCTGATTTGTGAACATATTTTTAACAATCTTTGTAGAGTCAAAGCCAGGAGCTAGTTTTCCTTTGCCAGAATCAACCTGGGCTTGAATGTATTCTGAAAACTAGGGAGAGAAAAAAAAGTTCACAATAGAATAATCATTAAAATAACAGACTAAATGGATATTTAAAAGAAGACCAAAAATTAGTGCCTTACTGCATAAGAAGAGTTTTGGGAAGGATAATGAATTAAAAGAAAAAAAAGTTGTTTTGTATACAAGCATAGGAAATTCCAAGTGTAAAAGCTGATAGGAAAGCAAGTGCAAAGGTAACATTTCAATACATTTTTCCTCAAGCAGTTTATTAATCCATTTATCTTTATCTACTTCTTCAATTACTTTTAAAAATACACACACACACGCACACCCCCCCCCCCCGAGCTATAAAAAGGTCACTGAAAATGATATTAGCTTAGATTTAGCCATGGTCTGGGATGTTGTACAGTCACTGATGCATAAGAAAAGAGTTTGCTCACATATGCAATTCCTCGCACTGCTATGTTCCGAGTCTCTGATTTTCATAATCACTAAATAGTTACTTATTCCCATAACAATATAGTATGTGAATCCTTGTGCACTGATTGACTAAGATCCAACAGGATGCAGAGATTTGTATAATCTCAGCATCTGTACGGTGAATAAGAAAGTCTGATCATTAGCTCCTGTTCTCAGCAAAAGGGGTTGCTTACCAACAGTACCTCCAAATACATCAACTCTGTAGAGGCACACTACAGGAAATTTGTGCCTAACCATACACTGATGCTGTGATCAGTGTAGTAGTTTGCATCTGATAAGTGTACACACAATTCCCTCACTTCCAAACCTTCCACAGATGGATGGTATAAATACCCCCCCACCAGACCTCCAAAAGCCCTATTTATAGAGGTGGGGCAATGTGACTCTCTAAAGACAATACAGGCAGAGAGCAAGAGTTACTGATCAAGAAGAAAGTCCAGTACAATAGCACAATTTTGGTTAGAAATTTGGAGGCCTCAGAACCACTTTTTCTTTGCAGACTCTGGTAGAAATTGGGTTGGCTATCAGTGCATGCAACAACTCTAAGACCCTCCTAATCTTTTTTAAGTAAATTTTGCAGTTGCCAGGATAACTTGGACAACACAAGAGACGAAAGAAAATCTCAGATAACTCGAACCAGACAAAAAACTGGGTCAAGGGCTCTCCCTTGAGCAAATCTTTTAAACCACAGTTCCATGACATAACTTTTTCAAGCAGGAGGCTTTCAGGACTCCAGCAGGTTCTCCTCAGCTAAGTACAAGATTTCCTGCCCTAGTAGCCGTGTATCCTAGTAGCCGTGCTGTCAGTTTAAGAGATTGGGAACCAGAGCATCCACGCCTATGCTGCCACAACGAAGATCACTCAAAAGCTGAAGAGACTAAAAAACTTTTCTTAAACCAGCTAAGCCCCCACACATTTTAAGCAAGAATTGTGAGCCTTTTTAAAACAAAAATGACACATTGTTTCAGAACTATTTGCAAGTCATTATGTCAGCTAACAAGCTGCAGAAAGGAAAAGGGTCCGTGATACCGCAACTGCTCTGAAAGGGGGAAGGACAGTAAATGAGGGGTGACTATAAAAGGCATGTACTTAATCTCTCTGTCTATTGTATGCTGCTCACAGAAACTAAACACCCAGTTAGCTGCCAGTTTTGCCGACAAACGGTTAGGCATTGGACTCTTACAGGGGGCTCAGTGAAAACAATATAACAGAGAACTTTCAAGCTGTTTGATGACAAAAGAGATGCCACCACACACTCCCCTCAACCAGGCCCTGGTTCAAATTTCCATTGCATCAAGCCACTAAAGCAAAGT
Source organism: Mesoclemmys tuberculata (assembly GCA_007922155.1). NCBI lineage: Eukaryota > Metazoa > Chordata > Testudines > Chelidae > Mesoclemmys > Mesoclemmys tuberculata. The sequence continues at coordinate 78,821,020 of ML675603.1, read as the reverse complement.
TTTTTATCATGCAACTTTGTCACGGGATTTGGAATGCAATCCAGATCAGTAAAGGGTTGTGTCACCACTTGCCTTGCAACCCTGGGTGTCTTAAATGCTATGTTGTTGTAGCTCCCAGCCTGGGATGCTTACTGCCAGCCTACAAAGCATGCAGGTCATACCCTGAGTGGCCGTGTACTGTTCAGCAGCTATGCTCCAGCAACCTGTCAAGAGCTGAAACAGCCCCTTTTGCTTCCACCAGCCTTGGTTACCACCAATAAGATGAGCCCAACACATGCCCCAGCCCTTTCCTGGACAATTCAGAGAAAAAATAGCTTCATTTGTTCTTCTAAAGGCACAAAAGCACATCACAGTTTATTAATCTAACTGTCATAAATACACCCTTCCATTTAAACACAGCACTGAGTTAGTTTATAATATAAATAACACAAATGTATTAATAGAACATAGGTTAAGTGATGCCAAGTAAAAGGAATAAAGTTAGAAAGGTTGATAAGCAAATAAAATTGAAACCACATCTAAAAGTCTAAAACTTAGCCTAGCTAGGAACAGGCTTTTTCTCAAGATGATTTCTCACCTATCTTCCATTTCCAGAAATTTCAGTCCCCCTCCTCTCCTCTGCCTTGGTTGAAGGGCCCATTTTTCTCAGCTTCCAAGAGCTCTTTTCTCTTGTGTCTGTCTAGTGATGGATGCCAAAAATGGCTTCTGTTTTTGCTTACACCTTCCAAATTTAAATTACCTTGTTTCAAGAAGCAGGATGATAGATGTTTTTACCTGCCTGTGGATTCTCTATCCCCCTGTATGTAAGTGGGGCTGCCATTGTTTTAATTACACCACGTTTAATTTGCACAGGAGACAGGTAAATAGCTGCCTGCCTTCTCTTCTGTCTGGGAGGGAACCTGTTTCTCCATGTTTGGCCACAGACTTTAAAACATAAATATCATTTAGTATCCATATTTCCTTATGTAGTGTTAATACATATATTTCACAAGTCATATGAATCTCCAGTGTGCTATTAGCTTTCAGAAAAGACCATACTCGATACACTTTTATAATACAGTAATATTGGATACAAGCAGTTGATTCAATTGATCATCACTTGCGGTTCAGCCTCCCTGACTTTATAAACTTTTAAAATAGAGTCTTTTCAGGGTTACCTCTCAAAGTAATGTATACTTTTCTTCAAATGATGGTCCCTTTTGCGGATTCCAGAACTGTTTGTAGTAGTGTCTACTGACCTGCACGGTCTTCAGAGACTGCGCAGGTCGACGCCCCATCAGTTCCCTCTTAGCACTGTATGGCCATAGTTGGAATCCCTCTTTTTCCTCGCTCTTAGCTTGCCAAGAAGCCCTTTTCTTCAAAATTCTGTTTTACAGTTGTAGTGTATGTAGTTTGTATAGTTGTAGAGTTCGTTGGTTAGTTATTCAGTCTAGTTAAAACAGTTAGTTCCCTTTGTGGGGCGTCCCACTTGTTCCGGAGGACTATTCCCAGGCAAACCAGCTTTAAAAGCTGTGCATCATGCCCGTGCTCATTCTCCATGAGTGCCGAGTTTTTGTATCATCTTGGAGAGGCTCACTTTGTTGTCCACCGTTCCATTTGCAACTCCTTTCCCCTGCAGACGCATAAGGCTAGAGAACTTTGCTTCCAGAAGCAACTTATGGAGGAGGCAATGCGCTCACATGAGCCTTCAGATCCACCAGAGTGCCATGCCTCACCATCAGCGAGCGCGCCCCTGGCTCCCTTTCGAGTAGCACCAATTGCACCAGCACCATTGACAAAGGCCCACCATGCTCATAAGAAGCACAGCCATGGGCCTAAGGGCAGCTCCCTGACAGAGACTGCCCCATCCATAGCGCACTTCTGCAACCAGCTCAGGCCGTCTGGCATGCCCCAGCTTCTTGTGATCCCACACCAAAGCAAGCAGAGTGACGCTACTTTGTCCCTGCTAAGAACACGGACTTCTCCCAACCCCCTCCAAACTTCCTAGAGGCACAAGTGACAACTAAGCGTACCCGCTAGCAGCACCTCAAAGCGACCGCTCCAGATCAGGCCGCCAAAAAACTTAACCTACCTGGGTGCAAGGTCTACACTTCTGCAGGCCTACAATTCCACATCACCAATTACCAAGCCATACTGGTGAAGTACAACTGTCTCGTATTCCAAACTGGTGGAGTGTCAGACATCCCTCCCTGAGGACAAGCAGGCTGAGCTTAAATCCCTCACTGATGAGGGTAAACTGGTAGCCAAGGTCACCCTTCAAGCAATAGTTGATGCTGCATACACAACATCTCACTCCCTCTCATCTGGCGTGGTGCTTTGCTGCAACTCCTGGCTCCAATGCTCCAGCTTCTCTAAAGAGGTCCAGACCACACCTGAGGACTCCCCGTTTGACAATCAATTTAGTGATAAAACTGATGAAAGTCTCTCCATTCGCTCAAGAACTCTTGAGCCACACTCCGGTCCCTGGGCATACACACTCCAACCCCGGTTTGTCAACAGCACTGAGCTTTTTTCCGCTCTCACTACTTGGCCCATTCCACCTATCATCCTTACCCTCCGCAAAAAATGAATAGGTCATCTCTTACCCAAATACACGCTTAAAGCCAATGCTTATTAACTAACATTTATTTTAAAAAAGAGAGTGTATTGGTTAAAAGATCATATATACAGATGAGAATAAAAGTTCATCTATCAGTTTCAAATTAAAGATGATAACTGAGTTGCTAAATTCTTAGTTTGCAAAGTCTCTGGAAATTACCCAAACAGCTTGGGGGTCCCTCAGTCCTTGCTTGAAGCTTCCCTGATAGAAATCCAGTACAGAGAAATTAAGCAGGAAATGAAGACAAGATGGAGATAGTACAGCTAGCTGCTTTATATGCCTTCTCCCCTGTGCGTGGATGCTCTCAGTCTGTGAAAATTCATAGAAACAAGATGGCGTCCAGGGTCACATGAGCAAGTCACATGTCCTTGTATGCTTTATTGAGTAATAGGAGCAGCCATTACTTGTTAACTGACTAAAAGCACAGGAAAGCTCACCTGATGGGATCAAGCTTCTTTTATGGCCCATTGTTAAAGCTAAGTGTCCCTTTGATGGGCCATCAACTGGCACTGTTCATTCACAAAGTATCTGGACTGGATACAAACAGTTACGCCAGGAATAATCACATTTGAAATTCAGATGAAAAGTTATAACTTCAGTTACAAAGATGATACATGCATTTAAACAAGATAATCACACTCAGCAAATCATAACTTTTCCACTAATACTTTACATGACATGCTTTGTATAACATTTGTTGCAATTACATAACAGTGGTAGCAACAATGATATGCATGGTCATATTTTAATCATACCATGTCACATTTTAATCATACAGCGTCACTCTCACCAATATTGGTTTACCAACCTCCTTTACCTCCCTGGCTAGCCTCAGATCCACCTTCCCTCTCTCCCGGATCTCCTCGCACAAGCACACAGTCAGATCCTACACCCCAATCCAGGACCACTTCATCTCGCGGCCTGGTATTTGGATGGGGCTCGCATGTAGACAATGCATGTTCTGCATCTGTGCAACTTCCTTTCACATAGCAGATGACCATCCACCAGAGTATGCTACCAGGTCAAGTGGCGCTGTTTCACTGCATGGGTGTCTGGCCACCAACACCAACCCTTGGACTTGGTGTCCATTTCTACTCTCCTTGACTACTTTCTCCACCTTTGACAATCTGGTCTTGCCCAATCTTCCACCCTGGTCCACCTTGCTGCACTCAATGCATTCTTCCCGCCTATAGATGCCTTCTCAGCCTTTAGCTACCCAATCACTACTTGCCTCCTTTGTAATCTCCCCAACATCTTTCCCCCGATTCACTGACCTACCCCTCTGTGGCACCTTAACCTTGTCCTCTCTGCCCTCAGCAGATGCAGACCACACCCTTCAAGCCCTTAGCAACCTGTTCTCTTGCCCACCTCTCCAAGAAGGTGATCTTGGTGGCCATCACCTCGGCTCCAAGGGTCAGCAAACTGGTGGTTATGATGGCCATCCTGCCATTTACCATGTTCCACAAAGACAAGGTCTCCCTTAGACTCCATCCTAAATTTCTCCCCAAAGTGATCTCTCCATTCCAATTAAACCAGTCAATTCATCTCCCAGCCCTCTATCCCAAATCGCACTGCCTCCCCCTGGGCATGCAAATTACATTCCCTCGATGTCCACCATGTCCTGACCTGCTATCTCCCAACGCACCTCTGCTTTCTGAGCAGAGCATCAACTTTTCCTCACCATTGTGGAGCACTGCCGGCCGAGGCCGCACTCTTTCGTCTGCTTCTCCAAACAGATCTTTCATTGCGTCAAGGAATGCTTCTCCGTTTCCCACGTCTCTCCGCCCACTCTACATGAGCGCAAGCCACTACTTCCTCCCTTTAGCAGATGTCCCATGCCAGGACTTTTGTAGGGTGGCCACATGATCCTCCAGCCACACTTTTACCACTCTCTACACCACAGGTGTCAAACACAATGCCTGCGGGCCGAATCCAGCCCGCCAGCTTGTGTCATCCGGCCCGCGGGACGAATTCGGCCTGCTGGCTTGTGTTACCTGTGCCGGCAGTGTTTTTCTGAGCCGAGCTCAGGGCACCATGAGATCTCTTCTTAAAAAGGAAATGGCCGTCGGAGTCTCTCTGGTTAAAAGGGAAATGGCCATTGGAGTCTCGCATTCTGCCACCGAATGTCACCCTGCAGGGAGATTTCACGGCGGAGAGTGGAGTCTGCGAGCTCCTGCGAGTGCCTGTTCTCATTCCTACTCTTCTACCGTGCCGCCAAATTTCACCCTGCAGCGAGATTTTTCGGCGGAGAGTAGACTATGAAAAGTAGAGCAGAGTAGAGTGTGGCATGCGTGGCCCCCTGAAATGAGTCTAATTTAAATGTGGCCCGCCATAGGAATTGAGTTTGACAGCCCTGCTCTACACCATCGCACTGGCAGCAGCTGCAGATGCAACAATTGGACATGCAGTCCTACACACACACACTTCCAGTGAGCCATCACTTCCACCTCCACACTGAATACTGCTCGCTACACTACCCACATATGGAATCCACACAGGGACCAGAACTCATAGACTCATAGGTCAGAAGGGACCAATATGATCATC
>ML675603.1:78769519-78810874 GCA_007922155.1 Mesoclemmys tuberculata | reverse complement strand
TCTTTGTTTTCTTCTTATTTATGTGGCTGTAGAACCTTTTACTATTGATTTTGATTCCCTTTGCAAGGTCCAGTTCTACGCGGCTTTTAGCCTTCCTCACTTTATCCCTACACGTTCTGACCTCACTAAGGTAGCTTCCCTTACTAATCCCGCCTTTTTTCCACTCCCTGTAAGCTTTCTGCTTTTTCCTAATCCCCTCTCTGAGTTGCTTGCTCATCCAGCTTGGCCTATTACTCCCACCCATAGTTTTTTTCCTCTTTCTTGGGATGCAGGCTTCCGACAGTTTCTGCAGCTGCGACTTAAAGTAATTCCAGGCCTCCTCCACATTTAAACCCACAAGTTCCTCCGTCCAATCCACTTCCCTAACTAATTTCCTTAACTCTTTGAAATTAGCCCTTGAGAAGTCGAAAACCCTAATCCCAGATCTACGTTTGTTTATCCTTCCATCCAATTTGAATTGAATCAGCTCATGATCACTCGAACCAAGGTTGTCCCCTACCACCATTTCTTCTACAAGGTCCTCACTACTCACCGAAACCAAATCTAAGATGGCATCCCCTCTCGTAGGTACTTCAACTACTTGATGAAGAAATCCATCCGCTATCACATCCAGAAAAATCTGACCCCTATTATTCTTGCAAGCACTCGTCCTCCAGTCTATATCCGGGAAGTTGAAATCTCCCATAATCACACATTGCCCCTTAGTGTTTACTTCGTTAAAAACATTAAAGAGGTCTCTATCCATATCCAAATCAGACCCCGGCGGTCTGTAGCACACCCCAAGCACTATCTCAGGGGAAGCTCTAGTAGCTTTTTTACCCAGTGTGATTTTTACCCAGACAGATTCTGTCCTATCCATTCCATCACTTCTTATTTCATTACAGTTCACCTCATCATTGACATACAAAGCTACTCCACCACCTTTGCCTTTCTTCCTATCTTTTCTAAACAGCACATAGCCTTCAATACCCGTACTCCAGTCATGAGTACTATTCCACCAGGTTTCTGTTATCCCTATAATATCCGGTTTCACTTCCTGCACCAGTAGCTCCAGTTCCTCCATCTTGTTCCCTAGGCTCCTCGCATTAGTGTACAGACATTTTAATTTTTGACGTTTGGCGTCAGTGACATTCTTTCCCCCGTCATGCACAGACCTTCTACCACCAGCACCACCCGTTAGGCTAGTTTCAACTCCGCTTTTCCTCCTTTGGTCAATTCTTCGGTCCACAAGGATATCCCTTCTCACTTTGTTTGCTTCCCTCTCCAGGTTAAATTCCGGCATGGAGATCTCCTGAACATCTCCCAACCATCTCCCCCAACTTCCTAGTTTAAAGCTCTCCTAATGAGGTCGGCAAGCCTCCATCCTAGAAGTCTAGTTCCCTCCTTGCTTAGATGAAGTCCATCCCGAGCGAACAGTTGTCTGTCCGTAAACGCTTCCCAATGTCCGTACAACTCAAAGAAATGGAGGTTACTTACTGTAACTGGAAGTTCTTAGAGATATATGGTCCCTATGTGGATTCCAACCTGCCCTCCATTCCCTCTGCTACAGGCTCTGTAAGTTGGTAAGAGAAAGCTGGAGGGGCATCGACCCGTGCAGTCTCATAAGACCTCGGACATACAATGTGGCTGACGCATGACGCACTCGCAGGTTGACGGACACTACTACAAACACTTCCAGCTCCAGCGCATGGCACACATGTATGGAATCCAGATACGGACCACACACCTTGAAGAACCTCCACAGGTACAGTAAAGTAATCTCCATTTCAAGTGCGAGGAAGGCAACACGGAGTCTGGTGGTGAAGGAAAAGCCATGCTCTTTCTCCACTACTTGTTGCTTAATAGCTATGTTTAGCTAATATGTAAAAATGGACCTTCACTGGCTTTGCCTGAAGACTGGGCTGGTCAGAGAATCAAATACACATTTGTTTGTCTAAGGCAGACCTGTTTACCAACTTACCCTGCCATGCCTGGTTTAAAACACACACTAGTCATAATTCCAACATATATCCATAACTTTTCGTACACACTGCATACATACATCATGCAAGAACATTAACAATCAGTAAATTATTAGTTTTCAGATGATCAACCCAAGGCGTATTTTGTACAAAGATTATTACATTAATGTGTAGGGTGTGAATGCTAGGGTGCTTAGAATCAGTCTTACAACAGAGAGCAAAAAGAATTCAACTATCACAGTGCTGAAAGATTTTTAGAGACGCCAGTAACATGAAATCTGTTGAGCTTCAAATAATGAATTAAAAACAGAATCATGCTCCACCCCTGCACTTGTGTCCCCCGGACTCTCTTTTTAAAGCAAATTTTCCTTTAAAAACAAAAAAAAGTCCCTCACCTGTTACCATCTAAAATACTGACACAAGCAGGAAAGGGGAAACTAATGATGCACAAAGCAGCTGTCCAATGCAGAAGTTGTACAGACTGACTAGTTTATTTGTTCCTTCGAACCTCACTTACAATAATTTCAGGTGCTATTTGTAACCACAGCAGCCACAAAACTTCAGAGAGGAGAGGGATTTTGGACACTGCCTCTTTACAAACATTTTGACCCAACACCCTTTCTTCTCATCTTCCCTGAACCCATTTGTAGATCGAACTCTGGTACCAACAATCACATCCAAGCTTCTCCCCCCGCCATTAGGTTCTGAAACACAATGTATATTACAGCTATTCTATAGACAAGAGTCTTTCAGCCCTGTAAGAGTAGGAGTGGAGCAGCTGCAGGAGATAAGTGGAAAATTAAGAGGAGAGAGAAAGATAATAGGAAGAAGAAAAAGAGGGGAAAGGAATTTATTCTTTTTATCTATTTGCCTTTCTGCATTTTGACAGCCCATATTGTTCATCGTAGGGTTTTTTTAATTTAAAATGTAAATTTATTTTAAAATGTCAGCTTCTCGTTAACTTGGTGATATCCAGACCCTGGGGCTGGGCAAACTGCAGAGCTTGAAAACAAAACCTGACTTAGCTCCACGACCACCAAACTCATGGGTAAGAGAAATCCCCATAAATGCTTTTCCACTATACTTACCTCCTCCAATAAAACTTCTCCATTATTATCCTTGTCAATTTCTTCAAAGAGATTTGGAGAGACATCCCCATGCCATACAAACATGTAGCCATCAGGTAAACCAGACACTAGTTCCAGCAGTTCAATGTCGAAGACTAATACTGCACTACCAGGAACTTCTCCTTCTGTCACAACGAATGGCACAGTTAAGTATTCATTTTCAGATATGTGGCAAAGAACAAATTTAGACTTTTTCACAATTAAAACTTATCGGTTAAAGTGCAACTACAAGTGCTTCACTATGGGTCCAATCCAAGCCCAATGAAATCAATGGGAGTCTTTTCACTGATTTCAGGGGGCATTGGATCAGGCCATATATAAACAGCAAACTGGGGTTAGACAACCACGAAGCATACAATATTTGGTCAAATGAGACACATGCAGCACTCCATATTTGTTACAAGTGTGTTATGTAATGTGAGTTTTAATCTCTTAAGACCCTGACTTAGGAAAGGCACATAAACACATGTTTAAGTTAAGCACCTGAATGGAACTTAAGCACATTCTTAAGTGTCCTTCCTGAATAAGGATGCTTTTCTGAATCGGTGCCTAACCAAGTTTCAATCCAGTTATTTTGATAAACACTTAATATAAAAGAAAGCCTTTCCATAAAAATCGTGTCCCTAATTTGTATTACTAAAAGCAAAAAGATAGACTCTTTCCCCTATTTCCCCCCCCCCCCCAGTATATGGCAACTGCATATAGCCTCTAGCTACAGCTACAAGATTGTCTGTTGTCTGGTATATTCCCTCTACTGGGACTCTTCATTGAGGAAGTTGAATTTGTCTGATATCTTAAAAAAGAATCAAAAAGGAAATTCTGTTCCAAAAGGAATAAAGGAGTCCCACCAGACAGCTAAGAAAATACCAATATATTCAAAATCGTGCTTGCATTTATTCCAGACCACATATCCAATGTAATCTAGTGACAAATACATTGATACAGAATTTTGTAGAATTTTTAAATACATTATAGTGGTTTTTTCCATTAATAATGTTTTAGTGATTGTCTTGGATTCACATACAAAAAGAGGTGTTTAATTAATCTCTCATACTTTGTTCTATATTAAACTCGGTCTGATGCCTGACACTGAATCTTTATGCAACAGAGACAGTCTCTGTTCTTTAGGAATCCAAATCAACAAATTCAGAATGAGCTGTGGTAAGGCATCCTGTTAATCAGAACCTAGAGTTTAATATCATTAGGACACCATTCCCCAAATTCTTTAACTGCACAGGCCACTAATAACTCCATGTATTAGGAACTGAAAGTCGTCTGACATTTCTATATTTTATATATAATTCTTGGAGCCTTATAATTCCAATTTAACATCTCAATCCCACAAAGTTCCTCCTGTATATAAACTCTATCCCATGCATAGCTACAGGGACTCCAATGAGACTATGCACGCGGCAAGAGAAAGTGCAGGACCAAATACAGAATTATCAAACAAACAATCCATTGCCAGTCTTGAACAACATGTGTAGCAAAATAGAAATGGAAACAGTTTGGAACAGGTATCCTAGTCTGGATAATATGCTTATTTGCATCATCTCCAAAATATAGATATGATTTTCTTCAGTTACTTAAGCTAATTTTTATTTTATCATTGGTTAGAAACTAACCCTCTAGAAATTCCTTAAATAAATGAGTAAAAATACCCCTACGTTTTGTATTTTACCACTTCTTCATTTCAATTTATTTTTTATAGGTCCAATTTTCTAATCTTTACATTTTCTAATTTATCAAAGTGCATCTTAACTAGTTATAGTTTCTTATAAAGCACAAACTTTATGTATGTAGGGGTAGTTTCACAAAGAGACTTAGACGTTCAATATGACAAGCTGCACCACAATGCCTTTTAGGCACTCTAGAAAAATGACTGGGAATCCGAGTCTGGGTTCAGCACCTAGGCTGCCTACACAATGAATGGGAAGAGACAGGCACCCAAGAATGGCATTCACCAGGGACAGCACACTGAGTGGGAAATCACCTAAGCAATGGGAGAGGCAAAGGGAAGAGGGGGTGCACCATGCCCCGCCCCCTCTCAGAGAGTAATGAGCCTAAATCCAGCTGTGAACCATCCCCTGGAGTCAGGCACCTAAGATATTTCTTGCCAGAAACAATGGAGCATGAGGTGCTCCCTCGTAATATTTGGCCCTTGGGTTAGTGTACTCACCTGGGAGTTCCTCAGTCACATTGTAAATCTAGCTCTTTGTGCCTACAGCATTTTCATTAAGACAAAGCAACATTCCTGACAACATGGAGGTGCTCAGTGGTGTACAATGGCAATCAGCACATTGGCCAGAATGTCACATTTTCAAAGCCATATTATTAAAGGTGGAAAGTTTATTTCAACCAATCACATTTTGGTTAAATTACTGACATTGAAAAGTTCCCAAGAGAGTACTTTAACACTGTTAGTTAATTTTTAAAATGTAAAATAACCAACAAAATGTTTAAAATTAGTATTTTTCCTTAAATTTTCAAGCCACTCCTACCCTTCTGCCCAGGAAATAATGAAAAACAAGACTAACACACACAGTCACTCAGGAGGTAATAATTTACACCAAAAGTTGTTTATTAGGTTTCATTTACTTACCAACACCAGCTTCTCCATAACCAAGATGGGGCGGAATAACAACTGTTCGTCTCTCTCCAACACACATATCTCTAAGACCCATGTCCATCCCCAATACAACCTGTCCAGATCCCAGAACTATATTATATGTTTTGCCAAGACTAACTCTGAAAAATAAAACAAAAGAATTTTCGCTACTTCCAAATTACCACTCCAACATTACAGTTTCTATATCAAAGTCCCTTCATGGCCAAAATCAAGTTTGCCCTTAATGCAATGTGCTTCTAAACAGTCAAGTGGCATCATTGCTCTGTATGCTATTCATTTTGACGCACACTTTCATAGTTATGTGGAATATTTCATATGGCAAGTGACGTACTTACGTTGAGTCTAACAAAGTGCCATCCAGGAGTGAGGCGTTGTAGTGATACCTCAAGTAATCCCCTTTCTTACTCAATACTGTGCAGTTGGAAGGTTTGTAGTGAGTAATAATGTTGACAGAATCCAAAGGGTTATGGAAGTCAATCACGTGGATGTCAAAAACCAGTACTGCAGATCCTGGAATCTTTCCTAAATAGTAAGCAATCATATAAGGAGAAACAAACGGCATCTACACAGGTACATACTGACCTCATATTACACACAGTGAGAACATATAAAAATGCTGTGTCTTCTACTGAGTGATTTTGTTCTTTGTTTCAGTTTACATTTCTCAAAATTAAAGCACTGAGTCACCTCTGCACACAACATAGATACAAGATGCTTCCAATGTAAGACACTTAAAATGCAGAGGACACCAATGAAAAAGCAGTATATTAAACAATCAGTTCAGGAATGTAGGAAAACATTTCCATAAGTCAGGTTTTAAAACTATGCACTCTACTTCACGTTTTTAATAGCACAGTGAAGCTGAAAGTTTACATTACCTGTGACCAACTTAACCTCTTGACTGGTGCCACACATACCAAGTCACTATTAAAACAGCAAAATTGTAACAGAACATCAACACTTCCTCCACACACTGGCTGAATAGCAGCATAAAAAGGGTTAAGCTGCTTGAAAAGTCTTGACAACAAGTGTTTACTTTTCCTCACACCCAAAGTAGTGTGTGATTGTGTTGCCAAGAGCGCAAATGCATCCACAGCCACCAATGGGTTTCTTTGCTATGAGTCTAATTCCCAATCAGCACAGTGGAATGCTGTCTCAAAAAATGAAACATTTCCTAAAAAGTTATTTATTGAAAATAATGGTTTATGTACTGGGGAATGCTTTTCAAAACACAAGCACATAACTGTGATTGACTAGAAATTGACAACCATGCTCTAGCACCACCCTTCATAGAGGCCAGTGAATTTTCACAAAAGGAATTTTAATTGTATGTTATACATACACACATACTTTGTTGTTACATGCATCCACTGTTTACAGAAGCAGCTTAGGTGTCCACAAAACTTGTGGCTGTGGAAGGAATGGGGAGAAAACTTAACACAGAAGTCCTTTAGTATACACAGTTTATCAAGATCTACAGGAAACAGGCTCTCACTGCAGAGTTTATAAACTGGCAGACTGCTGGTCCCAGTAGTCCCCATTGATCTGAACCATAGATGATCCAAATAATTTTTCATGTCCCTACCTACACTCATACAACTGAGACTGTGTACAAGCATACCTAGCTAACTAAAACCATTTTGAAAACTCTGGACCTAATTCTGCCACTTTTACACCCTTTCAGTACTATATTAATACATATACCTTTTGAATACCAAAAGAGAGTGATAAACACTTCAGAGATTAACTTGTTTTAATTGCTCTAAAGAGCAAAGAAAGCATTGCTCCTTATGAAGGACTGTACTGAAATAAAAGCTGACCTCACCTCTTCCTTCTTCTCCATATCCAAGATGAGGTGGAATTATTATTCTTCTCTTTTCCCCAATGCATACATCAAGCAAACCTTCATCCATTCCTGCAATCACATAACCTTTCCCAATGTAGGTGTCGTATGTTTGGTTCCGGGAATAGCTATAAAAAATAGTTTGCTTTAGTGACACTATTGTCAGTATCAACAGTTTTGTAACTTATCTAGTACTACAGCAAACTTACATCTGTGTCTTTCCTCTTCCCACTTTGTGACTGTAATTTTTATAATCGTTCTGTGTAATTTTAACATTCTTTTAAAACCAGTTAAATCCAGATATAATTGTTTTCTATTGCTGCGGTAGCACAAAGCCCATCAGGTGGCTATGAAGCTGGCTCATAGCATTTAACCAGTCACATGGCTTTATAGGTTGAAGTGTTCCTGGACACAGATTAATCTTATTAAATATGAACTGACCCATGCTTACATTTTCTTTATCATAGAGATTTTGTTATTGGTTTTTGTATTTTTTAAGGACCTGTTTCTGCAAGGTGCGAAGTTCTCACATAGGAAAGATGGATGATCATATGGTTAAGGCACAGAACTAGGACTAAAAGATGTGGGTTCAATTCCTGGCTCTGCCAAAAAGATGTCCCATGTAATCTTGAGCAAGTCACTTAATCTCTCTGTGCCTCAATTCTCCATTGTAAAACGGAGATATTTCTTTTCTTCCACCCTTTGCCAATCTTGTCTATTTAGACTGAAAGCTCTTTCAGGCAAGGACTGTCTTCTTCTGTGTATACAGAGCACCTAGTCCAGTGGAGCCCTAACCTCCAGTGGTATCTTAAGCATTACTGCAATATAAACCATGAACAACACCTCTTAATCCCACTGACACGCTCAAAGTTTTGAATTACTTCTGATAAGGAGAAACACACACATAGACCCCTCCCCTGGCTCCCAACTACTACCTGATACCCACAAGTCCCACACACTTTACAAATGGCAGAAATGGGGAAAATTCCAAAGCATTCCTACCCACTACGACTACTTACGGAAGTTTTATAAGAAGCCCCATATATATAGTGTACATGTACAGACTGGAAGTAATCATAACAGCAGTAGCAGGCTCTTATATACCGCTTTTCATCACCAGAGCTGAAGGCACTTTAAAAAGGAGGTAAATATTACCCTCATTTTACAGCAGGAGAAAGTGAGGCACAGAGAAGGGAAGTGATTTACCTAAGGTCACCCAGCAGGTGAGGGGCAGAGCCAGGAATACAACCAGGTCTCCCGAGTCCCAGTCCAGCACTCTATCCATGTAATGTCTAGTAGTTTGGTTACCTGGAATCAAACAATGTGCCATCCAGCAGTGTGCCATTATAGTGATATCTGAGAAAGTCTCCTGTCTGGCTTTTTCGCTCGCAGGATTCAGGCACTTGTTGGTTCTCAATAGTGATGCCATCTTTCGGGTTATGAAGATCTAGCAGAGCTACATCAAAGACCAGAGAAGCCTGACCAGGAATCTCTTTACCTACATACATGCAAGATGGTAAAGAAGCAATAGTTTTATTTTATTTTATTTATTGTGGGTGTATTTATACTTCTCCCATTGTGATAACATCTGATCATCCAAAATAATAGTCTCTCCAGTTAAAGACAACAGAAGTCTATGTACAGTGTATGCATCTGACCAGTGTTTCTGTAGTAGTGAGCATTTCCGCCATACTTGGGAGGGTAAATATAACAACAAATGGGATAGAGAAAGTATACTAGCACTTCTGTTCTCCGTCCCATAAGACAAGAACAGGTCACTCAATTAAATTAAACAGCAGCTAATTCAATACTGATAAAAGGCAATGCTTATTCACACAATGCGTGGAACACATTGTCAAAGGGAGTCTTTGAAGTCAAGCAAGATTCAAAGAGAGATTGACTATTTATATGGATAACAAGAACAAACAGAGTTATCATTATTCATATTTTATATTCAGTAAATAATAATCATATAATAATGATTATAAAAATTAGAGAAGGAATAGTAAACATCAAGCTTCAGGGCGCGAGCAATTTCTAACTATTCAAGCTCATATCTGCCTACTGGAGCGTTCCTGCACTTCCTTTGAAGTATCTGTCACTGGTAGATAGAGGATATTGGACAAGACCGACCTACGGTCTGATCAGGTAGGGCTATTCCAAACTGAACTGGGATATATTGTGAAGTAACACTGATCACTCTTTACCATCGATGATGGGAATGGTCATGTATTCACAAATGTTGGCTCAGGTACATATGTGAGTGGAGTCCAGGAAACAGCTTAACATGGACTGTTGTTATTGAAACTAGCAACAGGAAAGACAGAAACTGGGAACTCTAAAATGACTTGCCATTTATTTAAGAGAATTCAAATTGCTGTGGCAGTTACCTGACTTCCAGTTTAAAAAGAATATGGAGTATATTCTTCACAGAAAAAATTACCCGCAAAGAAATCGAACTTCAACATATATGTTATATACTACAATTAAGCCAACGCTAAGCATCCATCTGTCAATAAACCAGCCTACTATTTATGAAAGAGAAGAATACCTGTACTTTGCTGATAAGCCACATTCTGAATTAATTTTCTAAAAGTATTTTCCATCTGTATATAAATTTGAAATAGTGCTGCGTTCACAATACCAGCTATGTAATCCAAAGGTTTGTGTTAGAATATGGAGGATTTGGGGAGGAAAGAGGGCCTGCTTTTACCATCTCCTTCTTCTCCATATGCTAGGTAAGGTGGTACTGTGATGATGCGCTTTTCTCCTACACACATTCCCAGGAGACCCTTGTCCATACCAGGAATCAGCCATCCAATTCCCACGTAAGTGTCATAAGTTCTCATCCGATTGTGGCTAAAAATTTAAAAAAAGAATTAAAAAGAAAAATCTAATATCACAGCCAAACAAAAAAAAAAGGAAAATTAATAACCAAAACACACACACAAATGGGCATCACAATCAGTAACAAGAGTTCACAAGAAATACAACTTACAACTTTCTCTTCTGAAAAACACAGGCATATACAACTTGAGTCAACAGAGACACTCTGGGTAACATTTTCCAAAGTGCCTAAATGATTTAGAAGTTTAAATTCCTTTTCAAAAGTGATTTAGAAGGCTAATCTCAGAGTCAGGTTTAGGATCTTACATGTGTCGTTCAGTTTTCTAAATTATTATATTATATATAATATATTACATTAATTAATTAATTAATTAAATTGGGGGGAGGGAAAAGCCTCCTTTAAGTAACCCAGAACAGATTATATGTATATATACACACATACATTATATATATAAAAATCTATATTAAAAATACCTACAGAAAAGTATTAACTCCATACCTTGAGTCAAACAGAGTTCCATCCAAGAAAGTTCCATTGTAATGGTATCTTACAAAGTCAGACACCTGGATTGTCCGAGTACATTTTTCAGGCTTGAAATATGTTTGAATCTGAACCTCATCTTCAGAATTCCAGAGATCTATCAGAAGTACATCAAAATGAAGCACTGCATTTGGGGGGATTACACCAGCTGCGAACACAAAAAAGTTCAAATCATTATCATCCTATCCTTTTATAAGCCACCAAACTATTGTAAAACAACCTAAGTTTACCGGGGCCACTGAGAGCATCACATATCTATCACCCACAAAGAAGTTTTCAAAAGAAGGTGACAAACAATAGCTTTCTACTTATTTACATTCTTATGCCTTTACACTATGTAACTTCATATATTTACTAAATGGCTGTAATTATACCTCAAGGATAACAAAGCAGGGAACAAAATTAAATATTTGATATTAAATATGAGATCCAATCCAGCAAGTTGCTGAGCACCCTGAGCTCCTATTGACTTCCACTGGCTTTGCAAGAGATGAGAGCACATAATACTTTATAAGATCAAGCCACAAGTAACTGTTTAATACTCCTAAATTATTCTCCTCCATTTGAGGCTTGAAAATTTTACACATGAGCAGCAAGTAAAAAGCTGTCTTTGAGGAACCTGGGGTCTTAATTATTATATTCTACTGAAATTTATAAAGACACAGTCAATTTGAAATCTAGTCAGTTAAAAAAAATTAAAAAGTTAAAAGTCACTTCAGGTAGTACGCTTGCCCCGAGTCTTCTGGCTCAGTTTTTGTGATTTTTCAACATTTTCTTTTTTTCTATTTACATTTTCTCCCCTCTCCTATTTTTGTGTGAAAAACCACACAAACAGGAAGAAATTGACCATACATGAAGACTTGTCAAATCTGAAGAAAATAGAGAAAAATATTTTGGCCCTGATCCTGTATCTGAGTGTTCCCATTGAACACACTCTCTCTCTCTCTCCTCTCCCCCCCCTCCCTCTCTTCCAGTTATGGTAAAGATAGATGTTACTTGTAAAAATAGTACATAAAAACAAAATTCAGGCAAAAATTTGATTTTTAAGCTGAACCCTCATTTTTAGAATAATTTTCTAAAGTTGTAGATATAACTATAAGTTGTGGATATAACTTTCCAAACAAAAATGACCCAGGAACAAAAAGGTGCAGTATTGTCTGGATGTATCTGGCAAAGTCTGCAGAATGAAGTTGTCCTATTACCATAGCATTGGCCCTGGACTTTACTAGTGAAGACCCTGCATTTTAATTATCTAACACTGAGTGGGAGGTATCTGTAAACCACCCCCCTCCAAAAAAAACAAACAAACTCAGATGCAATTTTTAACACTCTTTTTTGTAACTTTTATCCACTTAATTAAATCTCCTACATTCTAGGCCACCACATTATTTATAAGCATAGCACTGTACTTACAAACTCCTTCACTCCCATAGGCAAGCTTGGGTGGAATTTTCACAAAACGTCTCTCGTTCACACACATTCCAACCAGAGCTTTGTCCATCCCTGCAATAAGCTGGCCTTTCCCCACAAATACATTGAATGTGGAACCCCTGTCATAGCTAACAAGAGGAAGGGAGAGAGAGAAAGACATGAATGGATTATTTACAAACTGCTCTGTGTCTATCTCTTGCCCTAGTTTAAATTTATTTTGTTACAAGCTCACCCTGTTAGAAGATTCACCTTTATTTAGACACACCTGCTATAGAAAAATGGTATACACAAATGCAAGCACCTCCTAAACATCACTCCTTCATTTGACCCCAATACCGTCTCAGCCTGTTCTCCCTCACACATGCTTCCTAATGATGCGCCAGTTGTCTTCACACAAACCTCAGACTACAAGTGTACCTTGCTAATTCACAACAATAACGGGGGCAGGGGAGAATCTACTGCAACATTACTGAATCAAACAGCAAAGTAAACAGTTTACAAAAGCAAGGCAAATATACCAGGTAATATACATTGTTCATTTATTTTGACAAGAGTAGTTTAATTTTAACACTTCAAAAAAATAGTGGTAAGTGCATGATAGTATATTGTGAAAAATAATGAAGCCTTAGAAACATGAGACTTCATTGCTGCTATTACATCTTTCCCGAGATGGGAGGAGGGGAGGCACTTTTTTGGTGCTAATTGTAAGATGTGCTACTTGGTGAAATTTTTCTTTGATATTAAGATTTAGGTGAACATCAAAAAATTTAGACACCTGCTTTATACGGCAAGTTTGCCAGTTCCAAGAATGTGATATACATTGGGAACTGATCTTTCAATGGGATGATTGTATGAGTGTTTGGAGTAACAAGCCATTAAACTTGAATTATAATAAAGTTTTTCATAAAATGATCATGACTGCACTGTAAATATGTGACTACCCCCCTAACAGTATAAACCTGACAGTAAAAGCTTAACCACATTAAATTCAAATGCAAGTACTTGCTTTGATGTAGAAATTCAGCTGAATTTATTTGAAAGAATAAATGTTGCACTTATATTTGTTAAAAGAAAATGTGAACACACAAACCTAACAGAAAGGCAGTAAAGCCTCTGAAACATTCCCCATCTTATATATGCATACATTGCTTCCCTGTCATTTCAAAGCCTTTATGTTGTCTTCCAGTCTTTTTCTTCAGATAACAAGAACATTAAAAAACATTTTTTTAAAGATGCTTTCCTCCTTTCAGCCTACAAGTAGCATTCTAAAAACCAGCCAGTAGGTGGATGTTGTTAGAGAAATGAAGTCAGGAATTTACTTTCAGAGACTGCATACATCACTTCCATAACACACTGAGGATCCTACTAGCCCCAGGCCTAGAATTCCTAAACTGTTTGTGAACGAGATCTCCCTGTTGACTCCACCATTTTGCAATAGCCAAAAACTTTTGTTAAAGCAGATATCACTTGACACACACTGTTCGCTTACTACTGAACAATAATATTTCCAGAAATTTCTACAGAACTTATTTTGGAAAACAATGTAAACAAGTTCCTAGCAAATGCGATTATATTCTACATGCACCGAATTAATAAGATTTCAAATTTATATGTTAAAGATTCTGAATAAGCGAGAAATCAATACTTGTCATACTTTGCCAATTGCTCACAAAGCATTCACCAGGAATGTATGACTATGTCAAGGATCAATTCAAAACAGTAACACACACAAATTTACTATGCATTTAAAACAAAGCTACAGTATATAAAAAATATTTGTACTGATAGTGGAACAGAGCAAAACTATATCAAACCACAATAGCTCTGCATGACTAATTTTACTGGCAACTTCCATAGATGGCACTTGTTTTATTTCTTCAATATCCTGTAGTTAAGTCCAGACTTAAAAATCCAAATTATTTATATGGCCAAGGAAATAAGTAGACATACTTGAATAAGAAACAAAATGACATTAATTCTGTTTTTTTAAAATAGAGTATAACAGTTACTTCTTGCAATACATTTTACAAGTCTTTACAAAAATGTGATGTGTAGCAAGGAGACCATTCTTGGAAAGAGCTGTATAGTAAAAGCTTCCAAGTTTTCATGAAAGTTTTCAGCACTAAAGCAGAAAGCTAAAAAAAAAAAAAAAAATGACCTCCATTATCCAAAGCCTGCCTCTATTTAGGCTACAGAGGCCTTTTATAATGCAACATCAAATCAGTACTTGAATATTATTGCTCTGTTTCCACTAGTGTAGTCTTCTCTTGCACTTTTAATTTAAAAAACTAGTTAGCAACTTTAAGCAGCATAATATAATTTTGTAATACATAAATTGTAAGTATACATTTGATTCAATCAATCTTTAATTCCTATGCTGTAAGCATGAGCACCACAGGTATTACAAGAAACCTTAAGAATATCTTCAAATAATCTCGTCAATAATAAAAAAATCCTTCAATTTCTATAATCGCTAACTTGACAGTCAGATATTTACTTTTTAAATTACTCAAACAGTGAATTAGTAAGCAGCAAAAAATGTAAATCACAACAAACTGCAATCTAGAGCAGAATAACAAATAGACAACAGACAAATAGACCTGATTAATTTCTACATTAATTTCTTTCATATATATCCCTACATGGATTGTTGCTTTTCATAAATATTGTTAATTAGTTGTATTAAAATAGCACCCAGAGGCCCTAGACCGGATTGGGGTTTTACTGTGCTGGGCATTGTATTAACACAGAGCAGATCTATGCTTCAAACTGGGGGTGTAATTCCCAGTTTGAGGCAACACACCTGCACTAGCTCTGATGAACACACTAAAACTGGAGTATAGATGTAGGAATGAAGGGCCTAGCTGCCCTGAGTACATGCCTAGAGTGTCCTACGGGTGTATATTTGTAGTAGATAGCCAGTCTTGCCACTGTGGCTACTCTCTCTTTTTAGCACAGTAGCTCAATCAGAGCTAGCAGGGGTATGTCCCCTCAAGCTGGGAGTCACACCCCCAGCTCAGTGTAAACATACCCTTCATAAGAGACTTTTCCTGCCCCAAAGAATTTACAATACAATGAAGAGAATTCAGTCCCCAGAAATAGGTCTGCGTAAAACCTCTTTAGACCGTGATCCTGCAATGAGCTCTGTGCAGGTAGAACCTTGCTTCTCACCTGGAGCTCCACTGAAGGCTAAGGTGTTTCACCCAAGCTCATTGTCACATTGAGGCCTAAGTGGATATATATACAAAGCTGGAACAGACTTTTCTGCACACCTAGTCAATTATGTGTATCTTAAAAGTGCACAACCAATGTCCTGTCTTAGCATGTTCTAAAATTACATCAAAGACTTTTGTTCTTCCAAAACAAAAATGAATTACCACTAAATGCATTGTTTTTATTCTGTTATTCCCCGTCCAAAGATATTCATCAAGCAAGATGCTTTGAACCTTCATTTATCATACCATACACTTTGTTCAATGAACAGCTTGTAAAATGACTACCAAGGCATTAGTGGAGTACAGTTAACTACATCAGGGAGAGTCTGGTTTACTGTCAAGGACAGGCATTTCCCTATAGCTATAAGATTTTCCATGAAGTGTTATGATTATGAAGTATTATGATAAATTTAAATTGTTTTTGTTTTTCTACTCTTCTGAGTAGAAAAGTTTCATCTGTTGCAATGAATGAGCCAGGAGGCTAGGGGAAAAAGAAAAACAGCAAGATGGTAGAATGAGCATCTCTCAGTGTTTCAAACCTCTTATTTGGGGCTTAAGATCACCAGGAAAGCAACAGGGAAAATCTCAAGATTAACACATAAAGTTTTCTAAGCAAACTCAGGTTGCTCGTTTTCACATTTTTGTTGTAAATAATTAACAACAATAATAATTGGGAAATAATAAATTTGGGCCTAAGATGGGGGGGCATAGAAAAAACGAACATACCTTCTGGAAAAAGAGAAGGGGTGATTAAATAGCGACTGACTGTGAGATCCACATTCCTGGTTTGGAGAGTTAATTGCATTTCTGTCTGGTTTTCTAGTTCTGCCTGCTCCTAAGCAAAATGCTCTTAGTAAAAGCCCAGAAGGGGCTTGGAAAAAAGACATTGCCATGGTTCCTTTAGCAAACACAAAGCACACAGCAGCATTGGGACATGTGCTCCCAAGATGGTGGATCCTAATTCACTGCAATGGGCGAGTTCCCATCCATCTATCCACTTCACATTTCAGGAGCATTTCCCCAGCCATAACCAGAAATAATTGGAAACCATTAAAATATGTTTTATATAGTTTATATACATGTACAAATAATAGTCTCCTATTTCCACCTGGCTCTCACACCTTTTTGCAGCACAGAAAGACTTAGGACTTCACATGATCCAGGGGATGAGGGAAAATGAACCAAAATTACTGCTATCCAAGGCAACCCTCCGGAGCGCCAGCCCACTCTCATCTGGAAACCACCCTCTCCCAAAGCCGGCCCTCTCCCTAAAGCTCTCCAAACACCTACTTTTATCAGCTAGGAAAAAAATGTTTTACAGGATCTAACCCTCACCCTTCAGGGCATGTTCCTGCGCAGTGCTAAGGAGAAACTCTCCTCACAGGAACAGGAAGCTTATTCCACAATTGCCCCCTATGTGGGCTGCTTGCACCTCTCTCTGAAGCGTCTGAGAGTAGCCACTATTAGAGACAGGATACCAGCCTAGACAGACGTCCCGGAGGGGAATGCCTGGGGTCCGAGGGCCCCCACTTCAACCCCACAAAAAGAACCCAGTTGCACTCCTTCCCCCACATATCCCCCCAACATCACCCGCCCCAACCCCCTTCCCCTACCCATCATCCCCTGGCCCCCCAAGATGCCCCACCCCCCCCCCCCCCATCCCCTGCCCCCCCAAGATGCCCCACCCCTGGCCCCCCCGCCATTCCCCGCCCCACAAACTCTCCAGGGCGCCCGGCCCGGCGGCACCTGGAGTCGAACTTGCTGCCGTCGGGGAAGGTGCCGTGGTAGTGGTAGCGCACGAAGTCCCCGCTGCGCACCGTGCGCGGGCACGTCTCCGGCGCGAAGCTGCGCTCGATGTGCACGTCCTGCCCGTCCCAGGGCGGCTGCTCCCCGGCCGGCACCGGCGGCGCCTGGCACGCGACCCAGCTCACCAGCAGGGCGGGCAGCAGCAGCGAGCAGCAGCGGTGCCTCCAGCGCCTGGGCAGCATCCCCAGGCCCGCCATGGAGCCAGAGGGAGGCCGAGGCAGCGAACGGGGGGACGGAGGCACCGGGGCGGCGGCGGAGAGCGGGAGCCCGAGGGGCCCTGCGAGCGATTCCCGGCCTCCCCGAGCGCCGCGCGGCCGGCCAGTCCCACCGCCGCCGCTGCAAAATTTGCAAACGTGGTGGGTGAAAAAAAGAAGAATCCCAGCCCCCTCCAGCCGAGAGGGAGGAGACAGCCAAGGGTGGGCGGGGTGGTCTGGGCACGGCGGCCCCGGCTGCTGCTGGGGTGAGTCGGCTTGTAGGAGCTAGGCTCCAGCCCGCCCGCGTTCTCTTTGGTGCCCGTGGTTGGTAAGTTTCGCTAACTCCAATGGAAACAGGCCAGAATCCAAGCCTCGAAGTCCAGGGGGAAAGGGAGGGGGAAGAGAAACCACACAGCGCAGCTCATCCTCCCCAGGACCCTTCAGATAAAAAGCCAAAGGCCTGCGCCTGCTACGTGGCGCTGATTCTGATTTCAGCTCCCTGCTGCTCTTCCTACCGCCCCTTCCTTTGCTTCTTTCAGGCTTTCGACCAAGGGTTCGGTTTGGTTTTTGAATGCCTCCCACATGACATTTTAATTACTAGATTGAACGAGTGATCATAACCTTCCTTTGTCTCCAAAATGTGTCATGCATTAGACCACATTTAGTTCTTGCATTGTTAAAAAACCTGAAAATGAAAAAAATTCATTTACACTCCCCCCCAAAAAGGTATATTGTAATATTTTGAATAGTACTTGCCCCTTGAAAAGTGCTTTTCAACTTCAAATTCCATTAAAAACACTAGCTAATCCTCAGAACCTTCCTTTGAGCTAGGTAAACCTTACAGTCCCCCATTTTTTTAAACAGTTGTGGAGACTGAAGCAGAGAGATTAAGAGATTTGACAAAGACCACAGCAGTAATTGTCAGCGCTGGAATGGGAATTAAGGCCAGTCCTTCTCTCATACCACTAACACTCTGATCCTGCAAACACTTATACACAAGTTTAACATTATTCATTGTTGGTAATCAGTGGTATGACTCCTATTGATAAGCGTGTTCATGTGTGTTTGCAGGACTGGGGTCTTTGTTTGCAGAAAATGTTGGTAAACCTATTGGTCCAGCAAAAAAAGAGTAGGCAAAATCAATAATCTCTTATTTGGCCAACCATTAATTTCTAGCATGAGCTTTCTGGCTAGGGCAGGTACCTACTTGAGGTACATTATCACTTTGTGATGGCACAGATTTGGTGGTTCACTGTTGATAGATTTCACTGTTGATCATTACACTAAAACCAAGGCCCAGTCCTGCAATTTAAACTTGGTTAGACTGCAGTGCCAAAGCAGAGACTCACTGAGGTCAATGGGGCTTGGTGCACAGACAGCAAACTGTCTGTGTGCATTGCAAATTGTAGGATCAGGGTCCATGGACCCAAATCCTCATTCTTTGGGGCCCAAAGCCCAAAAGTAATGCACATTGGAAAACATAATCCCAACTATATATATAAAATGAGAGGGTCTAAATTAGTTGTTACCACTCAAGAGATCTTGGAGTCATCATGGATAGTTCTCTGAAAACATCTGCTCAATGTGCAGCAGCAGTGAAAAAAGCTAACAATGTTAGGAACCATTAGAAAAGGAATAGATAATAAGACAGTAAATATAATGCCATTATATAAATCTATGGTACAGCCAGACCTTGAAAACTGTGCACTTCTGGTCACCCCAGCTCAAAAAGATATATCAGAATGGGAAAAGGTAAAGAGAAGGTGAAAATTATTAGGGGTATGGAACAGCTTCTATATGAGGAGAGATTAAAAAGATTGGAACTGTTCATCTTGGAAAAGAGCTGACTAAAGGGGGATATCATAGAGGCCCATAAAATCATGACTGGTGTAGAAAAAATGAATAAAGAAGTGTTATTTACCCCTTCATGTAATACAAGAACCAGGGATCAACCAACAAAATTAATAAGCATAAACAGCAGGTTTAAGACAAACAAAAGCAAGTACGTCTTCACAAAACACAGTCAATGTGTGGAACTCATTGCCAGCTGATGATGGGAAGGCCAAAACTATAACTGGGTTCAAAAAAGAATTAGAAAAGTTCTTGGAGGATAGGTCCATCAATGGCTATTAGTCAAGAGGGTCAGGGATGCAGGCCCATGCTCTGTATGTCCCTAAGCCTCTGACTGCCAGATGCTGAGACTGGATGACGGGATGGATCACTAAGGCCTTGTCTACACTACAAAGATAAGTTGACCTATGTCAGGTTCACTTACAGCCACTGTGTTAATCACTGCGGTGGCTGATGCCCACACTACCCTCCTTGGGTCGGTGATGTGCGTCTTCACCAGGAGTAAGCACTTCCACCAATCTAAGGGGGCAGTGTGTGGAGCTGAGAGACCCATCTCTCAGCTCGTCTAGCAGCTCCCTGGTGGGAGCCTGGCTGTCCCCAGGCTTCCTTTGGGCTGCTCCCTCCATTTCCCTCCTGTTCCCCACTGGGGGATGCTGCCCAGGGCTTCTCACCACCCTCTTGCTCTCCACGGCAACAAGGCAGCCATGTCAATTTTGACTCAGCTGTGAAATTGACATGGCTGCCCTGGCACTTCTCCCCTTCCCTTTCCCTGCTGGGAGCAAGCTCCAGCTGCTCAACTCTCCAGGAAAGTGGGGGGCAGCTAGGCTCTAGCTGCCCGGCTTTCTTGCAATTTGAAATTGACAGTAACAGACAATGTAAGGAATGCAGTGTCTGCATTGTCACTGCGTCACCCAAAGTACACCAGCATAAGCCCTACACTTCTCGTTAGGGTGTTTTTATTATGTCGGTGTAGCAGGGGAGTTGCATAGGTGGAAGGAGCATTTCAGTTTTGTCAACAAAACTCTGTAGTGTAGACCAGCCCCCAGTAACTGCCCTGTTCTGTTTATTCCCCCGAAGCATCTGGAATTGGCCTCTGTCAGAAGACAGGATGCTGGGCTAGCTGGACATTGCTCTAATGTAGTATGGCCATCCTCAGGTTCTAATTGACAAAGAGGAGGGAGGGGGCAGCTGTTTGAAGATTACCATAACTGAGGTCACAAATCCCAACCTGCTTGCAACAACCATCCCATCCAGTGCATGGTATCAACCTCACCAGCACATCTCACTGGCAGAT
Organism: Mesoclemmys tuberculata; assembly: GCA_007922155.1. Taxonomy (NCBI): domain Eukaryota; kingdom Metazoa; phylum Chordata; order Testudines; family Chelidae; genus Mesoclemmys; species Mesoclemmys tuberculata. The sequence goes on along the minus strand of ML675603.1, from coordinate 78,790,135 downwards.
TGCTGAAGTCGCAAACCAAACTCGGCAACCAAGAATGGGACCAATCACAAGGCATAAAACCAGGATTACAATATGGGACAACCATCATCAATTAAAAATTCTTTACAAAAAGAAATGATCTATTAAGATAAGGAAAAATACCAAAGAGAGAGAAAATATTGATCAGATATTGTTATCTATTGTAAAGTAGCACCCAAAGGGGGTAATCAGGTTGTAGATCCCATTGTGCTAGCTATGGTGAAGTCAAAAGGAGCTGCATACCCACTTTTTAAAATCTTGGGCCACTGCTTTCTAATTAGAATTTTTGTCTCTCCTCTTCCTTGGTCTTTTTTTTTTTTTTTTAAATATTCCTCAAAGGCATTTAGGCTCATGATTTGCAACAGAAACACACTTCCAATAGAAATTAGGAGCCTAACTATCTTTCAGGGTCTGGGTCTTAGTATTTGTTTCAAACCCTGCTCATTTCTGTGCCTATCTTTTCTGTTCCACTTTCTGATTTTGTCCCCTGTTCTCTTCTTAATGGAATGGAATAACATTTAACTTTGAACTTTTTAAGACAGATTCAAATTGATCAGAAATTAGGCAAAAGGACTACTGCACATTCATCACTATTTAGTAGTGCCTTGGAATATGTAATTTAAAAAAGTCACCAGTCACTTATACCGTTGGTTAGGGGTGTGATTTTTTTCATTGACATAGCTATGCTGGTAAGAGCCCTATTGCATGTGCAGTTATACCAGTATAACTTCTGCTGGTACAACTTATGTCTCTTGGGGAACAGGTTTAAACTAAGCCAGCAGAAATATTTTTATGCCGGTATAAAGTGCATCTACAGTTGGAAAGGTTGCCTGTATAGCTATGCCAGCAAAAAAAATTTTAGAGTGCACAAGGCCTAAAACCCAGCTTCTATTCACTACAGCATAGAGGAAGGTGACAGGAATCTGGGTACTGCTCCTTCTCAGGGAGGGTCTGTGCTATGATGTATATTTAAAGAAGCCTGGAAACTGCTGTAACATACACTAGCTGGCATTGATCCTAACAGCACAATGTGTCAGCTGAGCAGTCAGCAACGTGCTTCAGCCATGCTCAAACGCTGTTCCTCTCCACATCTGACATGCCCTATGCTAGGGCCAAAGAGGGGAAGTGGAATCTCTCTGCATTGATGAATTTCTCAACTGGCCAAATATGGCTGCTTTCCAACCCATCTGTGCTGAAGTGTCCAGTATCTTTGTAATGGAAATTATTCTTAACCATTTAACTAATGTTTCTCAAAGGGAAAATGTTTAGAAACCCCTACCTATATGCTGGTTAGAAAGAACAAATGCTTTGCAAATTTCCTGGCTTCCCTGGCACGATTCTGGGCAACGCCTCCCCTGTTCTTCCATAACCTGAAAAATACGTTGACTAAATTTCATCTGGGCGGGAAGATGAGCGCAGACCTGCCTGAGCCTGACGTTACTACAGAAACCTGTCCTAGAGGACTGTCATTCCCAGACTTCAAAACGCCACACAGCTAAAGGGCATTCTCTTCTGGAGAACTGTCTTTCAGGAATGCCATTGGATAGACATGGAATGAGAATTAAGAAAGGTAGAAGAATTAAAGCAGTTAGGTGAGAACAATGCCCAGAAGCATGCAAAAATTCACTACACCACACCCAGCCATGGCTAGCCTCATGATTTGTAGGAAATAATATGCCTTTCATGTAAAGCAAGATAACGTAAGCCCTTCCACGGTGATATGGCACAATATCTGGGTTTGATTTTCAAAAAGTAGTACACACGGAACCAAAATGGAACTCAGAGGGTTGACACTGCTCCTGAATCTTTTGAAGGGCAAATGTTCTCTCAGATAAGAAAGTCAAACTGCCAAATTTACTTGCTCGTTGTTAAGCTTTGTAACTCAATTCATTGTCACAAATGTACAGTGTTGCCATTTGACTTCACAGGAGATTTTCTTCTTATACTATTTACACAAACCGAGCTTGGAAACATTCAGGAAAACTACACAAGGTGTTGTGTTGATGAATCCTCTCAGCATGAAGAATTAATTTATGCTAGCATGGGAAAGAGAACTAAACTCCTAGCTTGAGTCTGAAGTATGGAAAGATATCATTCATGTGTTTCTTGAGATCATGTTCTGTTTTCTTAAATATGCTTGACAGGAACTACAAGACTATAGTAAGATGGTAACCCGAGTGTAAATGAAAATGTCCTCGACATATCACATGGATAAGTATAGGAGAGTTTGACACCAGCAAGATACTCCGCTGCATAGCCTGTGGATTTGTCCAGCATTCAGTCGCCAATGGTTCTTAATAACCCACACAAGACTGGCGATTCTCCTGATGCCTGAAGTTTGTGTGCCATGTATACTATGTGGGTAATGTGGCAGAGATAGCAAACCACTGTCTGAACTTTTAATGTTTTCAGAATGCTCTGTAATCTACAGACCTGGCAGAATATAAGCAGTCCTTCTTTCTTAGAAAAGATATGTCAAGCTTGGCAGGCTGTCAAGTAAGTATAAACTGTGGCAGGAAAATATAGATAAGGCTTACATAAATATTTAAGAGCTGTAACAAATATTTGCAAGGCATATATAAAAAAAAAGAGACCAATGAGAAACATGACTGTGAACTGATACAAACACCAGAACAAAAATCTGTTATTTTCTAATCACAAAGGTAACGTGTAGAAAGACCATACGTGATGATTTTTCATGAAACAATGGCTTGTAGGAAGGGACTCAAATTATTTGTCTCCCCACAGATCTCAAATACCATTCATCTTTAAAACTCTTCCTGCTTTTTTTCTACAGGCACTCTGGGGAACAGTTCTTATTTTATGTTTCTTTCAGTTCTGAGCTGAATTTCAAGGGGAAAGAAAAGAAAAAAAGAATTATACTCAACATTAATTTCTTCCTTTAGAAGGTCTGTAATACTCTGTGATTTTCAGATGAAAGGAACTAAGGAAGTGAAAAGTATTAATGGTGATTTTAAGTATTAAATATCATTTTATGATTATAGAAATCGGATAGAAATTCCAATATGAAACCAAACATAAGGCTTGGAATGTAAGCTTAGATGGTAAGCTCTTTGGGTGAGGACCATGCTTTCTTTTGTGTTTACACTGCATCTAGCAGATAGTGGACCTTATTGGAAACAATCAAGCAACACTGCACTAATAAATCAGTTGATGACTCACTGAGCTAAATTCTCTTCTAGTTTCATCAGAGCAACCATCCATCTTCTCCTTTTTCACTTATATGAAAACTGGACTCTCAGTGCACCAAACTGTGGCATTTGACTACTGACACACATTTTGGTTGCCGTGTGGATGGTGGTACAATTCCTTCCCAAATAGCCAAGTGTGTGAGGGAAACATGCAAGCTTTATGATCAGTGTCTGCTGCCCCAGTGCAACCAATTGTCTCTGTGGACAGAGTGAAGCTATGGGCCCTCCTCTTCCCTGACTCCTTTGAGGGCTAGTCCACATTAGAAGCACTACATCAGCACACTGCATCTGGTGAAGACGCTTCTCTCCCGTCGGCATAATAAATCCACTTCCATTAGAGACCGTAGCTATGGCAGCAGGAGAAGCTTTCTTGCCGACATAGCACTGTCCACACCGGTACTTAGATCAGTGTAACCTACATCACTTGGACAGTGGCTTATTCACACCCCTGAGCAACATAAATTATACTGAAATAAGTGATAATGCAGATCTGGTCTGAAACTCTGTCTGTTCCCAGGAGTGATCAGTGGGGGCAGTCTAGTCACTTCTCTGCTTGCAAGAACTGTATAAGAGACTTTTGCAAGCTTTCCTCTCCCTCTCTGAGCTTTTGTACAAAGATCATGCAGAATCTGGCTCATGGTGTATACGTTTATTATAAAATAATGCTAAACAATACCTTGGCATTAGGGTTACAGTTTCACAGAAATCACTTCAGTCATCTGCCAGGGCTAGTCAGCATTAACCATTTTACATATGAAAGTTTTTGCCTGTATAATTTGTTATGAGTAATTGTTTAAAATTTTCAGTAGTCATTGTAAACCCTGATAGAACATACACATGCAGCAAGTCTAGTGACCCATTTATACTGGGGATTGCTGTTTAATTCTCCCACACTGTCATATTCAGGAAACAAAATCACAGGATTTTATGTGTGTAGTGCACTGGCAGTCCCTCTGGCTGGGAGGGAGGCCCCATCATGTCACTACATCACTCTGATCCCCTTCTAGGAGCAGGGGAATTAGCCAATCAAGTGTTAAGGCTTCAATCCTTTTTGTAGGGCCAAACACTAAGCACGTTTAGGGGGCTCTAACCTCAGGCAGGGCGGAGCTAGCGAACAGTCTTAGGGGGCTCTGGCCTGAGGCAAGGCGGAGCTAGAAGGCACAGGCCATTCGGCCACATGAGGAAAGGTTGCCACCCCAGGGGTGGTGTGACAAAAGGGGGCAGTGGGACCCAAGCCCACCCACTCCACCAGGTCCCAGCTCAGAGCCGACAGTGGCAGAGGGTTCCATTACTTGGTCTGCGGGGATCCCACCAAAATGTGATCACACAAGCACCCACAGCAAGACCCAGACTAAAGTCTGGTTTCTCTGGGCTAATTCTTACCACAGTATTTAGCCACCAGCAGCTTCTCTCCATATTCAGTTTCCTCCAGGGTCAAGGGCCTGCAACAAGCAAGACATCTGTTCCCTTCCCTGGTTCTGGCTCAACTGAGATGAAGGCCCTGTCCCTCCTCTCAACTTCTAGTTTCAGGGGCAGGCCTGGCCTGGTTCCACCCACCCCAACACAGAGAGTGGTCCCTCCTTTTCTGGCTTGGAAGGCGCCCCCCCCACCACCACATCCCACATTAGTGTGATCTTTACCTGCCCAGTGTCAGATGTTGAAGGCATACAGTTGGAGAGTGAGGTACCAGCACATTAGTATGGTGTTGGTATTCATCGTGTTCAGCTCTTTCAAGAGGGCACGGTCTGTAACCAGCACAAAGATGGCACCAAGGAGGTAGTACCTGAGAGTGTCCTCCACACATTTAACAACGAGGGCCTCTTTTTCAACGATGGAATAATTCCACTCTCCTGGGAACAGCTTCCAACTGAGGTGTATGACAGGGTGTTCTTTGCCTTCTATCTCCTGGGAAAGGATCGTCCTGAGCCTCACTTCCAAACCATCTCTCTGGATGATGAATTTGTGGTCAAAGTTGGGGCTGAAGAGAACTGGTTCCTAACACAGGTGCTCCTTGAGTGTCCAGAAAGCCTCTTTGCCCTCTGCAGACCTGCGCACTTGGCAGGGGCTGTCTTTAGTAACAAGTTTGGTCAGTGGGGCAATGGCTGAAGGAAACTGGGGTATGAAACATTGATAATAGCCAGCTAATCCCAGGAACTGATGCACCTGACTCTTTGTGGTCAGGGCGAGGTAGTTCTGCAGTGCTTGGACTTTTCCAATGAGAGGGCATACTTGACCTCAGCCTAGGGTATATCTTAGATAAGTGGTTTCTTGCCACCCACTCCAGCATTTCTTCAGATTCACGGTTAGTCTGGCAGCACGCAGGGTTCGGAGGACAACTACCACCTTGTTTAAATGGTCTTCCCAGCGCCAGTTGTATATCACTACATCATCCAAGTAGGACATGGTGTAGGCCAGATGGAGTTGTAGGAGGTGGTCCATCAGCGACTGAAAAGTTGCCAGGGCTCTGTGAAGGCCAAAGGGCATCAAGTGAAGTGATAGAGTCCAGACAGAGTGGCAAACTCGGTCTTCTCTCTGGAGCTTGGGTACTGGGGATCTGCCAGTAGCCCTTCGTGAGGTTGAGAGTCATGATGTATCAAGATTCCTCGAGGCATAAAGAGCAGATATGAGGCTCTCACTGTCAGCTCCCTGGGAATAGGGATTCAGACCAGAAGCAAGAAGTTCCCTGGGAGTGACTGCTAGAATCTCCTGGGAAGGGGCAAGTGAGTCAGAGCCCAGAAACTGCAAGAAATCAGGACCAACAGGAAGTCCTCTGGGAGGGAGTGGCAGAATGAACTAGAGGTCTGCTAATTCTAAAACCTGAGCTGCACCCAAACCCAAACCGAACACAGTTAACCTGACCCAAGCATGCTGAGTCACTTTCAGACCCAACCCAAGCCAACACATACCCTGAACCTGTGTGAGGGCTGTTTCCTGGTCCTTGGGGATCAGCCAGATGCCTCCGCCCTGGGAGGTCAGTGCAGCAGCAGCTGCTACACAAGCTGTTCCTGCTGGCCACCCCACCACACCATGTGTGCTGCAGAGTGAGAAGCACTGTGACTCATTGGCACACAAACTCTGCAGTGCACACAGTGCAGCAAGCTGGGGCGCACACCTGCCCCATCCCAATCCCAGCAGCAGGAAGAGGTGATCAGAACCAAGCCTGAGGGGGTTGGGTTGTTGTCATAGAATCACAGAAGATTAGGGTTGGAAGGGACCTCAGGAGGTCATCTAGTCCAACCACTTGCTCAAAGGAGGACCAACCCTAACTAAATCATCCCAGCCAGGGCTTTGTCAAGCCGCACCTTAAAAACCTCTAAGGTTGGAGATTCATATCAGACCAAGGATGTCAGACCTAACCCAAACCCAATACTTGTAGTCGGGTCCTGTCAAGTGGCAAGGCTCTAGTGGGAACCTGCTGGGGGAAAAATGGCCTCCAGGGAACAGAGCACAGAACATTCTTGCAGGAAACCCTGCAGGAAGGACTGAGGGGTAAAGAGGAAAATCCCCTGGGAGCTGTAGACCAGGGTGGGCTGAGGAACTGGCTTTGTTAATTTTGCCTATCTTGGGTGCTGGTAAATCTTGGGAAAACACAACTTCCTGGGAAGAGACTCTGGGTGTGGCACTGGTGCCTTTGTGAACAAGAGAGGACAACTTGTTCTAGATAGGTTTTTGGAGCAAGATTTGTTAAATGTGTGCAACTTTTATACATGGAACTAACTGAACAGATACCTTGTAACGATTAACCTTCTCTCTTTAATGTAGATGGCCAGGAGAACCAAGAGATGCTATCAACTATTTAAATACTACTCACCACTGCTGTGTTCTGCCGCAGCTTCTATTCTGCATTCAAAAACAGTGGTGATCTTTTAAGCACATCAGCCAATGTTCCACTAGAATGTTGGCCCTTCATTAGGGACATATCACCTAAACATGCAGACACTGAAGTTGGATTTTGCCCCATTTATCTGACACATTAGGCATGACTTTAACTTGAGGTGCTTTATCAGTCATTGTCTGGTATGTTTTCAGGGAATCCCCCTTTGCAAGGAGAATCTTTTCAATCGATTACTGATATAAGAATTGCCAAACTCAGGAGGAAATTCCTGCAATTGTAAAAGACTGGCTATCAGACAATGGAACTGTCTCCATTCCCCATTGAAGTCCATAGCAAAACTCCCATTAACTTTGAGCATAAGACTAGATCCTTAAAGGTCTTGTCTGCTCAGCATGGACACTAATGATCCTTTGGTAAATTTTGTAAGAGATTAGGAGGGGAGTTTGCCCAAGATCCTTGACCAAAAGTTCACCTCTCTTCCACTGTTGTGCAACATGCTATTCACATTTAAGTGCTACAATGGCATACAGAGTGTTTGAAACATTTTACAATCTACAACATCGTTCCTAGGTGAAAACTCGCATTGAAGTTAAAGGGAGTTTTGAGTCACTAAATACTTATAATATTTGACATAATATCAACAGGAAGGGGGATAGTCATAGATCTAATCCTAACAACTACAATACTACAACATTTTAGATTAACAACCATTCCTGAATAATGTGAGACTTTATACAGAATAACTTGGACTGATATTAGTAACTTATATTTAACCATGAAGACTAGAATCCTAAGGGAAAAGGTTCACAAAAATGGCAGTTATTCAGATATTTCAGAACCCCAAAGTTTGGACTTCAGTTAAAATAATGAACAAAGATTCAGAAACAAACAGAGAGCTTTTTCAGACAGTGGTGGCTCAAGGAAAAAAGCTGGACATTTTTCTTCTGATCTGAAACAGATCCTTTGATGCTACCACTGTAGGTTCTAAATAAATACTGAGATAATATCTCCACAGAAAGATGGAGGGGGAATACATAAGCAATCAACTACCAGAAACCTGGAAGAAAGAATTTACAAAACAGCATCCAATCATACCTGCTGTAAGTACTTGTTGTCATGCCTTCGAAATAACGGCTTCATGCAAGCAGGGGGAAGCCAAGATCATGAATGTAGCTAGTGGAAGTATGGAGAGACTGGGACATTTTCATGATACGCTCCATTTTACGTCAACCCCCAGGAAGTCTCTGTGGGGGGCACCCTGGTGTCCATATCTATGTGCAGAGAACAGATTTGGATTTTCCCCTCTCCCCAGGCCTTACGGGACAAAGGCTATAGAAACTTGCATGGACAGCATGAAACCTCACCACCAGAGTTGGATAGTTGCTAAAATCAGGGCAAGCTGCTGACATTATGGCTCCATTAGGAGTCATTCCATTCAGGAGTTGTGGAGAATTAGTGGCAGGAAGGAGCTGAGCATCACTGTGATGGTGAGAGGCCTCCATACTGATGTTCCTTGCCTTGGATGGATTCCCAAGACTACTGTAGATCTTGTTGGGTTCACAGGTCTAGGCAATGGATCTGTGGCCTTTTTTGCAGGCGGAGGGGAAAGGGAAGGAACACACGCTGCCCCACTGAATGACAGAAATGATATAAGTTGAAATTTGCAGTTTCCACTCTCTCCTATATAGGAGCAACTGACCTAACAGAGAATGAGGCCCCCTCAAAACAGATTATAGTTTTGTAATTTTTTTAGTATTTGCAAATGCTATTTATCACTATATTTCCAATTGGCTTCATCAATGTAATAATTTGTACATCTTAATAAAAATGCTAAGGAACTACCCAGTAATCACAGATGATTTTGTAATCCCATCTAGTGACCCCCAGAATAGTTAACCCATCATCTGAATTTTTTAACATATGGTTTTAATGCACTTGTCTGAACAACCATAGAAACAAAATGACTGCTTACAAAATTAGAATCTGTTTTATGGTTTGTGTGCTTAGTACTTTGCCACATAATAAGCTAAGCCAGATACCAGTCCAGAACTTTATCCAGCCAGAAATATACGCAGGGAGATAGATTCATCCCTGGTGTAACTCCACTGGTACACATTCCACCCGCAATTACTCCATGCAATCCTATCAATTTCTTTGGGATTGCACGGCTATAACTGAATTTGGCTCAGTCCCTATACACAATCAGCCAGATTTTGGCCTCAAATATGCTCATGTGATTTCCATTAAATTCAAGAAGGGTTGCACACAGATATCTGAGGTCAGGATTTGGGCTCAATTCTACTCCCATTTAAATCAATGAGATTTTTACACTGAATTCACTGGAAGCACAATGAAGTCCTTATCCTGTAACTTAAGGTTGAAAAATTCAGGTTTGTTTTTAAAAGAAGTAAATATGATTGTGCAGAGTCCCCTATTTAATGGCTTCAGCTTCACAGCCAGGTTCCACAACTGACCAATACAATATTTCTCATGTAGATTTTTCAAGTTGCAGTTGCAATTGCAATGTTTGTAGTTGGATATTTTGGTGAAGCAGGAATTGGAGCACCATGGTGGTCTGCAGCGATGGTAAAACAACATTATATAAAAACTAAGAATCCTTAATTATTTGTTTCATTATATAGCAATGAAAGAAATTAACTCAGGTGGATATTCTGTTAAATATGAAGGACCAAATCCTCAGCTGGTATAAATCCATTGAAGCTAATGGAGCTACCTGATTTACAGTAGCTAAGAATCTAGCTCCAAAATGGACAACAATGAAAATAACTTTTTGCACATTTTCTGTCGTCTTGTTTTTCACAGTTCCTTACATCTGGATTGTCCCTTCTTATACTGGTGAAAAAACAGTCAGTTCTTTGGGTGAGTGTAATAATTATGATTTTATCACCAGAATTTTAATAAAAATTAGAGACCAGTTGCAGACAATAAACAAAAATTCATGGAAGCCACCACCTGTCCCTAACTTTTACTAAAAATACCCTAGGGGAGGAGGAAAACAGAGCTGCCTAGGCTTGCAGCTGCTCCAGCTCACTGATCCAGCCAATCAGCTCTTGAGCGCCCGGGGCTCGCCTCTGGTCAACCATCTGGCAGCCTGGCTGACCAATCAGCTGCTCAGCAGCCCCAGGACTGGCCACCCAATCAGCTGTTCGGCAGCCTTCTCTGCAGGCCTGGGGCTGGCTGCTGCTGCAATTCAGCAGCTGGGGCTGGCCAGCCAGCTGTTCAGCGGCTGCCCTGGGACAGACAGCTGCTCCAGCCCTGCTCCAGAAATCACGGAGGTCTTGCAAAGTAATGGAATCCGTGACCAAACTGTATCCTTAGTAATAATAATAGTAACAGAGGAATCCAGGGCTTTCTCCAGCAAAGGACAAAAAGAAAACCTGAAAAAAAATGAATGTAATATCCTAAATAGATTATTTTGGGTGGGGGAACTAGCTTCACATCTATGTATTTCCGAGTCTCTTCACTGTAAAGAAACAAAACCAACGTATTTAAATGTTTAAGACATTTATGGACAAGCCCAGTAGAAAACTATTCAAATCTAACTGAAGAAACAACCAGTCTAAGGTCCCAATCCTGCAAAGACTTGTGTACATGATTAATTTTACATATAGAGTACTCACAGGGTACTAAGTTAAGCTAGTGCCATGACCTTTGCAAGATCAGTTCCTAAACTTACAACCCACCAGAACCCAAGAATGTGGCACAAGGACAAACTCTGTGGCTCTCAGGGAAACCACTCTACGGATGAAAAATGTAAGTTCTTAGAAATCACAAAGAAAAAATTACAAAAAAACCCAAAAGAAACAGAGGAAGGGATCCAAAAGCATGTCAAGGAAAACTCTGCCAAAATAAATGGACCTTGCGGGTAGCCAGTCACGGTTTCTCTGAACATCCTCTGGAAGAGAGGTATTACAATCAGGGATCCATGTTAAAAATAAAATCTTGTTCATTGTCTGGTTCAGACTGAACTTAGACTGATCCAAAGTCCACCAATGTCAATACTTGAAGAGGACTTTAGATCAGGTATTAGGGGTTCCTTTGCCCAGCCGCGTATAGAAAAATGTGAGTTACAAGCTGAAGTTCATGAATCGTTTTATAATCTGAGAATTTCAGATCATTATTAATACTGCTTTCCTATCAGTTTGTTGAACACTATGAATAAATGGCTACACAAATTCCGATAATTAATTCAGAGAATTAATTTGGTTCTATTTCAGACATTCCCTGGGGCATATCACTTAGTTGTTCTATGCCTCAATTTATCCATCGGTAAAATGGATATAATACCTGCCTCACAGGGCATTATGTGGCTTAGCGTATACTGATAATGCACTTTTAGATCCTCAAATTAAAAATGTGAAATAAATGCTTTAAAATAGTCACTAACATTTAATTAATATACAATATTAATTAAATATGTTTCTGTCTATAGGAAAAATGTGCCTTTGTCACTATAATATTGAGCATAGTAACAGCAGTGGCTGGAACAATTTATTATTCTCTGGAGTTTGCTTTGATTAGTTTGCCTCAAAGCCTCTTTCCTCATGACACCAGTGATGTAAGTTCCTTCTGCTTTACTTTAATATTTTATTTTCCTTTCACATTTTATTAAATGTCTTTGCTTAAGTAACAATCTTTGTTTACAAAGCAGTGAAAACCAACTAATGCTATTCATAGACTTAATGCTAAACACATGCTTCTGTGCTTTGCTGGTTTGTGACCAGAGCTCTCAGCACCTGGGAAGACTGAACCTTTGATCTTTGACTTCTGTGAGAGTTGGGGAAGGTGGGGGAGGATGCTAATTAATTGGCAGGTCTTGTGAGTCACACACCTGCCCAATAAGAAATGGACTGAATTAACAACTCATTTCACCCAGGCCACCCCAGGTCATCAGAAAATTTTTAATTATTTCCCTGGTCATCAATGGCCACTACCATTTTGCCCACATGTAATGTTATCTGCAAGGGTGTCATAATTCTATCATCCTGGGTAGGTTTAGATGGATTTTATTAGTCTAACCTGGCTCTGTAGAGGACAGTGCTTTCAGCATTCATCTGTCATCCTCAATGCATTCTCAGTCTCTCTCCCTATTTTGGAGAAATATCAGAAAATGATTCTCTACTATTGAGCATAATAACAGCAGTGGCTGAATTGGCCCTGATGCCAATTAGCTTATACAATGAAACAAGGAGAAAGAGATGTTTTATACAGCATTAACAATTGTTTTCCATTTTGGTTCCAGCTGGAAAGGTTGGCATGAGCCTAGAGAGTGGATGCTGCAGAATTTGGATTAGTAGCCTTTGAGCTAGGAGTCTCTGTCAGGATTTTATGCCTACTGCAGCGAGCAAGGAAGACATTAAGGCAGTAGCTCGCGTTGTCAAAAATATCTTTTTCAGCAAGCTGCCACCACATAATTGGTTTTATGTGGATATTTCAATTTGCTTTATGGGGATTGCATGCCTTATTTATCATGTAAGGGCCAAAATCAAAACTCATATTTAAACATGTTATGTTAGCATATGCCACACGTTTAGTTTGATCCTACTGAAGTCAGTGACAGCTCCCATTGACTTTAATGGGAGCAGGAATTGGACTTTTTATCATGGTCTCTCTTGTGTCCTCACTTACACCCATGCAGTTCTCTTGATGTTGTACAGCTGTGAGCACAGAATCTCACCCTACATATTTAAATGAAGTTGATGGAGCTGTGACAATTTGAACCAGCTGAGGACCTGGCCCTTATATATATATTATATGAGACACTTAAAATTAGCAAAATGTTGGTACATCTTCCTCATTACTTACGGATGAACTTCATCAAAGTGAAGCCCCAATCCACCACCTGAGTCCCATTCAATCCCAGCACTAAACAAGCAGCAAAACTAATGCTCACCAGATGGAGGTCTGCTATTTGTATCTGCCTAGCCAGTACATCTCTTTTATCATTATAGCAGCTGCTCGTCCATGACACCAGTTCTGCATACAAATAAATATAATGAAAAGTTAATATTCTCTAGTCTAAATTCTTCCAGATATCCTTACTAAAATTGCCCCACCTCACGTTTGTCCTTATATAGGTACCTTCATCTAATTGACCGCAGTGGTCTTTGGATCACGGTGTGCTCTGTGACCGAAGGAAAGGGAATGGAACACACCTACTAACCACTCTGTCACAGTCCCTCAGGTTAGACCTATTAAACAGATGTAAATAAAACTCACGTGAGACCTCACATTGGGCTGACAAACTATATACCTCAGGGCACATGAAAGGTTTGCCAATCTCTCGCCTGTCCATCCAGTGCTCGTGGTCTATCCTGGAATCAATTTATGAAGATCTGAAGTTGGGCCTTTAACAACTGTTTCTGCAAGATTGCGATTCCCAATGTTGCTTTGCAGTAGAATTGTCATTGTAATCTTTTTCATTGCCAATGAACCAAAAATTTCTATTCTCCAAGTTAAGCATAGTTATCTCCAGGGGCATGACATACAACAAGCTAGATTATTTAAGTTAAAAGTTAAATTTTCCTCTAAATCCTTGCAATATACCAAGGTAGAAGTAACTGGATAATAAATGAATACCCACAGCCCAGAGCTACAATGGAAATCACTTAACTGGATGAATGTGAACACATGATTTTTGGCCCCAAAGACTTTAGACTTTGCCCAATAGCGCCTAAAATAATGTGGAGTGAAAGGTACACTGCCTTTTCAGGAATATTTACATTAATGAAGTTGTTATTGTGTCTCCTATGACAAGCAGCACTTCCTTTATTAATTACAGTGACTGAGGCCTGGTCTACACTGTAAACTTACATCAGTATAACTACATCGCTCATGGGTGTGAAAAATTCACACCCCTGAGCAATGTAGTTGTACTGGCCTGACCCACAGTGTAGACAGCACTATATTGACAACAGAGCTTCTCCCGTCATCATAGGTACTGCCTCTCACAGAGGTGGATTAACTATGCTAATGGGAAAAGCTCTTCCATGGTGTAGTCTTCACTAAAGCACTACAGCTGTGCAGGAGCAGCGTGAAGATCAAGATCACATACAGTGGAAAATTAATATAAAAAAACAAGTATTTCCTATATATGTTTTCTCAGAACCATGTTATTCTTATATAAGTTTGGCACTGTATAGTGTTTTACTAACAATTATCAACAAACAGCTTCCCTCACCTACTGCACCAATTTAACACTATCTGAAATTATTAAAACTGAAATTACTTTAAAATGCTAATTCATCTTTCTTTACTTACATTTGTTTAGTTTTTGCATTCCATGGAGTTACAGTCTCCCAAATCTAAGACCCTGGGGTGAGGGAAAGGTTGTGATCTAGACCCAACCCCTTCATGGCTCCAGCCTATATCTAATCCTCACTGTCATGCAATGGACAGGCCATGGATGGAGCTGGGAGTCAAGAGACTTGGGGGATGATTCATCCCTGCACTGGTATAGACACTGGTACAGGGAGAGGAGAGGTGGCTCCCAGCTCTGCTATTCAGGAGCTATTGGGAAAGGGGAGATTTCAAGCCCCAGCCCATATTTGGGGCCCTGCAGGAGTGAAAAAGTAACAAGGTGCAGACGTTCCCTAGCACCTGGCCCTGCCCTCTCCTGCCACCTTGCCCCAAGCATCCCTGCTGCACTGACTGCTGCAGAGGTGGCAAAGTCTGTGCCTGGGCTTAGCCTGCTCCTCCTTCATTTGGGCCCCTGGTTTCTATTCTTGGCTCCACTCCTGGCTTGCTTCTGACCTTGGGCAAGTCACTTCACCTCTCTCTGCCTCAGTTTCCGCCTATGTCAAATGAGGAAAATGGCACTTGTGCCCTCTGTAAGGTGCCGGGAGATAGGGGATGAAAAATCCCTATATAATAACTAAACATTACCATGAACTCGCTTTGCTGGTGTCACTTGCCTTTGCAGCTTTTAAAACATGCAGCAGACCAAAACATATGAAAGAAAACGGGAGGAGCTCAGCCATTAGGAGCAGGTAACTCTTGTCTACAGAAAAAGGTGGGCCCTGACCCTCCCTGAGGCGTGCAGGGGCCCACCACAGATGGGATGGCAGGGGCAAGGCCCCTCAGCCTGGCCTCTTGACTTTTTTGTTTTGTAGGGCCAGTTTCCCCCTCCTGCTTCTTTCTCATGCACTAGCTCAGTGCTTGGATCCTTCGCCCCCACCCCAGGCAGCTGAGCTTTCCCTTCAACTTTTTTTTTTTAAACGCAAACCCTCAGGTCGGGGTCCTGCTTGCAAGGCGTGTAGCTCAGCAGGGCCCCCACGCGGGGGAGGAGGGGGAAGGGCACACGTGGGGCAGAACCCGCCCAGGCTGCATCCCCCTTGCGGGAGGGGACCCCGTGACAAGTTTGCGCTGGGCCGGGCCAGCAGCAGGCCTGGGCCCTGGCCCTGTGCCCGCAGGCGGTGGGACGCAGCAGCCCCGGGGCGGGGCGGGCGCTGGCGAAGGAGGGGCGCTGCCCGGGATCAGCCAGGCCCGGCCGCCCAGAGGAAGTCCCCGCTTGGCCCGCAGCGGCGCGGGCGCAGCCGGGGCGGGGCAGGCGCCGGTCGGCCCGGGCGCATGTCTGAGCGGCGGGGCGCGCGGGAGAGGGCCGGGGCCGCCCCCGCCGGGAGGCGCAGCCATGAGCGGCCCCGGAGGAGCAGCCGGCCCGAGCCCGAGCCCGAGCCCCCGGCGGGCGGCGGCGGCAGGCAGCAGGAGCGGCACGCGCAGAAGAGGAAGCGGCGGGAGGCGCAGCAGATCCAGCAAATCCAGCACCTGGAGTCCTTGTAAGGGGGCCGGGTCCTGATCCCCGGGCAAGCGCCTGGCTGGGCTCGCCAGCTGCCGGCGAGTGCCCCCACCCGCTGCCGAGCGGGGCCGGCCCGCCTGGCCCCGGGGGCTGTTCTCCGCTTGGCCGCTAGCCCCTGTGCCTGGGACAGGCCGAACCCAAACGCCCCTCACCCGAGTGTCTGGGCGCCTCCGATGGGTTTGCCGAGAGGCCCTGATACGCTGCTCAACTTGGATCCCCGGGCATCCCCACTGAAATGTCCGGGTGGCCTTTGTTGTTAGCTGACCTGGGGTCTCTAGAGATATTTAAAATGTACCCACGCCTTGGTTTTAGACAGGAAAAGCACCCACGGGAGGGGAAGAGCCAGAATTACGGGAATGGGGTCGTTTTATTGCCTCAGGGGCGGCTGGCTCCTTTCTCATTACAGCTGATCATTGCCAGTGTGGCACTTCAGAAGTTTGATCTGGTTTCTGGGGGGGGCAAAGGGCCCTGCTTCACTTTGCATGGAAGTGGCATCCAACATGTTGCAAAGGCCATGTTCACGTGCTCCCTAATCCTGGCTGGAAGTAACCCCATGCCTAACACCTTTACTCCTGACAGGAATAATCAGTATATGAAGCTGGAGCTGGTTTATTTACAAAATCCCAGAACATGCTTCTCATGTGTCCTTCTTTTCGAGGAACATCACTCAACTTAGTTCCAAAGTTACCTAAGTTCCCCACAAATCTGTGTCCCCTCATTTTTGTTGTTGAAAGTTATATACATTAGAAATGCATAATCATTAAACTGATGCCATAGTTCTCTACACTGAGGAATCAGTCCCACAGCTTTTTAACTTCCCTGCATGAATAATATTTGTATGGCCTCATTTTGGGCTGTTGTCACACTTTGTGTCCTACATTTGGGCCTTGGCAGAGTGAAAGGTATAGCACTCTGTGACTACTATTGTGGCTAGCCTGTAGCGCAGCCTTTCTGGGCTCTTTGGGGCCAGGGAACTTGAAGCAGAGTGGAAAACGCGTAGCCAGTGCTGTACACAAGTCTTCTGGTGGGCACCTGTATGCTGTGATCTTCCAAAATATGGCCCATTTTGCATAGAAATAGGTCCAGGATTTGTTGTTGTTATGCCCACTAGTTTCTCAGACCATTTTACAGAAGGCAGCCATATGAAGATAGGTAACAATTTTTCCATCATCCAGTGTCTTTTTAAAAAGTCTCCTTTCCCCCAACTCTTTTCCTGACATTGTATCTGTCTTGTTTGTTTTTTAAGTGATATTTCAAAGAAAGCGTGGGACCTGTAGTTTGGCAGCAAAGCATGGTCAGCAGGATCCCTTTGGAGTGAATGAAAAAATCTACAATGTAAAAGGCTTAAGATGTGCTGAATGATTCCTCTGATGCTGTAAAATGAGGGTGTGCCTTTGTTTATGAAAAGGGGGTTGAGTGGGGTGGAAATATAATGGGCTAAACTCATAATTGAATTTTAATTCCTTCATAGTGGGAGTAGGGATTTCCTGTTGTGAATTACTCTGGACAGCCCTCAAAGTGTTGCTCTTGTTAGGAAGATGATCAAATGATACCTTGGCATTTAACACCTGTGTGTGCATTTTCTCCATTGGTGTCTTCCAAGTCATACTTGTCCAATGTGTGGACAAAAAGAAGTCTCTTTTTCTACTGTCAACACTGCTGATCCAACCTGGTTGCAGAACTGCCTCCTGAGTCATCAACAAAATGGTCATTGATGCTGTCTTCAGATTAGTTATTGGTGATGTTTAAAGTAATAGAGAGACAATTTGGTTGTCCTGTACTAGGTTGAGCTTGCAGTGCTGGCAGTAAGAAAAGTCTTGCTTTGACATAGTCAGTTGAGCATATTTATGACTCAGTGTTGGAGAAAATAAATATGGAACAGCAAGATGTCATTTTCCTTGCCACTTTCTGGCAGCTAGGGCTCAATTGGATGCACTAAGCAGTGCTGTGAAGCAGCATAATGAAGTTGTCATTTCCAAGCAAACACACAAAACAAAAGCATGTTTGCACATTTGAGTTCCTTGTGTGACTTGCAGAAGGCTTTTTTTTGGCTGTTTAGAGACACCACTTCACTCTGCATCCCTGTTCTGCACTGTGGCTATTGCACTTCTTAAGGACTGTAATTAAATAAAGCTTTAGGCTAAGTATGTTTAAGTTATATGAAATTTTCAAATTTATCACATTGAATGGCTTTGTTTTGTCCATTTATTTTTCTGACGCTAAGTTGTAGGAAATAATGTTAATACAACTATATTTGTGTTGTTTTCCAGCTATGAGAAACCACCTCCAGGGCTAATTAAGGTTAGTAAATCATCATCAGTGTTTGGTATTTAAAAGAAACTTTAAACACTGGGTGGAATCCTGAGTTTACTAAAATCAATAAGAGTTTTGCCATTGGCTTCAGGGGGACCAGGTTCACCTTGTATGATTCCCTCTTTCCTTGCCATTAACATCACATTAAATTAGCATGTGATCTTTTGAGGAATTCCAGATTCATGGAGGCATAATTAGGCATTTGCAACTTAAACAATGCCGGCCATGTATAAAGGCTGTTGTAATCCCTATTCAATTACAAAGGAGAGAAAATCAATAAAAGTTGAAATGTTTACTTCTTTTAATTTAAATCAACTACTAGACTAAATGGAATAGGAGGGAAGCAATTCAGCAAGAATATTCAGGCTTTAAGGGAAAAGCTAAGGGTAGCAAAAAATAAAAACGAGTTAATGTTACTCAGAGGGGTCAAAGAATTAAGGTCTTTTATGAATAATATAGGGGGAAAGGAATATCAGGAAGAAAGTACGTCCATTAGTAAATAATGACATATTATTGTACAATTGGATCATTGTTTTTAAAATAAGATAGAGGAAATAGGGTTTTTGTTTAGCTTACCATTTCTATAGGAAGATGAAACTAAACCAGAAGACTGCATACCTGATGTACCAGGCAATGAACATGCCCGAGAATTCCTGGCTCATGCCCCAACTAAGGGACTCTGGATGCCGTTAGGAAAAGAAGTCAAAGTTATGCAGTGTAAGTGTGAGAAGCGTCCAGATTTCATTGGGCCTTTTTTTTTATTTTAAATAAATCTTTAGGCACAAAAATCTTGGAGATAAATAACTATGTAACGTAGTATAAAAGATGAATTCCAGCTAGATTGACTTCATATTTGTATAACAACAGCCAGTAACTGGAAGACTTTTGTAGCTTCGCAGACTGAATTTAATTGCTTGCTTTTCTTTACTTTGTTCCTATTACATAAAGATGTTTTCCATTAATGTTTTTAATCTGTTCTGAGTGGAGTCAAATTCTGTTTGCTTCTGTTTTATCAAAGGTTGGAGATGTAAACGTTATGGACACAGAACAGGAGATAAAGAATGCCCATTCTTTATTAAAGGCAATCAGAAATTGGAACAATTCCGAGTAGTAAGTAAAAATATTGTAGTATTGGTTGTACTTTTCATTAATGATGATGGATAATCTTGTAAGTGGAAAAAAAAGTCTATTAGGTTATGGTCCATAAAACATTTTCCGCTGTGTCTAGTATCATATTGATGCTGAAAACTGACCATAATCCTATTATTAAAGAAAAATCTCTCTCCTCATGCACAGATGTAACTGAATGTATTAATAATTTGCAGAAAATCTACTTTTTAAAAGGAAAATACTTATTTGCATATAAATTGTAACTTTTCAAGAAAGTTTTAACCATTTAAGTAATCTTTTCAACATCAGTTATTTATGATAAAATATCAATGTACCAAAAACTCTATTAACAGATAATCAAAGTTGAATTGCACAGATAACATCAAGAGATGTGGATTTCCTCAGCGTCAAATAAGTTTGTAGGCCAAGCCATTTTGGAGCAGTGAGGAGCCAAAAGAACGTTAGGACGATGTTCAGAGTGAACGATGCAGAAATTTTAGAAATTCCTTATCTGTAAAACTTTCATATGATGTGTCTTACATTTCACAGAAAAATTCTATCCTGGGATGAGCTAGGGTATGTACATTTTCAGGGGGATTGTTTTGGTAGAATTAGTAAGGATTGGGGGGTTGGAAATCAAACTTAAGGAAGAAGCTATCTTCCTATTTTAAGTATGGACAGATGAAATGCCTTCCATATATGGGGTTTGAGTGCTGGTGCTTAGTAGCTATCATCCTTTATGCTAATGTACAGGCGACTCTGCAATACAGCTTGACCATAGAAATAGTGGTAGAGGATAACCAAGAAAAAAATTGGAAGATTATTTTTATTACCATAGTGTCTAGGATAAGACCTCGTTGTGCTTGGTGATGTACAAACAGAGCAAAAAGATGGCCCCTGCCCCCAGGAGTTTAGAAAAGAGACAACAGATGATACAATACAGACAGATGGGGAGTACAAGGAAACAATGAGACAATATTGTTCAGCATGAGAGGCAGTGGTTTCAGCACACCCAGGGTACTAACTGTGGTCAGGTTGTTTGAGGCATCACAGAGAAAAAAAGGGTTCTGAAGGAGGATCAAGACCACCAACAGTAATTCCAGGCCCCAGGGCAGAACAGTCAATGGCTCCCGCCCTCCTAGAAAAGGATGGCTGAGGTTTACGACCATGGGTGGCAGGTGAAGCTGCCCCTTGGGAGGTCAGCTCCCCATCCCACTTCTTCCACCTGCAGCCCTGCCCAGACTGTACCCCACTCCACCCGACGCCCTGCCCCCTCTTTGCTCTACCCGCTCACTGCCAAGTCCTTCCCCCCC
>ML675603.1:78491185-78769509 GCA_007922155.1 Mesoclemmys tuberculata | reverse complement strand
CACCTGTTGCCCATAGCCGGGGCAGGAGCCCCCTTTGCTCCCCTTCCACCACTCATCGGCAGGCCTGAGGACGATAATAAGGAAGTTATGCAGATATTTAAGGGGAGCATCGCATAAGCATGAGAGGCAGCATGGGAGCAAACACGATGGTGTTTGTATGAAAATGTAACAAGTGGGCAGTGGAGGCTGGCATCATGGGCCAATCAGAGATGGGTGTAAATATTTCAGTAGTGGGTGAGAGATGATAAAATTAGGATGGAAGTGAGTCTTGAAAGTGAAGACAAACCACTTATGTTTGATGCAATAGAGAAGAAGGAGCCAACGGAGGGATACAAAGAAGGGGCGACACGGTCAAAGCAACAAGCTGGGAGAATGATCTTTTTCAGCAGCGTTCTGAATGGATATGAGTGGGGTTAGATTGCATTTTTCAAGGCCAGAGAAAAGAATGTTGCAGTACTCAAGATGTGAGTAAAAAGAGCCTGGACCAGAGTTGTAGCTGTGTGGCTGGATTGGAAAAGCCATGTCTTAGAGATGTTATGCAAAAAAAATCTGCAAGATTTAGACATTGCACAGACATGAGGACCAAGAGAGAGATCTAAGTAGAGGATGATGCCCAGATTATTGCTCTGACTCAGAGGCAGGATGACATTGTTTTCCACAGTGATTGAAAAGAGAGCTAGTGGAAAAGGAAGGTTAAAGTGTGTTATAGAGGCATGTTTAAGATTATTTCAGGACTTCAACAGCACTTCTAATTTATTTGTAACCATTTTTATGTCTCATATCACTGTACTATTTGAGCACCTATAGGAGATTGTTCCCAGTTGCAGGAGGAGAGGTGTAGGCACGGAGAGCCTATGCACTCAGCTACATAGTTTTCTGATTAGAGTTGCATAAACCTTTCCTGATACTAAAAAAGAGCCCAAGTTCACCAAAGGTTTGCAATGACATCAGTGTATCCTTGTGAATTGAGTGCTAATTGAATACTAAATGAGACTCTTCCATTGGAATAAATATTTGTTGGGTTTGATTTTTTTTCATGGTAGGAAAGTGTCATGAATACATGTGCCAGCAGTAGCCTCTTTCACTGATTCTGGACTTTCCTCTTCCTCTTTGCAAAGGCACATGAAGACCCCATGTATGATGTAATAAGGGAAAATAAGCGCCATGAAAAGGAAATGAGGTAAGTGTATCGCTATAGTAAACTACATTTTCTAATGTAAGCCTTTAATTTGATTTTATGCTGTGAAAATTAGATATTATGGGCAAAAGTTCCTTCACTGTTCAACTCACCACCTCCAAACAAAAGTTAATTTTGAATGGTAACCTTTATATTTTAATAAACAGCTAATGCAGAAGAGGAGGTATCATTTCTCCTTTTTTAATAAACACTGGGTATTTTACTTGCTGCTCAGAAATTGAAGTGATTTATATTTAATGATTCCTAAAACAGCATGTTCAAAAAATAGACGTGTCCATTAGTGCCCTTATTTTCAAACATGGAAGGCTCCTAAATCTATTTTTACGTGTCTAATAAAAATGGTCCAATTCCAGAGCTGCTGAGCACTCACAGCTCCAATTGACTTCAGTGAGATTTGTCAGCAATTCTGAAAACCAGGTTGATTTTATTTAGAAACCTCAATAATGATTTAGGAAGCTAGCTTTAGGCGCCCATGTTTGAAAAATGTGGTTCTTATTCCCACTATTAGATTGTAATTCAGTAAATAGGGCACCAGCGTTTAATTCTTTCTTATCCTTGCACTGGAAGGTGTCACTGGTGAGCAATGTCTGATCAACATTTGAGCTTAAGGGATAGTGTGATTTGTAGTTGCAGATCGCTAGTTGCATGTGTTTTAAAAAAAATACACACGAAGTTGAAATGGATGGTGCCAAATAGAAATAATCAGGAAAGTAAGGAGACTCCTTATCTGTTCAGAATCCATCCTAGTATGAAACAGAACAGGGTTTTTTTTCCTCAGTAACTTTGTTTTGCTAAAAGAGAACCTGCTTTTTATGTCAGTGATACCAGTGACTTCTCCCTCTCAATCATTGTCTCAGAATCTCATACTTTATTCATCCCCAAATGCACCTGCATGTCAGGTAGTAGCAGTATAAAAATTGGTACTGGGGCACACTGATAACTGTTGCCTCTGAGTACACAGTATAAATACTAAAATAAAAAAAGCAAATAACTAGTTTTGCTGGGTAGTAATAGAGGCTCTCCTTTTATCAACCATACCACCCACAGGATAGAAAAACCCTTGAGCTGGACAAATGCCTGGCTGAAAACAGGAGCATGGTACTGAGTTCAGAAAGCTGTAACTTGGACTCTGACTATACATTGAAGGGAGTGATTTGCTTAGGCAGAGATCCTCCCCCAGGAGAACCTGGTGACCAGTTGTTACAAGTCTACTACATCATTCACTTTTTAGAGTATACTGCTTCACACAGAGAGAGAGAGAGAGAGAGGGAGGATTCTCTTTCACATGACTTTGTGTATTTAGGATACAGCAATTGAAGCAATTGCTGGAAGACTCTACTTCAGATGAAGATGGGAGTAGTAGCAGCTCCAGTCCCTCAGAATGTAAAGAGAAACACAAGAAGAAGAAGAAGAAAGAGAAAAAGAAAAAGGAAAAAAAGAAAAAAAAGAAAAGAAAGCACAAATCTTTTAAATCAAATGAGAGGTCAGAGTCTGACTGACAGCAGTCACCTCCTATGTGCTTCTTGTTCCCGGATTGTGAACTGTAAGGAAACATCCAAAGAATGAGGAAGAAACAATCAAAAAGGGCTTTGTAACAGTCTCGGAGAACATGCAAACAGATCTGTCTGTCTCATTTATGCCATTCTTTTCTGTGTCTCTGCATTGGTGCAGCAAGCAAGGGAAGAGCTCAATTATGGCTGTTTAACAAAGAATGATTTTACTTAAACATACCTATGTACTGTGAAATGTGGGCTAATGATCATCTGATGGCTGATAAAGCCTCACTATTGTGCTGCCACCTGGTAAAACAGCCAGAAAAACAACCACCACCTAAGGGATTGCTAACAAATTTCATCAGGGTACAGCAGAACCCCCAGTGAAGTAATGTTTACCCCATAACACAATTTAATTAAGAGCTTCACTATAATGGGAATTGCAGTTTGTACTGTGCATAGCATTGAAACATTCTAGGACTCTCCATTTACAGCAAACAACAATGGATGATGTTATATCCTGGCTAGGTGTAATCAGGCTGTACTTTATCTTCCCCGCATGCTGGTGTTTGCTCTCATCATCCCACATTGGCAAGGCTTTAAAATGTGTGACATAAGGAAAAATGTGTGACTGTTAATGAAGAGTTTTTACTTTAAAGCCAAAATGTATTGTTAGCAAGGTTCATTTTTATTTACTTGAAGCATAGCTCAATTCTGTAATTGCAACATTTCTGAGTCATACTCTGCAACATTGACCACTATCTACTCATTAACGCAATCCTCTGAACTACAAAATTGGGCTCCAACTGAAACTCCTGTTAAATAATACCACTCCCCCACTAATTTTGCTGACAAAATCTAGCATTTTAATTGCTTAAAAAGGAGTATTCATGTTTGAAATGGAATGGGTACCAATGTTCTTCTGAGGATCGTTCACTATCTGTTGTATTGATACGTGTTTGTTTCTAAAAAGGTTTGGGGGAAGTAAATGTTTTAATTTTACATATTTAGTAAAATATTTAATGCACTAATATTTTGTGAATCATTGATGTGGAAAAATACAAAGAATATCCTTGTATCAATACATGAAAGGATCCCAAAATGTTTTACAAGTTTACGCAGTTAGTACTACAGAAATGTAGCAAAGAAAAAGCAGCCTGGAAGAGGGCTATCTTTGGTCAAGAACATAAGGACAAATGCCTACTCTTACAAAAAGGTCCATGGGGTCTCTAATAACATCACAGAGCAGACAGGATGGAAAGATCTGTACAACAGTAAACTCTAATACCAGACATATTTCCCTCTGCAAGATAAACTGATCTCACTGTGATGTGAACCTATGATTGCAGAGTCTCTAGATGTTTAAAGGTAACCTGCAAGGGAAAAGGGGGTTTTGTCCTGTGGACTCTTTAGAACTCCTTTATGGCAACGAAAGAAGCTCTGAAAATTTACTACACTGACAATACTAGAAATGTCAAAGCTGTTTTTTCTTTGTTTTGGATGAGGCCTTAGATATAGAACTGAACTTTTCCTTCATTAGAAGGAAAAAGGGGTGTTAAATCTGATCTTAGATAAGGTAGTTGTACCATAAGCACATTAGCTGGTGGAGGTAAACCTAAACTTGTGCACCCCACTATAAATTACACTGAGCAGCTACTGTGTCATAAAGCTGCAACTGCCTTGTTCATGGCAAGTGAGAAATCCTGACAATGTTGAGTTTAGTGATGCCTGGATTTCACTCTTAATAGTTTAGTGCAGGTAAAAATTGCACAGCTGCTGTCAGCTTGGCATGAAAGGGGATGGGAATGGTGAACTTTTAACAAAATACTTATTTCTTCCTGCAGAGTTTTCAGACATGGAAGTTAAGTTTAAACTGGGTAAATATTGAGAGGGGAAGTATACTAAGTAGGTGAAATCTGCTTCTCATGAACCTATTATTTTTCCAGTCATCCACAGTATCCTTCTGGAAGAAACAGGGTAGAAAAGCCCTACTTAGAATAAGAGACCTGCTCTTTTTTCCCCTTAGACTTTATATCAGTAGTAGCAAAGGAATTAAAAAGGGGAACAAACCTTTCTTCTTTACAAGACCTTTTTCAAATCTAAAGTGTAGACCATGTAGGCACTTATCACAATTGTGCATAAGCCTCTATAAAAATCAGTAACTTTTTATATGAAGTTACCTTAATTCCCAGAAGTGAATATTCCAAAAGCAACTACAGGGTATTTTCTCTACTAGAATTTAGTAAACAATTCTTCTATATGCAAAAAGTTAAATGTTACTGATTTGTGTCTATCACTAGTACAGGAATGCTCGCTGGTAGGGTAACTATAACAGGTGGATAAAACCCTAGTTTTTTCAGCAGAAGCCTTAGAAGTTGGAAAAGCTTAAGATATGGCTTGATTGCTCTCCTCTTTAGCAGTAGAGATACAAGAGTTGTCAGCAAAGCATCCACTTGCCTGCAGCATAGTTGAGTGAAGGTAGGTATGAAAAGCCACCACCGCACAAACAGCATGAGCAGTGACAAATAGCTTCAGGGAGAGGTCTTGCACCAGTTTCCTACAGCAAACCCAACCTTTAAAATTCCAGAGGCTTCTTGTTGGTCATTGCATCTTTCCTTAGAGATTGGTGGAAACTTATCTGAAAGCTATAGTAAGATTTCTTTATAAACAAATCTCATCCTATTAACATTATCCCTTTATCTTTAACAGAGCTGGGACTGGTTGTGTTTCTTCCCTTGTCAGGGTTAAGCTTTAAATATTTTAAAGGAAAAATATTTAATGTTTCTACAATGCTAGAAGACTGATTTTAATCTCTCATCTCACTCATGGCCCTATAAACTCAGGAGAACAATGAAGTAGTATTCACTCTGTATGTAAAGTAAGAAAATTCCCATTCTACATAGATAGAACACTTAATGGTAATGGAAGAGTAGCTCACTGACAAAATAATTGTTAATAGGTATCAAGAAGTGGTAGTTTCTAGTGGGTTTTCCCTGAGGATTTGTCATCAACCTACTGCTATTTACAGTTTTAATCAGTGATCTGGAATATATCATTACTCAAACTTCATAGATACAGCAATAAATAAGGACAAGTCACTGCTACAGGATAACATGCTACAGGATGAACCAAACATGTTTTAATAGAGCCAAATGAAAGAGGTTTATCAATAGGACTAGATAGTCAATATTTACAACATAGGGAACTATATCCTTAACTGAGTCACTGTTTGAGAGTACAAGAGCCCTTATAGATAAATCAAACATGAACTTCCAATGTAATAGTGACAAACTAAACAAGCTGCAGACATGACTGATGCCACGCCTGGGCTATAGCAGCCACATTTCAAAAACATTGCTGAAACTTTGGAGAGGGCTTAGAGAAGAATACCACCACCCATTTCTTGTCTTGGAAAGACCTTCCTGCAAGAAGTTACAGAAGCCCAGTTGTTTATTGAATAAAAAGTTAAACTGCTTTAACTGCCTCTTATGTACCTGCACAGGGAGAAGATGTGAGGCCTCTACTCTAGCACATGAAATCTGAAGTCACAAGGTCTAGGATGCTCTAGTTCAGTCTCATTGGGCAAAAGGCAGGAATTCCTGAATGAAGTTCTGCTATGTGTTATGCAGGTCAGAATAAATAACTAATGGTCCTTCCTAGTGCAGGAGAGGACAAGAGAACTGTGGAACAATTCAATTAAGTTAAGTTAAGCAACACATCTACCTCTAACCATTTAATTTAAGGCACTTGACCCCGTGGTAATTACATTTCATTTAGAAAATGAAGCTTTCAAGTGTTTTGCTTCCACTGCATGTAGATTCTGGTTTGTCATGTTACTCACAAGTGCTAGAATTATGAAATATTCACATGACTAAACAAATCAAAGAGAAATATAGCTAAACATCCCTACCAGACTATAGAGCTATGAGTCATAACAAGTGTCTTGGGTCTGATTAGCTAGATAAATATTTTTTCCTAGTGAACTGTTCTGGCACTACCCAAGCACTACAGAGAACAAAGATCCCCAGAGTAGGGATATTTATGTTCTGTATGCATGGACAAAGTTAGAACATAACAAGCTACTTAACATTGAGAGGTCAGAGATGATTTTGGCATCTCAAAATGGTTGATTAATAGCCAACTAACAACAAACCAGCTACAGGAATTTGTGCTGTGGAAGAATTTTGTTTTATGCAACACACCTGTCTTTCCTTAGCAGATCAATAGTTAGTATGCAAAGAATATATTTAGCAGATCTTGTATTTTCTTCCTTTAATTGAAACAGCTGGAATGTGATCTTTTTACACAGATGCTAAGATCAAACTTCTTAAAACAATGAAATGGGAGAAACTGTATACCACCAAGCATTCATAAGACTTCTACCACACAATGTAAAGCCACCATTAAATAAGGTTTGGTGATCATACCCTACCCACCCTCTGACAGAGCATTTAGCTAGTAACAAGTAGCGTTTAGAAATTAAGTTAGAGGCAATAAGTCTGTCCAACAAAGCATCTAGTGTTGGAATCTCAGGGGTCTGCTTGTTCCTTCTGTGCCAGAAAGGATTTTCTCTTCAGCTGTCCTGCAAGTGTAGGGTTTCTTGAAGTCCCCAAAAGTAAAATGCAACATAGCAATAGTTATAAGCCTATATCGGAGTTACTGCCTAAAATGGCAGTATAGATAAGGCTGTACAAACAGGTTGTTGACCTGATTTTCTGCCATCCCTGTGCCTATAAGGGCAACAAGTTAGACATGCCAAGCTGGTTAGGTACCTAGCTGAATCAGATCACTAGATCTCCCTCTACAGCTTTCTGAAGGGCAGTCGGTCTATTTCATCCTGATTTGTATGCTAAACCACTGCAGTTTTGGCCCATGGCCACACTAGCACAGTTCTGAGCCATTGAAATTTAAGTATCTTCTGCATCTCTCTTCCACGTGTCTCTTCTGAGATGTTTTGAAGTGCCCCCAGTGATTTGTTCTATTCCCATACCTCTCACTGAACTGTTTTGGTAGCAGTTTGTATTTTAAACATGCAAGGAAGTCACAGAGTACAGTGTAGTTACATGGCATTTTATAAGCCTGCCAGGATTAAGTAGTTTTTAGGATAACAGAAAAAAATTTAAGGTGTTAGTTAGGCCCACGTCTGGTGTACCCAAATTCAGAGTTAAATATGTCAGTATAAGACTGGTAGCTGCAGCAGCAGAGACAAGATGGCTGCAAAAGGTGTCCCTTAAGAGTGCTGGGAATCCTCTCAATGTTAAAACTATACATGCTCTCTAGCTCGAGAGCTATAATTGCCACATCTGTAAGGCGATCATTACATAAAGCAGCAAGTGGACACACACACACACACTCTTTGGTTTAGGAACTAGAAAAAAGATGAAGAGTTTTGTCATTATTAGTATTTTCATTGAGGACTAATCCTTCAGCCATCAGATCTAGTTTTCCTACAGGAGAAAGGACCTCTGTGAAAGCTATGGCTGGACTCCTGGAAGAGCACTGACAAATCATCCCCACTGTTCTATTCTCTGAAGATGTAACTAAATTTGGCTCTCTGAAAAGAAGCATTGAAATTACACAAACAAGCTTTACAGTTAGCACAGAGTTTAGAACAAAGTGGTAGGAATATAGTTCCTTAAGTGTTTTACTACTACAGACAACCCATCCCTACCTTAGAATTTGTGCTTTAGTATTCAGGAAAGAAAACCCACACATCAGTGCAATTCTGTTAACTTTATTGCTTTTAAGCAATAAGTGAGTGCACTATTTACAATTTGGAGTGCTTTACGTCAAGTGTTCCTTTTATTAAATATATTTTATAGTGTGTACTTAAAGTCTTTACACAGTGTTATTTCTTACCCTTTAACTGTGCATAGTAGCTTACAAAGATATTTATAGAAGAAAATCTAGTTATGGACTCATTTTAAAGATTAAGAGACCTGCAACTTCAGTACATTTGTGTTCTTCCCCTAACATTTGTAATAAATTAGATTTTCCCCTAGCATTTGCAATAGTCAGATTATCTTCTTTTGTAGAGAGACCTCTTTGCTCCACACCCTAAAAAAAATTGAGAGTTAATTTTTAAACATATGCACTTCCCCTTCAAACATCAGTGAAGTAAAAATATTCCTTTAAAACAGGCAGCTACCAAGTCAGTCATATTATTGCAGGCAGTAAACTGAAAGATTGACACACACTCAAGTCCCAGGAGCTCTGCAGTACAGATGATTGGAAATTCCTTTTTTTTTTTTTAAAGTTAGTTTGTTATTGTGGAAGACTGTTCCAGGTAGGAGACGTTTTTAATCCCCTCATACTATTCCTTACACGTGAGCAGTCTTCTTCCTCCATTAGATCAAGCAACTATGCTCTCCCCCACCAAAGTGTCCCACGGGAGATATCTTTGGGCTAGCTTCCAATAGCCACAAACCTCTACTCTTAACTCACACTTCTTTCATAAAGTCAAAATTAATTATTGTAAGACTAAAGATTGTGGAATTAAAACATGTGCCAACCTAACTGTTCAATCACTTGAGTTTGTTACATCTCTCCTATCCTCTTTCATCTTTTAAAAAGTCAAAATACAGACAAGTCCCTGCTCCAGATCTTACAGTCTTCAAAAGACTATAGTATCAATATATTAAAATGCCAACCACAGATTTTTAAAAATAAAAATTTGGAAGCCTGTAGTTTAAGGACAGAAAAATGCTTTGCAATAGAATTATGGGGTCAAAAAGTTGGTTTATGGCTAAGGAGTGCGTGTAATATCTAAGTATACTCAAATTTTGAATACAGATAATCCAAGAGAAAGAAGACCATAAGATTAGAGTTATTAGTAGAACATATCTAATGTTTATGGCATATAATAGCAGGCTAACCTGTGTGTGCACTGCATTTAGTCATTTCCCACACGTCAGTGTCTTCTGCCTCACATCTTGTATCTCTACGTTTGTAAGGGGGCTTGCCTATCCTTTTCCTCTTTGGTTCATCCAAAGGCAGATTACCTGAATGACCAAATAAAAGTAGTGTTATTACTTTGTCAAGCAGTTCAAGACACTTAATTTTACCAAGGCAGGTTATTAAATAACCTTTACTCTTTCCCTTTATTCAAGTAAGGGCCCTTTCCCTGCCGTACACACCCTTCTGCCACTCTGTACAGTTAGGGCGGATCAACAGCTATTGCCAATATTTTCTAAAATGTAGCATCTGCATAGGCCATCCTGAGGTTTAGCTGCAGAATTCACTTATCAAGAGATTAAAACTGCTGCTGTGGGTATAGAGAAAAGTTACATCTAGCTAGGCCAGGTTTACTGAGTATCTTTAATACTACAATGTATTGCTGCACAACTCTTAAGCTTGCATTAATAAAAGGCATAATTTCTTGCCACATTAAGATTTACAGCTGTAGCTTTTTAAAAGTCTGTCCATCATAGCCACCCCAACTCTATATTATATAGATATATGCACACAGTGGTATAATATTACACTCCTTGCCCCAGAATGTCAGATTTATAGATTCCATGCAGGGGTTACAGGTACACAAAACTTGTATCAGCATCTGATCCACAAATACGATGTGTGGTTCTAAAGTGCAGTTTTGCAGGGCTCTACTGATCTGAGCGCGATCATGGAGCAAGAATGCAACCAATATGCATTTCCTTCAAAGCCGTAGTTAGAAATCCCACCAAAATAGCAAAGTATTCGGCTGAAACAGTCTTGAATATTTGAGGAAAGGGGAACTGGGGTGTGACAAGAAGTCAGCTGTACCTTGTTCTTTGCTTTTGGTTGGGGGTGATAGTCTACCACATATCAGGCTGGCAAACTTGGGTTTAGCACCACTTCTAATCCAGTACTCATCAGGTATTATCCCCATGTTTTCCTTTATTAGTCTTCCTAATTAAAACATTAAGATATTTTAATGATATCAATAAGATCTACTGTAAGCAACATTAGCAAACTAAGCATTGTTACAGCTGACCTACAATACAGAGGCAAAATGTCCTCCACTGAGGCCAGTACTGGAGGTCAGTTATCTTCAATAGGAATTATGTTTTTATTTTTATCTAAAATATTTATATGGTATCAATCACTGGTAGCTATGCACCAGTTTATGGTTTTTTTATATTGTTAGTTAGACTCAATATACAAGTTTGTCATATACCTTCATCTATTACCAAGTTTGATACAGTGAAAGGGGTGTAAAAACCTCGCATGGAAGCAATTACTGCTTGATTGTACTAGAATATCATGGCCGTTTGTAGCAAGCAAGAGCTGAACTACTGTAGCTAACAGACTTATCACTATCCAGTAAAGTCAGAAGAGCTCAAATGTCTGAAGTTGATTTCACTTGTCTGTTTCCAGATAAAGGAAATACTCTCTCCCAGGCCAAGATGAGTCTAAAATCATAATTCAGTTTAAAGTTTTGCTAAGTATACTAGAACTATTTAGTGGTCTTCAACAAGTTAGATTAAAAGGAAGCAGTAGTTTACCTGATGTTTCAATATTTTGGCTCTCCTGCAGAGAGGCCACTACTTTTAAGCAAGAAAGACAGCTACTGAGAGCAGCAGATTTGGCCCAGTCACCACTCAGTCATAACAGAGGGGCAGCTGGGCCAAACCTGAGTTGCATGGTAAACCTATGTGCCAGGCTACATCACTCATTCAAATCTGGCCTGGCCTGGCCACCCCTTCCCCCCTCCTCCCCCAACTGTAGTCATCATAGAGGAGCATTTGGGCCAAATTTGAGGAGCAGCACTCTGTTTTAGGTGGCCTCTACTCTCCTGCTATCAATACAGCAAACATGTTTATATCAGCTATTGTCATCAGTTGATAGGAAAGTTCCCCCACCGTAACTAAGCCCATTTTGTAACATGGGGGCATGGTACTCCGTGTTTACAGATATGAGAGAGTTTCAAGATGCCATTTGACAGAGGAAAAATAAGTGACGTTCACTACACTATTGCTTATTAAAATGCACAAGTGTATTATCCAAGATTAAATGGGGATCGATCCACAGTGTAATTTGTTTACTAATTGACATACTAGCTCAACGTTGGGTTAAAAAGAAGCATTCTACATGTTTACTAGTGGTAAAGATTTCACATTTAGCCTTAGCCAACAAGTTTGCTGGCTATGCACAAGGCAAACAAATAGGTTTACTATAGTGCCTTTCCTAAAGGCCTGAAGTGCTACAATTCTTTAAGTCACTTATGAAAGCTACAGCATTTTCTCTTTGTCTCCCCAGTTTAAGGGAATACAGCTAGCAGTTCAAATTATGATCCAAACACCACTTTTATTCCAAACATATTAACTCACCTCTTGAAGCCTTCTGTAACACTTTCTTGTAGTCAGATCCCTCTTGTTTTGCTGTAAGCCTCTTTTTTCCATAGTACCCACAGTCACTGTGCACAACCTTATCCTGTTCCTTCTCCCTTGATTTATAAGCCAGATCAGTGGTTTCACAGAACCCATTTTGTGTTTTTATTTTCTCCTGAGGAGGCCAGCTAATCAACTGAGCCGGTATGACTTTTTTAGGTGGTTTCCAAAGCACCCTCTTGCCAATCTGTCGGTAAAAACTGCCTTTACCAGGGGTCAAGGTTCCACATGGCGTGGCTTCTTGGAAGAAATATTCAACTTCATCCGGATCATCATCTTCACTCTCTTCCTCGGTCTCAGAGAATTCTTCAGAGTCTTCAGCCTCTGACAGAGACACACTTCTAGCAGCCTTTTTCTTGAGGGAGTAAATTGTCTTCTCACTAGAAGATCTAGGGATGACTCCAATCTTTCTACCTCTGTTGGCCATATCTTTAATCTTCACCTTTGAACAACTTTTGAAGTTCTGGCTATTGACAACATTGGTCTGCACCCTTCCTACCACTTCATCTTCATTAAGGGAGCCACCACTTTTAATTCTCTCTTTCTCGGAGCCTTCTGTTCTTTTTTGGAAAGCGTACATGCTCTTCTGAAGCACAGAGTCAGGGAAAAAATAGGACACTGGTACATTATCATCAATTGATGAGCCTTCATCTCTAGAAGACAATTCATCAGAAGATGGATTGAGTACACTTTGACATTTCCTTTGTGGTAAACACATATAGTTGTAGTTAGCATCCATGTCATCCACACAAGCTAGCCAGCTGTCAGAAGGAACATACTTCTCAACTGATTCATCACACCATAAGCTTTTATCCAACGTTATCTGACTTTCATTGGTTGTACTGTGGCTCTGATTTAGCTTTTTCTGCTGTAGATTTGAATCATTTTTTATTTCCATACTGGATGAAAATAATCCTGCTTGCTGGACAAGATTAGACTCCTCTTCAAAAGCTTTTGAAGCAGCAGGTCTTTTCAAACTAGATTTTTTTGACAGCATGTTCTGCCTTGCTACTAGCTTATCATTACTAACAGTTCTGGCCAGCTCAGCAATTTGTATTGCCCTGGTTTCATCTAGAGGAGATTGTGCTCTTTGGCTTGCATTTCCCTGCTTTTCTTCATCTAATTTTACTTCATTATTGTGGACCTCTTTTTCCTGCCTTTCACCACTCTGCTTTGAAGGGAAAGCAGTTTTTTGCTCATCTGAATAAGAAGCGCATGACACCAATTCCTCCCTTTCATGAGGGCTATATATTACCCCTTCACAGGAGCTAACAGAAAACAAGTCACGTTGCACAATATTCTCTGGGACTGGTTTACCACTTGCCACATCATACAGAGGAATGGTTTCCTTAAAGGACTTCCATAGCTGAATTGCAGGTGAGCCATTTCCATACTCTATTCTTACCTCTTCTTTCTCAAAAGCATAGCTTCCTGAAGGAATGTTTCTATACTGTGCAGCGCTTGAAGAGCCCTTATTATGAAAGTCTCTCTCTGGCACAAGAGAAGAGCCAGATAAATCTTGTTTCACTGAAGTACTTTCAGTTTCTGCACCAATACCAGAAGAAACAGAGGCCATATTTCCTGCATCACAGCCTTTCGTTTCTGTACGGAGATCCTGATGCTTTTTTGGTTTGTTTTCAGGCTGTCTAGGATCAGTCTGTGTTTCTTTGGTCTCTGTTCTTTTCCCAGGGCTACTATAATGTCTAAATCGTGTTGCATGATAAAACATAGGGGAGGGTGGGGGAACATTAAAATAAGGTCTTCTGTTAACTCTTGTGTGCATGGGATGCTGTGGAACGAAATATCCAGGGTACTCATGTAGTGCAACAGAATAAAATGGAAGATAAGGATTTCCACCTCTGAAACCTAGAGAGATATTCAAGAGGGAGAAGAGAGACACATGCATTTGTCCAGATAGCAACAGTCTTCTTAAATAAGAGCTGAAAGTCAACAGAATCCATTAGGTACATAGGAACTGCCATACCAGCCCAGACCAGTAATATATCTAGTTAGATATCCCACCTCCAACACTGGCCAATACCAAATACTTAAGAGGAAAGTGCCAACCTATGGGGTTCTTGCAATTACAGGGTAGCATGCCTATGGAATGCATTTCTTCCTAATTAGTTTGGTTTGTGCCCTGAAGTATGAGATTTAAATTTGCCATTCAAATTGCTGGAGCTTTTATCTAAGTTAGCTTTTATTATAATGCCTTTTAAAGAACTGCTCTAACTATAGTTAGAAATCCACTTAATATGTATTTTAAGTTACTCAGCACTTATTGGGAAATATGTACTCTTAAAATGTGTTTGAGTATTTTAATAAGAGTGCATGATGTTGACTAGAAGTTTGCATTGAAACTATGCAGTCTCATATTACCCAAGACTAATCAGCAAGCCAGCAATACCAATGAGAACTACTATGGACATCCTCTTGTAGATTATACTCACATTACCAGAAACAAGATTTATGTAACTTTACTGCCTTGGGTATTTAGTTATGCTTCAGGCATAATGTTCTCAACTCTCCCTGTGCCTGCTGTTACAGCACATGGGGTACTAAAGAGTCACCCAATTTTTAGAATCCTCCATACAATTTTCTCCCATCCCTCACATCCTTTGGTCATAGTCTTAAGGCAGTGGGGGTTTGGAGGATTTTGCTGTACATTTCAATGAGGCATTTGCAGTCTCTCTTTAACCCCAAGTTGTCTCAACAGCAACCATACAATAGTAGTCCCTGCACCTATTAGGGAGAATGTACATGATGTCAAATCAGAAGTACAATATCAAATCAACAGTTTAGTTTTTAATCTGAACATTTTAGTAGACATTCCAGACAACGCTCAAGTGACATTTTGCTCCACTTGAGTCCAGACGCTTGAGCCCTGGCTTTGCCATGGAGCCTTTTAAGAGCAGCCACAGTGGGAGAAGTGTCCCAAACACAAAACTGGTTGGAGACCAAGTTGGCTGACAGTTTCTATTTCAGCTCAATTCTTCCTGGGGAACTTTGGACAACTCAGTCTGTTCGTTCTCCACAAACTGTAAATAAGACACTTACCACCCAAGGGCACGCATTCAGTATTCATTAAGAGTTCAAAGATAGCACTATCTTAAAGTTCAATTCTAAGTTATGTCAAGTTTTCTATCTTGAATAAAGTTAGCCAAAATGGTTTTACTCTAAATTCTTCATGGACAAATAGCATAGCAGTGATCCCATTATAAGTGGGCTTTCCCATTGTTGCCAGTTGCTGAAACTGCCTGCTTCTGCTTACCAGAACTCATCCTAAGAAAAACCTACTCTCCTTGTCCAGGTAATTTGGTGTTGCCCCACTGATGAATGAAACAGACAGCAAACCACCAGTTAACAATATAGCTGAACAAAGACAAGGAGAGCACATGGTGAGAGACACACCTTCAGTTATACACTATATTCTAGACTCCATGATATTAGAGGGAAATACAAGAGAGTTACAGCTGATGAAAGAATAAAATTTGCCTTGTCTTCCCTCTAGCAGTAATTTAAAAAAAAAGGATATTTTTCTCAGCTGGTTCTATTTTGCCTTACCTGGTGCAGGTACGCAGTATGGATTATACACATGACTGAGGTACCATGGATTCGGGAAAGGTTGTTGAGTTGTTGGCTGTGCATAAAAAAAGGGTCTTGTGGTGTTTGTGGAATATGGTCCACTTTCTGAAGCTGGAGCAGTGTTCATTTTTTAAGCTGAAAGGCAACAAGTTACCAGGATTATCTACTTTAAAACTGCCAAGTCACATAACAGATCACACCACTCCTGAACAAGTCAGCATATTGCAGGGATAAAGAGACTAAAATGTCCACATTTAAAAAAAAAAGCATTCTTCCACACTAGTGCAACTCACTATCCTCAGGATTCTTACTTGCTTTCACTTCTATCCCCATTAGGAAAGAAAATATAAAGTCCACATTAGTATCTAGACTGATTTTGCTATGAAACCAAAAATTTATCCAGTTGTCTCACTAAACAGCCACTACCACCTGTCAAAAAGCAAGACAGTCCTTATGCACACAGCTTATCAATATAACCAAGAAATGAGCTTCATCCATTCTTCTCTAAAGTCAGTTAAAAAACAAACAAAAAATAGAACTTTTTTCAGTGACCAGAGTTAAATCCTGTAATAAATTATATACCATCAGCCTCCCACCCCCAAATGCTTCACAAGAAGCACCCTGCTAGCCATAATTAATTTACAAATAGGGAAAAAAGAGGGAATA
This sequence comes from Mesoclemmys tuberculata, assembly GCA_007922155.1. NCBI lineage: Eukaryota > Metazoa > Chordata > Testudines > Chelidae > Mesoclemmys > Mesoclemmys tuberculata. Next base: position 78,753,196 of record ML675603.1, on the reverse strand, counting down.
AAAAGTAAAACAGTTAACTATAGCTAGTATGAAGTGAGGCAGACATTTTGACAAGCTGAAGACTTAAAACAAGTCACTAACAATAAAAGTTGAACAACCTGTTACAGACTGGTACACAACTCATTCCTCGCAAGGAAGAAAAGCACCCAGGAACTGCAAAGTCCTCTTTACTCCAGATTCCAGCTAGAACACACTTTTGATACAGATTAACTAATCACCACAAACCTACATGATCCCCTTATTGCACCCATTTTTCTAAACCAGACACCCAAAAGGCTAGTTTGACCTTTCTTTAAAGAAAACAAGCCCTACAAAGATAAGCTATTCCTCCCCCACCAAACTCCTCCCAAAACTAAGGTCCATGCTGCTGCTTACAGCCCAGCAAGAGACTAACCACACCTTCACCTCACCTTGTTTATGGAATACAACTACCATTGTCCACTCCCTTCACCACCTGTGGCTCATTTAACTGCCATGCAGGGGGGATCTTTTTCTATCAATCAGTGGGCGTGGTAACTAATGGAGGGGGCAGGAAGAGCAGCAAGTACCCTTGGGCAGAGGACTCAACGTACCAGTACCCCAATTCTGCAAACACTTTTAAGGGCTTTATATTCAATATGTATAAGAATTGGGACCTAACTGATGAGGATTTCAGGTAAAAGCAAAATATGATCAACAGTACACTTAAAGTTGTAGTTCAAAACAGAATCTTTTTGCAAAAGAAAAAATCCTCAGAAAGCATGAAAAAGGTTATGCCTTACTTATGTCAACAAAGGGAGTTGGACAGCTGAAATTCACACCTGACCCACTCAAGTAGAGAGGAGTGTCTGCTCCAACAAAATATACTCAATTACTTGAAACGTATGAACATTAATGATAGAAAAATGACTAGACTACAAATCCAGCCATGGATATCTAAAAATGTGGGAATTTTAACTGTCACTTCACTACTTGAGATAACACCTTCTTAATGAATCAGAGCATCACCAGCCGATCATTTTTGGCAGGGACAGTGAGAGGACAGAGATCTGTGGACATCACATCTGTGATGTGAGGAGGGAAGAGACTGACTCACATGGGACGAGAGGGATGAACTGAAGTCTCTATATCTCAGGGCTTATTTACACTTGTGCTTATGTGGGCAAAACTTTAGCTGCTCAGGGGTGTGAGAAAAACACCCTGCTGAGCAACATCATGAGCCACGAGCCTTATGCAGGGAGAGAGTTTTCCACCAACATAATGAAACCACTTAAACGAGCAGCTGTAGCTATGTCTCTAGAGCTCTCCCGCTGACATAGCGCTGTCAACGCTCATGCTTATGCTGTTTTTTCACCTCACCAACAAAAAGTTTTGCCCCCATAAGCCCAAGTGTAGACAAGCCCTCAGTAGGCAACTTCCCCCTTATTTTTGTCCTTGTCGCCTTACACCATTGTGGTCCACTTTGTTCTTTCCCCTAGAGAAGCCCAATCACAGAACGAGCTCTGCACGGCCAGGAGCTATGCTTTCCCTCTCCTCAGACTTCGTCATTCGGTCTCTCTTCTCTTCCTTAGTTCACGCGGCATTGCCAAGCCTTTTGATTTAATCACACGTCTCATGTTTGCTTTTAAAGCCCCAGCTCCCGGAGTGCTGTGATTATGCAAACTCTTAGCATCTGTTTTCTTTTCAAAGCGAAGGGCCGCCCCTCCTCAGGGTGGAGAGCCCCAGGCAAAGGCAATCCCTGATGGCTCAAGGCCCAGAGGGCCCCACCAAGAAGGGAACACTTATTATTTCATTTATTTATTTTTTTCACTTGCAGGCGTCTCTTCTCTCCCCTCCCACCCGCCCACCCCTACTGCCCCGACAGGTTCCCGCCTTCCCTCTGCTGGGCCGCCAGGGGCCCGCCGCCCGGGCCAGCCCAGCGCCCCAAGCGAGAAGGCGGGAGCTGCACTGCCCCATCTCATTTCATGGCGCCCAGCAACGGGCGGGGGACGAGGGCGCGGGGGGAAGGGAGGATGGTGCGAAGGTCGCTGCCGGCCTCCCAGCGCGGCCCCGCCGCAGCCCTGAGGGGAGCTCGCGACGACTCGCTGGAGCCAGAGGCGGGAATCCGAGGTGCCGCCCGGTCCCTCAGCGCGTCACGCCTGACAGGGGCTGCAGTGAGCGCTGTCTGCCGGCAGGGGGCTCCCTCCGCGCTCCTCTCTCCCAGCGCCGCCGGCCGGTTTGATTTGGGCGCAGGCGCACTCGTCCCTTCTCGTGACCTCCTCCCTCCCGGCAACCTTGGAAACGAACTCCCTGGATCTTTCCCCTCCCCCCCCCCGCGCTTCCGCAGTCGGATTCCGGAGGTCAAAGTAGCGTCGGCCGCCTACGTCCCATTCCCAGGCCCAGACCGGGCCAGCCAGCGCCGGAGAGAGAAACAGCGCCTGCGCGATAGGGATGGCCGGCGGAACTCGGGAGGCGGGAGTCGTTCTCACGCGCATGTGCGCGAGGAACGGAAGTGCGCGACGACGAAGGGCGGGCAGCTCGCCAGGAGGCGCGCGCGCGCGCCGCCAATCTTAACGGACGTTGAGGGAAGTGAGAACGAATGCGCGCGCGCGCGCCGCCCCAACCGCCTTCGTCCGCGGCCCGGGTTTGACCGGACCCGTTCCCCGTCGGCGCTGAGGCTGAAGAGGACGCGGTGGCAGGAGGTTTGTCCGGGTGCAGGGCGAGGTGGCGGCGGCAATTGTTTCTTCCCTCCCCTCCCCCACGGGAGGGTAGGAAGGAGGCGGAGACTGAGGACCTGCCGCCTCTAGTCTCAGCTCCGAAATCTCCGCTCCCCCAGGGCCCGGCCCCTTCCCCTTCCCGGGTCTGCCCGGGCGGGCGATGCTCCCTGGCCGGCCACCCCCGCCTCCCGCGCCTCTGCAGTGGCGGCTCGGTGCAGCCTGCGGCTGGGCGCGGCCCTCGGGAGTCGCCCCGTGTCCCCGCCCCGCCCCGCCCGGGGCTGCGCCTGCGAGGGGCACCGGGACAGCCAGACAATAACAGCAGCCCCCGGGCGGGGGGGAGGCGTGTGCGTCGGACCTCGGAGACGCGGGGTCGGGCCCTCGGGGGGATCCTGCTCTGCCTTTAGCGGGCGGAGACAGACGTAGGTTCCCCTCGGTCCGGCCGTGCGGTGCCTGCGTGTAACCCGGCCTCGTGATGGTCCGGGCGCAGGCCAGCCGGGTTGCTGTGCACTTGGTGCCCTTTCTCCGCCGGCGGCGGCGGGAGTGTGGCGTTTCGGCTGTAGCGCTGCGAGCGGCGCCTTTGCCGAGGAGGGCGCTTGGAGGTAATGGTGCGGCTGCCGCCTTGTCCTACCGATCCTGGAGTGGGCGTCACATCAGATTGTCTCTGCGCACGCAGGACCCGACTCCTAGGCTCACTCAGAATTGAAGTGCAGGGTGACTCCGTAGTCTTCAACTGGACTCCTCCTGAGTGGCGTCTAATACAATTTACTGCTTCCTTTTCTGGCGTGGCTACGCATCTGAAACATGCCTAGCACAAGATGTAGAATAGTTTTGATGCTTTCCATCGTGTGCAGATTTTTTCCCCATATTAAACATTTTGCTTCTGATTTTTCCCTTCAGCAGATTAGAAAACGATTGGACACATGCGCTAGCTGCTTTGAAAAAAAATGGAAACTTGATTATGATTTATAACACTACATCTGTGTTTTTCTAATTTTTGTATTTTTATATGGTGAGTTGCAAAGCCAAAAAATTAGAGTTGACTTTTTTTGTGTGGCTACTTTATGACCTAATGAAAGCACAAACAATTTATTTTTAAAATTTCACTTGGTCCCTTTACTTTAGAAATCTACTTGGGAAAGCTCAACTGGAGAGCAAGTAGGGTTATTCCTAGACAAACTTCATTAAGGCTGAATATATAACGGTAAAGATCCTTACAAGAATGTAAAAGTTAAGGAGTTTGGAAATCATAATTAACTTTCCCTATAAGTTTCATGACCTTTTAATTATCAGTAAACTCAAGCATTTGAAAATTCCATATAAAGTATTAAAATTACCTTATCTCTGCAAGTCATATAACTCCTGATCTGGGCATAGAAGGCATGCCTATGGAGACATGTTAGCTCTTGTCTAATCATACTCTGCGTAACTGTTTGGTGTGTGGAATCACAAGACCCATTTCTGCAAGGTGCTGACACTACTACCATCAGCACCTTATAAGAATGGGCCACTACACAAATAGCAAATGCTGCTTCCTCTAAAGAGAGTTTTTTAATTTGGCTGTATGATTGTGAGGAAAGCCTAACTTTTTCAGAACATCACTGAGGACAAAGTTTAAAGTAATCATACTGAATTTCTATACTCAAATGTTTGGATTTCTTTTGTCACTACTATACTGTTTTGGACAGTACCAGAAGTTTAAGATGTATGATGGAGGTTCTGGAATTGGAAATTTCAGCTAGCCAAGAAAGGAGATTGGCTGCTAACATCCTAGTTAAAGAAGAGAGAACTTCACTTTCCCCATTTATGAAGGGCTGCTGAACCGCACGAAGCACATCCCTGACTCAGTAGTGTCAGCAGTCAGTGAACTTAGGAGAAGTCCCAAGGCAGGTTGGATCTTTCCACTGGATAAGAATGCAAAAAATTTAACTTTTGGGGGTGGAAAGTCTCCTCTTGATGTAATCTCTGTGGGCAGTCACCAAGCTGTCAGTTTTCTCCTGTATTCATATTTGTGAAGATATATTTACTCTAATAAATGTCCCTGAGGAGAAAAAGAGAGCAGAGAAACTGGCAACCAATTTGTAGTGTCCATTCATGTCTTACAAGTGGTGTACAATATTTCAGACACTGGCTTATATGATGGTTTCACAGCTCTGTCAGAAGGCTCTCCTAACTGAAAGCATTAAGCCCTTTTTCTGAAGCATAGGCCCCCATGTTAAAGACTTGTCTTAAATTAAAAATCATTCCTTTTGAACAAGACATTAGAACAGTCCACTATTAGGTCTTTGGAACTCCATGTCCTTCTCCTTCAGTATCAATCTGCCTAGTATCATCAGGTTTCAGTACTCGGTTCTACAAGAACTGATGCTATGGCAGCATTAGAACAGGCAGAGGAAAATATCTAAGGCATGGAACTGCTTCATCAATCACCTGTTTCTTATTCAGTGGTGAGGCTGCATATTTGACATGTTGCCCAAGAGTCCAGAGCTAGTTCTAACTCCTGCTGCTCCCTCTGTTCCACTTTTATTGTGGAGATACCTTGGCAGAGTTGATTGATTTCACTAATCAATTTTAATCTTATTTAGAATCTTGTATTTTTCAGGTATTTCCCTTGAGGGGTTAATTCTTATTGGTTGGTATAACTATGTAAAAACATGTTGATATGCAACTAGATATAGCCTTTATACCATAATTCAGTGGTTGCCAAAAGTGGCCCATGGCTCCCCTCCTGCTAGCTGCAGAAGGGAGCCACTGCCTAAGGATCCAGGAAGAGCATGTTTCCGCAAGGTTAAAAGACTGGTGCAGGCTCTTGCTGCAATCAGGGGGACAGGAGATCAGCATTTCTCTCCCCCTGGCTGTAGCAGGGAGCACAGCAAAGCACTCTGTCTAGGCACAGCGGTCCCTTCTGGAGCCAGAGGGAGGGGAAATCAATGCTTCACTCCCCTGGCAGCAGAGAGCAAAGTCGCTAGGTGTTGAGGTCCCTGCTGAAGCCAGAGGGAGGCAAGCACTGATTGTCCCTCCCCCTGGCTGCAGAAGAGAGCCACTGCCTCTGGACCCAGATAGAGTGCACAGGGCTACAGGATGCATGCAGTTTCCTTGCTGCATCCAGGGAGATGGGAGATCAGCGAGGAGACAGCCTCCTTGCTGAATCCCTTCCATCTGGCTGCAATGAGGGAAGGGTGGGTGGGGGCTTCAAAAATTATATCTGTGGCCCTCAAGCCAAAAAGGTTGGGAACCACTGCCATAATTGGTGTACTTTACGAACTAGAAGGATACAGTATCTATACATGCTTATTTAAGCAATTATGTAGCTCAGTGTTTATTCATATAATTCTTAATTTTGTTAGAAAATGATGAATGACCTGTATTTACTAGATTATTTTTTGCTTATTTATGACTACATTTGGATGAAAATTAGAATTTTATAAAAAATGCACATCTGAAATTGTTTAGTTGATCTCAAATGTGCTGGATAATAAAAAAAACTGAGCCGAACAGATACATGTTTTTCATTTAAAATTGATTATTAGGCAGAGGCGGTATTAATTGTAGTTAGTGAATTGACTGATTGTTTCTGGTCACCCTGGATCAGATTTTCAAAGATATCTACGTGCCTAAAGATATTGATAAGCACCTTTGAAAATCTCATTATATGCCTATGTGTATCTTTAAGGCACCTAAGTACCTTTGAAAATCTGGCTCTCCATGTTTTTCAAGTTATTAGAATTACTAGATCTCATCCTATCCCACCTGATTTTGATTCATATGTTGGAAGAGAGAAAACAAGCTTTCCTGCTCTTTCAGTTCCCTGTCCATTTCTCAACTTTAACTGAATTTGTCCAAACAAAGAAGATATTTTCTCTGCACCTGATAACTAAATTGAAACAAAAAGTAATAAATTCAAATGCTTTCTGTTCAGCACAGCACTTGGCCCATTATAAAGATTGAAAATAACAACGATTTAATGACGTACATGATGTGACATGTTTATAAAGCTTGAGTTGATCACAAAAGTTAAACATCTTCCCCTGATTAGGGATATAATTAATCAATTAAAGGATGCTGCTTTTTAAAGTTTGATGGCTCATTGATGCAACATATCTTTAATTTAAAAGATTTTAATAAATTAGGCCTTAACCTAGCTTGTCAGAACTTCAAAGTTAAACAGTTTTTAAAAGAAAAATGTATTCGATTTTGTCAATTTAAAAAATCACTTTTTTATCCATCCTATCACTTGGTTGGTTTTGTTGCAGCTTGATGTGGGTTGTGGATCAATGGGTAACTGAGATCATTTTGTTTGAGTATGCTATTCAGTTCCACTCCAGCCTCTCAACACTTCTCCACCAATGCCTCTTTAGGTATTCCTGTCATGAGAACAGAGACTCAGACTGGAGAAAGACTCATTAAAGGAGTTGGGCCATTCAGGTGTCACAGTTGGACATAGGGGAAAGTATTCATTGTATGTCTACTGAAAAAAATAATTTTTGTCCCATTGTGACCCCTCCCCCCTCGAAAATCAACTTTTTCAGAAAGCTCAAGTTCCACATGCTATTTTGCTATCTTCCATCATCCATACCCATTTCTCTTTCAAACTTAAGATGTCTATTTCTGCATAGCTATTGAAACAATTTATGGAAAATATTTTTTTGTTCTAGGAAATGACCACTATGTATCCTTTTGGTCTTTGTTACACCAGGAGTATTTGTCAGGTGTCTGGCTGTGCCAGCCTCTCCTCTAAAGTTCTTCATGCATTGAGAGGCAGTGTATCCTAGCGAATAGAGCACTGGACAAAGTCAGGAGACCTGAGTTTTATTTTTGGATCTGCTTTGCCACTGGCCTACTCAGTGACCTTCAGCAAGTCACTACAACTCTGTTTTTCAATTTCCCCATCTGTAAAATGGAGATAATGATAATGAGCTACCGAGGAAAAGCTATAAAAATCCTATAAATACTGAATGAGTGGCCATGAGGTCTTAATAAAGATGATAGTCATGCTTGTCCTGACTCATGCAAAGCATCTCCTTTATGTATGCAATTCTGGTTTTCCCATGGTCATAGATACTTTCTTTAAATTCAGGAACTCTTGATGAGTTGCCTCCTGAAGAAGAATTAAGGTTGTGTGATCACTCAGAGGATAGTGAGACTTATGGCCTACTCCACAAATGTAACATCTTATGTACATCTGAAAGTGAAACTGCCAACATTGGCAGCAAAATTCAGGCCAGATGTAGACAATGTAAGATCGGAGTACTTCAATCTCATGGCCCTCTGGTAGGAACTCTGTGTTGAATGGAGTTAATTTCAGAAGACCATCTGCTCTAAATGGGATCCCAACTCTGAGCTGGCATTTCATAAATGTGGTTCAGTCTTCATATAAATGTTCTGTAGCTGACCTCTATAGTGCCTTCAGATCATTTCTGCCACTGATCAAGGTCATGTTGTTCAAGTGTTCCAACTGCTTGTGATATTTAGTCTTCTTTAAGCTTCATCTTGTCTTGGTTCACCAGTCTGCCAGTTTATCTTCCGTCGTTGCATAGGTCTGGGTTTCAGTCATTCACCATCAACTAGACTTTTCAGAAATCTTACTGCTAGGCATACAACCAATTCTTCCATGGAACCTTAACCTACTCATGTCAAAGTTAAGACTTGACTTTTGAGTTCTTAAAAACAGGATTTGTTGTGCCTGTTGAAGATATTTTTAATTAAAATATATTAGAATATAGAGTTGTGTGATTTTTTTTTTTTAAATGGCTGATTTGTTTCACCATGGTCAGTGGGGATGGAAAAAGTTGTTCTCTGTTCTCATTCAGACTTCTATCAGAGGTGGTACTGAAGTTTCACCTGAATCAGACTGTTTATCTGTCAGGGTTTTACTAGGCTCTAGACATTAGATGTCAGGAGGGCTTTAAATTATTTGGATATAACTAAGGCAGTTAGGAATAGCAAGGGACTTGACATGAAAAGCCTCCTATCCCTCCAAAACAAAAACATTGCCACACCCTGCTATGGTATTCCTGAGTAACTAACTTACAAACTAAACAGCCTTAGGTACATTCACAGAAATACATGCTAATTCTGTTAGTTTCTGTTGATGTGTTTTAACCTATTAGTGATACTATCTAAACTAAAGGCACAGCTGTGCTGCATGCCACCTTCAGCAGCGTGTTTTGTACATACCTGTGTGTCTCCCCCTCCCTTCCGTCCTCCCCCAAGTATAGCTGTGAATACCACTGTAGACCATGAGGCGCAGCTTAGGTGAGTAAAGAGATTTCTGAAGCGTGGGTATGTATTTAAGTATGTATCCCACACATCTCTCTAATTTTCCAAGTCCTATTTCCCTTGTAACAGCAGTGTAGTGTCCTACTGCTGGAGCATCTTCCCATCACAGTGAAAGACTTTGGCAGCGGAAAAAGGTCCTACCTTTCCCAGCTGCCTCCACCCTGCTAGAGCCTTTCCTCACAGCAGTGAAAGGCCCCAGCAGGAGGGAGTCGAGGAAATCTTTCCCTGCTGCTTACCTTGTGCCAGAGCCTTTCCTGACGTGTAACTATGCACAACAGCATAGATGAAGCCTGCTTTTCACTGCAGCATGTAGTTACACATACACTACATGTTGCCACCAGTGGTGTGTAGTGTAAACATAGTCTGTGTGTTACATAACTGGAGAAAGTATCATTGTCAAGGTGATACTTACAAACAGGTGCTGAGCTATTAGGTGCTGAAAAAGTTATTCAAAGACTAAGTCTGCTTGCCATGATAAAAATCCTGTACCGCCATGTCCTGTCCAGTTGTGTATTGTGTGTGAAGTTTAAACTGTAACTCTTGACAATCCATTTTTCATGCAAAATATATTACTATGTTTCTTTCTTTTCTTATACCTCCTTTTCCTTTCTGGCTTCCTTCCATTTCTGTCTTCATATAAAAGTTCATATCAACACAAGTAAAGATGCACCGTGTCTATTTCGTTTCTCTCGTCTCACCCCTCTCATCTTTCATATACTATAGTTTACTGTTTCCTTCCCGTTTCTTGTAAAATATTTGGACAAAGGAAAATTTCCAATATTTTTTCCTCATTTTGTTTCAAAGATTTCAAACAAATTTCAAACTTTTCGTCTAGCTGTATTTTTTCTCACTGCTCCCCAAATCTTTTTCTTATTTCCATCAGCTTCTTATCTGTGCTTATGTTTCACTTGATCAAGCTGAATAAATATATCAAATCAGATTTTATATTTACATTGCTAGTAGAGTATCAGATAACTTTTCTAAGAAGTTTCAGGCTTAAATGCTCATCTCAGACATATTCAGAGTCTCATTAAAATTATTACTGTGAGAAGAACACAAACTCAAACAAAATTGAGGATAAGCAAATGCTTGCAAATGTACTATTAAACTAACACCACCTTTCTGTATCTTGAAAATCCACACATCAAGAAAGCTGAATTCCTTCAACCAGACTATTTCCATCAGAGTTGCAGTTTCAAGTCAGTGGGAGTCATTCTAAATCCATGAGATATTTTTGAAAATCCCACCATGCTTAAACATGTGCTCGGGGACAAAAAATTAGGCTCCTGATTTTGGCGGATGTATAAATTTCATGACTTAGGGTTGCTGAAAATCTAAACTTTTTATGGTTAACACTGAAACACATCTTTTTGAAGTGACAAAGATTTTATGCAATTTTATGGTATAAAAAATCTTTCATTAAAAATACAGTTGTAACCCCTTATGTACCATGCTTAACTTGACGGTAGTAGAACTGTTCATGTCATGTAAGTGTCTGCAGCATCAGGACCTTAATTCTTCATATTTTGTTTGTCTGTACAAGTTTTGTAAGATTTTAATACTTTAAAAAGCAAAAAACCAAACCAAACCCAGCACTTATTATGTAGTCCACTAATAGGTTTGAAGCACAAATTTAAGTTCTGAAAAATCAAAACCTGATTTAAAAAAATAAGTGGCTTGAATTGCTTGACCCTGAATGTTGTCAGATTCCAAAACTGATTTTTAACACTTAGCTTGCTGAATGCAATTACTGACTTCACAAATAGTGATACCAACAGTTGTCACTTGAACAGGGTGGATTAATTTAAATCACCAGTTTTAATCACAATTTAAATCAGCAGGCTGGAAACCTCAATTTAAATAATTGATTTTAATGTTGTTTAGTGTTGGTACATTTTAGTAATTTCCCTAAATAGAGGGTGGTTCTCATTGGTTGGTAACCACTAAAATGTGTTGATTTACAGCTAAGTTATTTACACTAAATTTGGTGCTGATTTTTTGCTAACTAGCTTTTATACACACTTAGTTAAGCTATATAATAACTTAAATTACATTTGTACATTTTTAATTCGTTAGAAAATGATAAATGATGCATTACTTCTTTACTAGTTAATCTTTTTACTTGTGATTTGTGTCAAGCTCTGCTTGTGCCAAAATTAAAATTCAATTAATGCACAAAAGAGTATTCAATGGTAGTTTTATTTGTTAAATAAAACTCTTAAATGTGTTGGACACAAATTTTATAAAAATGTTTTGCATTTAAAAACTGACTTATTAAACAAAGTATCTTTAGTTACTGAATTCAACTGATCGTTTTTTGGTCACCATGTTCTTCGTGATTTTAGAACTAGCAGATCTCATCCTTTCACACCTAGTTTTTGTTATGAATTAGAAGAGGGGAAATGAGTTTTTTTGCTTTTCCAGCTCCCAATTGGTTTCTTAATTTTGAATGAACTAGTTATTGAACTGAAATATTTGAATAAGCTGTAAATATTCTCTCTGCTTCTGCAGAGGAAAAGCTACTGCTATCAAAGACTGGTTTAGCACGTCAACAAACTTAGTGACTTCTACCAGTTCAGTGGTTTGATTTTCTTTAAAATTTAGCAGCAAACTTACTGCTTGATAATATGTTTGTTTAATTTAAATTATTTTAATAGATGTAAGTTTAAGACATAAGATGGGTTTTCATAATTTTAAATGTTTAATCTTAAAATAAATCCATTTAAATTTAAAAAAATCAAATTTGAATTTTTTTTTTAAATTTCAGGGCAGGGTGGATACAAGACAGATCTAGTGTTTATCTTAGTTTTTTGTAATGACCATCACCATAGGATCTGAGCACTTGGTTATGCATATGAACTTTCTAAGCCCAGATTTCAAAATTATACCACTTAATGTAAATGACAAAGCATCAGCTTGATATTGGAGATGAATATATGCAACCATTGCTTTTCATTTACAGTGTTCTACCTGAAAACTCTACAAATCTTCTACACTTTTAAGATTAGAATGCAATTTGGAAGCCTTATACCAATGGTATTTAGGTGACTTTAATGGTACAATTACGTTCTTTATGTAAAATGGAGTCTTAACTTAGTACTTCCAGGCTCTTTAATATGAGACATTCTTGTGAATAATAGCATTCGTATGGCTTCTTAACTGAAGTGAGTCTTCCAACCTTAATTTGAAGTTTTTTGCCTCGTTTTAAGAATTATTGTGGCAAGAAATCCTGCAAGTCTTGCAAGCTGTACAGGACCTGCAAATTATGCAGGAGTGGACTTCAGTCAGTTTTCTGCCACTAACCATTTGTTTATAATGTGGCTTTCCTTCTTCCAAAGTGAATTGATCTACGTCTCCATGTGGTTCCTTGCCTTCTGTCCTATTATGGGCATCCATATACGGGCTAGAAAGTCAGTTTAAGGATGAGTGCCCGCTGGGCTGCACATAATTTATAATATGCAACCATTATGTTCACTATATGAAAAAATGGTTAACATTTAATTTCCCACTATGGGTTGTGTTAATGCTTGTGTGGTTGCAAGAAAACCACTCTTTAAGAAACTGCAACACATTTTTCCTCATATAGTGAGAGATGGTTTTTGAAACCTAGCAGGATAAGTCAAATAGTGAAGCCATTTTGGAAATATGTAGTGACCCAAACAGAAATTAGAAAAATTTAACAAGTGTATTTTTAATAAATCCTGTAGCCCAACTACCACTTGTCCTATAGCACAATTTTTTTTGAAAAGATTAGATGTGGCATGCAAAACAGGTAGACAGGTGTGGTTTTGTCAAATGTTGGGTGGGATTGTGGGAAATATGAATAGCAATTATAGGAAGCTAGTTTCCTAACTATGGAAAGGTTAGCATTTCTAACGTTAAAATATAGATAATTAATTAAAAGCACATCATGCAAACAAAATAATGTTGTTAATGCTGGGATGGAATAAAAATCCTAAATTTATAGATGGTAGTTATCTTTACCATGAGCTGGAGCAAATAAAGGAGTTCCTACCATTAAAAACAATTAATGTAAGGTATGGAGAAAGGAATACAGTCATAAATATGCAATATTGCCAAATGAACATTCTTTGTCTTGACTTTATTTTTAAATTCTCAACTGTAGTTATATTGACTTAAGTGTCTTTTTCTGTTCTTTTTCATAGATATAGGATTCTTAACTTGAAGAAAAAATAATGTACAAACTATTCTGCGTTGCCCTATCTTTATTTTTAACTTTTAGGTATTTTTGCATGTATTTGTCTTTCTAGAAATGTGTGTGGTATTTAAAATTGTATTTCAAATAACATGCACTCAAGACAACCATTTAAGGCAGTTGAACTACGAAAGGAGAAATTGTGCTTTAAAAAGGTACTAATCTGTCAACCAATTTTATTTTCTTGCTTGCAGCCACTGATCATGAGATGTTTCCACGAAATCTACCTCAGACCTCACTTTTGCTCATTAATGTGCTGCATCATTACAAATCTCAGCAGGAGCTCTGCAAGCACCTTTGAAAAACTCTTGGGAGAATAGATTGTGACACCAAATCAATGCGTGATGACCTAGTAGTAGGTTGAAGTCTGAAACATTCTTGATACAGCAGTGCAAGATAACACTGCCTAATGTATCAGTATAATTTCTAAACACTACAAACATCTCCTGCAGTTTCTTCTTCTTGCTACTCCAGAAACATTTTTTTGACCTTTCTTCTGCAGAAAGATCCTTGCTTCTCTAATCTGGTCCTGGAAATATTAATGGAATACAGTCATGTCTTCCCAGGACGAAAGGCAGATCAATACTGAATATGCTGTGTCCTTGCTGGAGCAGTTAAAATTGTTCTATGAACAGCAGTTGCTAACTGACATAGTGTTGATTGTTGAGGGCACTGAATTCCCCTGCCATAAGATGGTTCTTGCAACATGCAGCTCTTATTTCAGGTAAGTGTTCAAATCATGATCCATTCTTTCAGTTAAACACACACTACTGTTTTATAAGCAATCCTAGACGTACATAGTTAAAAATGAATGTGCAGCGCAGCAATTTAAAGATCATGTTAGTGCTGGAAATCTGAAATGAATAGTAGAGCTCTTAAATATTAATATTTCAAGTAATAGTAACATTGAAAGGTTAAAGTAGGATTTTCCAACATTTTATGACTTATTCCAACCAAGGGACACTGCATCACCATCCAGCATTAGGAGAAAGGAAATAATTCTTATGATCAGCAGTCTTTCTGGGGTTAGTTCTGGCTATGTAATGCAGTTCATTTTCTGTCTTCAGCATGTGGAACAGCTTTTTCCAGATAAGCTAGACTTTTAGTATATTTTGCCCTTTCTCTTTACATGGTTCTAAAATGTATAGGCTAAGGTGAGTAGGGATTCCCCACTGAGAGGAGCTAATCCCCTCATTACTTCTCCCAAGATGCTTCTTGCTCTCTGTTGTGCTCCTTGAACAAGTATCTTCTGCTTCTCCTTTTAAATAAAGGGATTTTTGAGGAAGCTGACAACTTCATATTTTGAGTTCTATAGAAAAAATAGGCACTGCAAAAGCCAGAACCTCTGCTTTGGGTTTCAAAGAGGGTCTCCATCAGGATGGTGGATTAAGTATTGTTGTAATTCTGAGATTGTTACTGTGCCAGTGCTCTCCATTTCTCTCCAGAGGTGCAAGTCCAGTTTTAAATCCAGTAGTTCGTTTCCTGAAGGTCCTGTTGTGTTTAAGCCTCTTAATGGGTGTCTCTTAAGTACATTTGGTAGTTCTCATACTATCTTCGTGGATTTCTCCATACCAAGTTTTAGAAAGAACTAACCTATGCTGGGGGATTGTAGCAGGGCTTAATCATGCTGAAACTTTTTCCCACCTTCTGGCCCTGGACAGGAAAGTCTTGAAACTAGAGTCTGGAACTAATAAGTTAGTAATGATCATGGATCTTTTGTACCATTGGTTCCCAACCTGGGGGTCATGACCATCCTTCTTTTCTTTATAGCTAGTGTGGCAAAGTGCCTGCTTCCCTAGTGGGTCTTGCGCTTTTACCTTCTGTTTGTGGTCAGAGCGCCCCCAGCTACCTCATCTCCCCTGGCTGTAGCAGAGCTCTGTCTCCTGACTTGGGAGGGAAACCTCTTCAAGCTGCTCCACAACTTCTCCTGCGTTTGTTCCCTCCTTCCTTTAGGGAAGGCAGGGTTTAAATACCCATGGTCCCGCCCTTCATTGGGCCCAGGTGTCTTTAATTGCCCTGCTGTGCTTTCCCCTCTGCCTGCAGGGCAGAGGGTTTTTAACCCTTTCGGGCCCTCATACTGCCCCAGGCACACTCTTTTAAAGCCGTCTGGCCTGACTTTATCACACTAGCTAGCTAGAATTAGTTTCCCCAAACTTTTTTCCTTTTGTAACATTGCTTCACAGTATGGAAAGTGTTTAAAACCACTGAGGCATAGATGGCAGTGATCGCCGAAGATGTGATTCAGGAGTACTTAGTGACAGCTTCCCTCCTTATGGGGGAGTCAGAGGCAGTCTTGGTGAGTTGTGAAGTATTTGGCTCTCTCAAATACGCAGCCTTGAATAATTTACAACCCCTTCTAGCTAGTTTACTTTCTAGAGTGAAAATTACTGGTTGCTGTGCCTCCTTAAGCCACTTCCCTGGCAATTTAAAGGGCAAACGAGTACATTTTATCTATTCTATAAGTATTTTATAATGCAATATACCACCTATCTTGTCTTTCATATACATCTTCCTTTTAGGCTTTGCATTGTGTTTTATTTTCCCATGGAGTACCTCTTCATGAAAGAACTTCCTGCATTGTTGTCTCATTACTTTCATTGTCTGGTTTTGGCCCCTCCAGTTTTTAGGTACTCTGTTTTATACATGCAGAATATAATGCTTTCGTTTTGTAACTTCTCATCTTTCCTTTCTCTGATAGCTGTTCATTTGCACACAGGATTGAAAAAGCTTTGTTACCAAAAAGCCAAGGACTAAATTTACTATCCAAAAATGGATGATGGGGAAGTCCTACTGCCCAGAAACTGCATATTTGAGACAACTTTTTTTCTCTCTCCCCCATAGTAAAGCTGTTAGAAAAGGAAATTATAACCAAAGTGCTGTCCTTGAGTCTTTATAGACTCAGTTTCTAGTTGGTAAGATACTTAAAGCTTTAGAATCTCTCTGGCTGCTGGAAGATTGGGGTGAAGTTTGGGGGGGGGTGAGGGGGAGCTCATCACACCCCACCCATTGCCTCCTGGTGGGGGAAGAAAGGCAACTCTGATATTCAACAGTTTTTGATTTGCAGACTTAGAACTACCATATTGGGTTGCACTTCGGTTTATTTTTGTTTTCTTGCAACCATAAAGTAAACATTTAACTTTTGAAAAGTAAAAGCTTGGATTCTGCAGAAGCCGACCCTCATCTGTGTCTGTCTTTGCTTGCCACTGGCAAGTGTGTGTTTCAAATTCTGGTAAGGATTTCTCTGTTTTAGCAGTTAGATGACAAAGTTTAAAAGGCAAAAAATCTAGATTTCCAGGTTGTTTCATTGTGTGGCTTTTCTAGAATGTGGAAACATTGATTGCTAGTAGTGTCCCCTTAGCATTTGGGGAGGGAACTATAGTGGAGGTGAACACTTAACTTTTAATATGCAACTATTGATGAATTAATTTTGCAATATTCAGTACCAAATGCATATTATTATTCTAGTGTGGCGGTGATATTTTCAAATAGGTAATTCCTTCATGTTACTTACCTTTTCTGTGCGTACCTTCTCTCCTCTTACAAAAAGTTCAGTATGACTTTAGCAACTGGTGTCTCGTGAATCACTAGATGAATAATGCTTCTGTCTGATTTCACAGGTATTTGTAACTGGCTGGCTCCAGAGTTCCAGCAGTTCTAGAAATAAAAAGCCATTAAATTTGGTCAGACAAATTGTGGATGGCTAGTAATCACAAGGTGCCAGTGTTGGAAACTATCAAAGCCCTCACAAAGTATTAGATTAGAATGTGTAGTCAGAACTCTTTTTCTAAGATGTGCTTGTTTTGTATACAATAGATGCTCGTTAGTAGCAATATATGGGTGCCTTTTTATTATATTGCTAAGCGACTGTTGCTGTTAATGGGGAGTGTCTGACCAAAGATGTATGAAAAGTTATGGGTGTTTTGGAAGGGGTGGGGCAGCCACGTTGTCGGGGAAGGAATAGGGAGGTGGGGGACACGGAAACTGGGTTTGGCAGGAGAGCCCTCAGTTAGTAAAATGGTTGAGCAAGCCTGGCTGCTGGCAACAGGATGAGGTTGCTCCTGCTGGCAGCTTCTTGTTCCACCCTGGTAAGGGACGGATGGCTGGGGACGGCACCACGCGCAGCCTGCAATGGAGAGGGGTGGCTCCTAGCACAGACAGTGGAGATTGGAGAAGTGGGAAAGGGACAAGTCAGTGTCCAGGGGAGGGGTTCTTCCTTCCCCCCCCACCTCCCACTGCAAAATAGCACACCCCCACCCCACTGCCAGCAACTTAGATGGAGACAGGTTAGTGCATGGGGGGGGTCCCCGATGCTCCCCACTGCAGAATAGCAACCCTCTTCCCTCCTGCTGCTTGCATGCCAGATAGTGAGGAAGGGAGGAGGAAACCTTCCAGCTGGGCCTTTGCTGCTGCCCTGACCCCAGCTATCCTCCTCCCCCCCCATCCCCCAGAAATTCCCTCTCTTCCAGACTTCCTCCCCAAACTCACTGCCAAGCAGGCTCTGTCAGGCAGGGTAACAGGATGGGGCTGTGTGCCCTGGAGCTGTGCTGAAAGGCCAGGGTTGGGAGGGGAGTGGAAAGATGCAGTTGGGGGGGGGGAGCAGTGCCCCTACATGACCCCTCTGCCCCTCTGCCCCTGGATGTGACACACAGCATCACAAATTTTGCTCTTATGCGGGGGCTATGTTGGTATCACCTAGTTGACAACTCACAGTATGGGAAGTGTTCCCAGGGGAAATATTGCTTGTAAACATCAGTTGCTCTTGCAAGGTGTTGCTGCAAGCAAGCGTCTGCTGTATTAGAATGGGAGGTCTGGCACTGGGAATGGAGGGGGTGTGAGGTTTTGAGTTGGTGTCGCCCTGTTTTCATTTTCTTGGCTTTCATTATAAATAGTCTGTTAAATCAAATCTTTGTAATGCAAAGGTAAGGTTGATGTAAACACTAAGAGACGTTCATATTCAAGTTTTCCATACTATCTCCTTAATGCTAAACTTTGCATAAGCAAAATTATAAACTTTCATTGTAAAAATTGTTTAATAAAAGAGAACGCTTGTTCTTATCTCATCTTGCCAGTGAGTTCAATAACAAAGCGTAGCACTTACGGTGCCTACAACACATCAGAATTAAATTAGACAAGTAATATGTGTGGTATGTATTACATATGTAAAGAACAATATAAAATCATCCTCTTTTAGTAATTAAATTACATTTTTTAAAAGCTTTAAAGCTGACCTGTGATCAGTAACACATACTGATTTTTTAAGGGAAAAAAAACAGTGGCAGAAAAAACATAAGCCAGGCTTCTGAATCTGAAGACCTACATGAAAGGCAGTTGTACCATTCTGTGGTCCGAAGTACCTTTCTATGTCCCTGGCCTAACATAAGTTCTTATGTGTTCTACATGAGCTGCAGTAGGTTGAGCTGTATGTTTCTTTAAAAAACCAAAATCATAACCACATGCATTTGTTTCTAGCAGCTTCTGTTGGAGGATGCTTTTGTCATTGAAAGATGGTAAAAATATAGCCTCCTTTTTCTGGCAAAGTTTGCAGCCTTGTCACTTC
Organism: Mesoclemmys tuberculata; assembly: GCA_007922155.1. Classification (NCBI taxonomy): domain Eukaryota; kingdom Metazoa; phylum Chordata; order Testudines; family Chelidae; genus Mesoclemmys; species Mesoclemmys tuberculata. The sequence goes on along the minus strand of ML675603.1, from coordinate 78,734,472 downwards.
AGTCCCTTCTTATGGTTTAGAATGGTATAATAGCTTAGATAAACATTGAGTACTATATTTTCATGTATAGAGCACACTGAAAGTTACTAATATAATTGAAAAAACTTTGTTAAAACATTTATCTTAAATGCTGGGTGATCTAAGGTAAGTACTACATTATGTAAATAGAAAATTACATCAGGAATTTTTATAATTTGAATGAAATTACAGAAAATTTTAGGTGCCTTACTACTTTGTAGTAGGAGTGGCTAAATAACTGAAAGCAGTTATTTAAGATTACAGTTCATGTACTTGTCAGTCTTAATGTGATATTTTTCTCTTCAGGGCCATGTTCATGAGTGGGCTAAGTGAAAGTAAACAAACACATGTACATCTGAGGAATGTGGATGCAGCCACTTTAAAAATTATAATAACTTATGCATACACGGGTAACTTGGCAATAAGTGACAGCACGGTAGAACAGCTTTATGAAACTGCTTGCTTCTTACAGGTAAGAACATTGTGTATATTTTGAGTAAAAATGCACGAGAACTGCTCAATCTCTGTACCAAAATATATGGTTCTAACTTTTTCCGTAAATTTCAGTTAAATACCCAGCTCTGTCTTTTGCTTTGAAAAAAAGAGAGAGAGTAATTTTTAAAATTCTTTTATCAAGTTTGTTCAAATGAGCATGGACAACCATTTCCAGAATAATCCCCCAGTCAACCCATTTTTATGGTATCTGAAGGGGAGGAATAAAAAAAAGTTTCTAGCACTTTACTTTTGTAAGAAGCTAAGTAAAATGCACAAACAGTTTGCATGTCAAGTAGACATGACAATGTTTAAAAATATCGAATTGTGTAGTCAAATTTCATGTTGCTTTCTGGGTTGAATGACACGTTCTTGGTTCAGAAACCTGTGTGACTACCAGTGTTAGTACAGGTATTCTTCCTTTTTTGTATGTTTTGCAACATAGGAATAAATCTTTGGCTACTTTACGTAACTGGTTTTATTTTCCTTTTGCATTACAGGTAGAAGATGTGTTAAAACGATGTCGAGAATATTTAATTAAAAAAATAAATGCAGAGAACTGTGTGCGGTTATTAAGTTTTGCTGATCTCTACAGCTGTGAAGAGTTACAACAAAGTGCTAAGAGAATGGTAGAGCACAAGTTCACTGCTGTGTACCACCAGGATGCTTTCATGCAACTGTCACACGATCTACTGGTAGATATTTTAAGCAGTGACAATTTAAATGTGGAAAAAGAAGAGACAGTTCGTGAAGCTGCTATGTTATGGTTGGAATACAACACAGAATCACGATCACAGTATTTGTCCTCTGTTCTTAGCCAAATTAGAATTGATGCACTTTCAGAAGTAACACAGAGAGCCTGGTTTCAAGGATTGCCACCTAATGATAAATCGGTGGTGGTGCAAGGATTATACAAATCTATGCCCAAGTTTTTCAAACCAAGACTTGGTATGACTAAAGAAGAGATGATGATATTCATTGAAGCTGCTGCTGAAAACCCTGGTAGTGTTTACTCTTCTGTTTGTTACAGCCCCCAGGCAGAAAAAGTTTACAAGCTTTGCAACCCTCCTGCCGACTTGCATAAGGTTGGAACACTTGTAACTCCTGATAATGATATCTATATAGCAGGGGGGCAAGTTCCTCTAAAAAACATGAAAACCAATCACAGTAAAACTAGCAAACTTCAGGCTGCCTTCAGAACTGTGAATTGCTTTTACTGGTTTGATGCACAGCAAAACGCTTGGTTTCCAAAGACCCCAATGCTGTTTGTTCGTATAAAGCCATCCTTGGTTTGCTGTGAAGGATACATCTATGCAATTGGAGGAGATAGTGTAGGTGGAGAACTCAACAGGAGAACTGTGGAAAGATACGATACTGAGAGAGATGAGTGGACCATGGTAAGCCCGTTGCCTTGTGCATGGCAGTGGAGTACAGCAGTAGCGGTTCATAACTGCATTTATGTAATGGCACACAACTTGATGTACTGTTATTTTCCCCGGTCAGATGCTTGGGTAGAAATGGCTATGAGACAAACTAGTAGATGCTTTGCTTCAGCTGCCGCTTTTGGTGACAAAATATTCTATATTGGAGGATTGCATATTGGCAGCAATTCTGGTATAAGACTCCCAACGAGCACTGTAGATGGGTCTTCTGTAACTGTGGAAGTCTATGATGTGAATAAAAATGAATGGAGAATGGCAGCTAATATCCCTGCCAAGCGGTATTCTGACCCTTGTGTTAGAGCTGTTGTAATCTCCAATTCTTTGTGTGTCTTTATACGAGAAACCCACATGAACGAGAGAGCCAAGTATGCCACCTACCAGTATGATCTGGAACTTGATCGGTGGTCTCTAAGACAGCATATATCAGAACGTGTGCTCTGGGACTTAGGAAAAGACTTCCGATGCACTGTAGGAAAGCTGTATCCATCTTGCCTTGAAGAGTCACCATGGAAACCTCCAACATATCTCTTTTCACCAGATGGGGCTGATGAATTTGAGCTGGATGGGGAGATGGTTACCCTGCCACCTGTATAGCTCCCAAATTAGGGACTGCACACCTGCTTTTGGGATCAGTTACTTTGAAATAGCAACTTTTTAATGAAAGAACAGAGATGGAAATTGAAACATTAAACCTGTCTTTCATAATTGTATTTTTATGCCCTACTTAACATTTGCAGTCATTCAGTATGAATCCGTGACTTTTATAAGCAGATATGCTTCCATAATCTGAAATACTATCTGATAATTGAGAGAAACCTATATGTATATCATGAGCTTAAGCATCTGACTACTGTCTGAAGAATTAATTTCTAGTCTTATGAAGTCCTTCAGTTCAAGAAAATTCACAAAAGCAGTTATTGTTGCTAGGATGGTATGTCACAATTGTTCTGAAAATATCTTCCAGTTATATTTGAATTACTTCTGGATATTCTACTTTAGTGCTGGTAATATAGTTTTCAGTGTGGCCTAAGTAATGGAATGTGCTGCACTTAACGCCAATATTCATGTTGGTATAGTAATGCCATTTAAATGAAAAATAAACAAATCCCATGGATCTACCTGTGGTAGGAAGGGTAGATCTTCCATTGTATGGTAACATGCAGGGCAAAATGACTGCAGGTTCAGTCAAGGTGTATTAAGTGCATGTATTCTATTTTCACTAACTTATGCCTGTCTGTTTAGAATACAGGTCTTCCAAGCAGCTGGTGGTTTACCAGGTGTGGACTTAAATTGCTGGGCTTGCAATAGGAATTGCCAGCCACTCATAGTGCGGGTCGGTGTGGAACTTTAATCAATAAATGTCTCCACATTCTGTATTACAGTAACATTGGCTCATGTATATTACTTCCTGCTGCTGATGTATTTTTCCAATGTAAAACAAAGTTTTAGTGTGGATTAACCAGGTCTTTATTTTTTGTTAATTTAATAACAAGCATTACTGTAGTGTGATTGTGTATAGATATCCCTTAGCTATCAGGTTTTTTACTTTTTGGGGGGGGAGTGAATTGTTCAGGAATATTCTGTACTCTGTGTGCAGGAGAGCAGATGACTAGTACTGCTCTGGCATTAATCCCAGGAACCACTAGCAGTAGCGGGGCGCCGCCAATCTAACATGAACACAGGTGCTTCATGACAACCTTACTAGCATGTTCAGCTGCATCATGTTCTGGCACTGTATTTTGAATGACATTAATTTATTAAAAAAAGACTGAATCTAAATGAGTTTGGGTGTGCTTTGTGGCGGGAAAGAGTATAGCTAAGAATTTTTCTGCTTTCAGCAGTTGGCTTGGTGACAGGAAGATGAGTTATCAGAAATACAAGTTTGAAAGCTGTACTTATTCAGTGAAACTTTGTGGAAGTTCAGCTTGATGACATATTTGACAAGAGTGAATTCATATCTACTTACACCAAGTTGTCATATAATGCTTATAAAATGTAAGGGAAAAGTTCTATGGAACAATCTTCATGAAATGCTAAATTAGAATGGGACAGACTCCTAGGTCGTCTTAAGCAGAATTAGAAGTAAAGGTATGTGTCCTAATAGCAACAGTTCCATTTAGAAGATCAAGTGGAAAGATTTTAATCTTTACATAAACATACAGAGGCAATGTTACGTTTTTGGTATAATAAACTCTTGACTCTTTCAGCCAAATTAATGAGACAAGATATTCTTAAAATGTTGGTGTTAAAACTCAAGTTGGCATTCTGACGTGTGGTTATAACACTGTCATCTTGTGGCTCAAGATAATGCTATGGAAGATGTATAAGCCAGTTTCTATCCAATGTTAATGTTTGGCATTTACACCCATATTTCAGATTGGGGGCTTAGAAATATTTACACTATCCTTTTGATTTTCTTTTGCTGTTAGTATAACTTTACTATCCATGAACCAGATATTTCAAACTTGGCTGCCCAACATTAATGAGCAGCTTCCAGGTACCAAACTGGCGTGGACTACAGAAAATTCTCTTGTTTGCAAGACATTAAAATGTGGGAAAACCACTATGAAGGTTTTGTCCGAAATACTATGGTCAAATACATACGAACTACAATACTATGAAAGTGGTGGTAGCAGCTCTGTAGTTCAGGTTGCACTGAGATTTTCACTTGAAGTAGGGATTTGAGTAATCTTTCCGACTAAAATAAAAGCACTTCATACCAAATTTGGCATGCCTAAAAGAATTTTCCGGGTGTTTTTATGGATTGCTACACTTAATTATTCAAAAATTGATTTTTTTAATGGTTTCAATCTTTTTACTGTTTGTGATTGGAGACATTTTAAACCTCCAATTTTGGAACATACTCCTTGTACCTACCAGTGTATCATAATTACCCCACAGGCTTGCCTTAATTTGTCGTAAGTTTGCTCTAATGGAGGCTGAGGAACATTTTGCTGGCTATTTCATTCTCTAGTATTGTCTTGACTGCATTTGTGCTCTGCACTCAGCTTGCTGAACCGGAGAGAGAGGCTGAGCATCAGGAAAAGGGACAGGCTTCAGCAGACAGTGTGAGGCTGACTTGGTGAACCAAAGGCATTCATTCACAAGCTGGGGGATTTGCAATAAGTGTTGCTTCACTTACACAGGGTCACTGCAGGGAAAGAAATGGCTTTCAAGATACATAAGGTGGGTGCAGTGGGCCATACACACGTCTTTATTCACGTTAGCATTGTGTAAAAAGATGCTCTTCTACAAAAGATTCCTCTTCAGATGCTTCATTGTAGGATTTTCCAATACATCCAAAGCTTACATTGATAACAGCTACAGTGCATAACCTTGTGTTTAAAAAAAAAAAAAAAAAGGCATTTCTCCCTAATTTACCTGCCCTACATTTCAAGCTTCTGTTTCAACTCTTTGAACTCAGGATTTTAGATGGCCCTTAAACAGTACATGATCATGTTTTACTTAACCATGCCTAAATGATGTTTAAACTTCAAGTTTTTTGATTGCCCTTATTTAACGTTTTACTAATACGAGAGTAACAGCCCTATTCAATGTTGCCAAAATATTCTAACATGGATTTTCTTCTGCCTGCTATTCTGGTTAGTTGGTTTTGAACTTGTGTAAACTTGTCACTCAGGATACTGTTTTAGTGTGCGTCGGTTGTGATTTGCCTTGAAGTAAGGGCATATATAATACAGCAATGAGGACCATTGTTATGTACATCATTTCAGTTCATATGGTGTTGGGAGAGCAGGATTGATTCTTAGGATGAAACTCAATACAAGTTACCCACCTCCACCCAAAGTAGAGACAGTGAGCTCCTTTTTAAGATGGTGATTTTGGATCATACATTAAAAGACAACTTTTTTTAGGGTATGTCTTCACTGACGGCAGCAAATTCGCTCTATCTGGATTGATTCAGTGGTCAGGGAAGACCCGCTCAATTGATCTGGAAGTTGACACATTAAAGCCACCCCATCAAGTGGTGCAGTGCAGTGACAACGATGCGTAGAAGGGGATTTATGAAGTTGATGGGAGTTACACAAGCTACTCTGGGTAGCTTGTGTAACTCCCGTTGAACGCCACCAAATTTGAAGGTAAGTGTAGACCAGGCCTTACTCAAATTTAGCTTTTTGTTTTAATCCTGTCTTTTAAACTAGTCACAAAATGCTGCTCTCAATAATTTACAACTTCTGCAGTAATATCCAGCCCTTTTTCTAATGCAATATAACCAGGATAGCCGTAGTGCTACAGAATGGAGGTTCTTAGTATTCCATCAATTACTGGTGCCAGAGGTTTCCTGAAGAGCTTCTCCAACACAAGCTTGAATGTTAACGTTTTAGTCTCATGGAAGAATCTTCTGATCTGGGCTCTGAGTGATGGATTAACGATATCCACAAATACTTTGGAAGCAACTAAAACGTAGGGCTCATCTAAACACAAAAGGAGGTACTGCTTTAATTAGCATGTATGCAGTTCTATTGGTATAAAAGTACTTGTGCTATACAGTTGATTCCTGTTTGGAAGGGGAACAAGTTATACTCCTACAAATATTCTTATACCAATAAAAGCCCTAGTATGACCAGTTTAACTTTGTTTTAAAAAAAATCACCTTCCTTGCAAAAAGTTATACTGATAAAACTGAAGTGCAGACCAAGCCTAAGCTGCTTCCCCTCTATAAGCCCTGCAACTGTTCCACAATTCTGATCTACTACAGTAGCAACAGTTGGCTTCAGCTGCTCTGCTCAGTGGGCATTGGCTGTAAACCCTTACATTTTTTGACAACAGCAGTTCACTTCTCCCAGCTGCACTGAGAAACGTTGATGCCTTCACCCCTGGTACCAAAAGTGTTGAGTCCCAACGGAAGAAGACTGGCTCACTGAAAACCTCCAACAAAGAGTAAGTAGTCTAGAATGCCTCCCTCAGAAGGGCTGTGTGGACAGGCCACAGTAGACCCTGCTGCTGTGGAACCTGAATGACTAGTCTAGCCTCAGAAGACAGCTGAGTGAGGTTTTGCAGAGATACACAGAAAGCTAGGGCCTGTGGCTACAGCTCATAAGCAAAGGAGACTTCTTGCACTTGTGAACGCAGCTGAAGTCACAGAGCTGTTGTGACTTAGCTCTGTTTTTGTCATCATAACAGCTGACCTGACCCTACAGGGGCCTTGGAAGTTGTGTGTCCTGCGCTCCCAGTTTTGATACGAGGCATTGATACAGAGTCAATGACAATCACTGACTTTGACCACTGGGATGTTGAATGCTCCACTCCTGCAGGGTCTTTCTCAGAGTGTGCTAGGAATTAGGGTCCCCTGCAGACTAAATGAGTACTTGTGCAGCTGTCTAATGGTAGCCCCACAGAAAAAGCTTAATTGGCATTCATTAATCTCCCTTGTTAACAACTGTGGCTATTTCTTTTTTATCACCACCTGAATAAATCTCATTCAGAATCCAAACTTCATTCCTAGTGAAGCCTGGAAAACAGCTTTTCTAAAATATAAAGCTGTGGCACTAAAGGGTGGGAGATAGGGGCAATGATTCAGTTCCATGTGCTGAGAGGCACTGCCTAGGAGCCAAAACTGACACATCTGCTTTTGTGGGTGTGATTAATCCATCTGTCAAGACCCAGGCAGGATTCCTCTGTTGTTTGAGTAGTGCCCTTAGAGGCACCCCCTCCCCCCACCCCCAAGATGTTTGCATTCTTGCACTGCTGATCAGAGAACTTTGGTAGCAGTATTTGTTTGGCCTAGGCATGCACCGCCCCCCTCATGCTCTGACATGAGACTAACCAGCACCACATGGGTGAACCCTCAGTTCCTTCTCAGCTGCCCTACTAGAAATGGAGCTTTAGTTTTCCATTAGCAGATCATTAACTTCTTTAGAACTGCTAATTTTTAGCTACCTTTTGGAGCTTCCCTGTCTTTTCTTTACCCCTTATCTTTTTGTTGTTTATCAATTTTTTTTTATTTAGACTTTATTCTTATCTTTGATCCCCTTGAACAGCGTATGCCCAATTCACTGGGCTTCAAGAAGAGTCTCAGTTGGAAGGAATCTCTCCCCATGATTGACACACTCTCAGTGCATCCACTGTCTGGGAGAGAACCACATCGCACAGAAGTGTGGTTTGTGCCAATAACTGAAACCCAAATTCAGAAAGGACGAGCCTAGAGGGCGAGAAACTTCACCACAACCAAGAGAGGTGAGCAAAAGAAGATGTCCTGCTGGAGCAGCTCACTGACCTCTAAGAAAAGAGCTGAGCCAAAAACTGTCTGTCTTGATCAGGCCCGACGGCACCAAAGCCATCTAAGTCCAGTACCCAGGGCTCACACAGTACCACACCGATGGAGCATGTTGGGCTGCCTAAGGACCAAGTGGGTAGAGGCAAGGAGTCACCTGGTACCAACTGGGTGTGAGAGAGCAAGAGAATCCTCTCCAGGGAAGGCTCCTTTGGTACAGACTTTATACCATCTTTGGCACAACAGGCACCAACAGACGGCATCAAGTCTGCATCACCAACTCCTTTGGTGCAGATTGCATTGACAACACCACTGTTATCAACACCTTCAGCATCGGTGGACTTCCAATATATGTCAAACTTTTCGCTGTCTGACACACTGGATTCACTTTTGCTTGGTACCGAGTTCACCCAGACTTCCAGACTCAATGGCAACTTCATGTCATGCACCACCTTTTTCATCCACTGAGTCAGTAAGCAAGAGGACGTGGTCTCCCCCCGCTCTTCTCATCTACTGATGGTGCCCAATTCCAGTATGGGCCACATCCATACCATCCCTGCTGGAGACTATTCGAGATGGCTACTCCATCCACTTCAACCTCCTCTCCCCCAATACCTTTCCTGGTCCCGCTTCATGGACCCATCTCATGAGAGCCTGCTCAACAGGAGATAAACCATATCCTCAGTGTAGGAGCCATAGAGCCAGTGCCCGGGCCCATATGTCTAAGAAGCAAAGGCTTTTACTTGCAACTTCCTGATACTCAAGAAAAAGGAAGGTTGGAGAATTACTTGACCTCAGGGTACCTGGCAAAAATTTGTCAAGGTTCAGAAGTTCAAGAGGGTCACATTAACAACAATTATTCCAGTACTAGAAATGGGAGATTCGTCCTCAGCCATTGACCTTCAAGATGCTTCCTTCTACATTTCGATTATACCAAGTCACAGCCGATACCTGAGATTTACACTAGGCCAAGACCACTACCAGTACAGCATACTCCCTTTTGACCTCTCATCGGCCCCAAGAGTATTCTCCACGGTCCTCTTGGTAGTAGCAGCCACCTTATACTCCCAGGGCATCATGATTTATCCTTACCTGGATGATTGCCTCCTTATGGTGCGTTCCTTCATCAAAGCCCAGCAAATCTCCCATCTGATATTGGTTCGATTCAAGAATCTGAGCCTACAAATCAGCACACAGAAATTGACATTAGTGCCAGTGCAGAGGTTAGAATTCGTAGCTGACCTTAACTCTGTCTGACCAAAGGGTGCTCTTCCCACAACAGATTCCTCAGTCTCACATGCTTCTACAGCCTGTACAATCCAGTCCCCAAATTTTGGCCGGACCCTGCCTCTAGTTTCTGGGGTATATGACCGTGGGCACAGCAGTTACAGCTCATGCCAGACTTTGCAAAAGTGCCTCCCAGCATAGGACTGACCAGACACAGCACAGACAAAACTTATCAATGCCCAACAGCAAACAATCCTTGAATTGGCTGGGAGCTGGAAGGCCTGGCTACAGGGTCTGCCCGCCACACCTGGGGGCACTGGGGTTCCTCCACAATGGGCTGGGAGTGGTGGCTGAGGGCTTTGGGACCCTCTGTCAGTCAATGGAGGGTGGGGACCCTGGAACTCAGAGCTACTGTGAGCAGCAGAGGTCTGCCAGAGCTCTGAGGTCTGCCCGCAGCTCAGAGCCATAGGGTCTTTGCTGCCGCTGGCTTAAAGCTGAGGGTCCTTCAGCCCATCCTAGCTGACAGCAGAGATTCCTGCTGCCTGTGGCAGCTTGGGACCCATGGGGTTTCTACTGTCCGTGCTTCCAGGATTCTGGTTGACAGCTGCAGGACTCCTGCAGCCTGTGGTGGCTTGGAGCTGAGGGGGGACTCCCTCCTGTGGCTGAGAGCTGCTGCCCCTCTACTTTCCCCCTGAACTCTGGGACCCTTGCCTGTGATGGCTGAGAGCTCAGCTCCCCACAGCCCCCAGAAGCTGAAAAGGATAATTTCACAGAGGTCTTTGGAAATCACGCAATCCGTGACCTCAGTGACACAATCTTCTCCTTACTCATAGGATGTGGCACTCATTTCAGTGATCTCTCAGTACAGGGGAAATGGTCTCCATCTGTAACATACCTTCAAATCAGCCTGCTCAAACTCACAGGGGTCAGGAATGCATGCATTCATTTCCTTCCACTGATCAGAACTGCACACACAAAGGTCACGCCAGATGATATAGCCTGCATGTATTGCATAAATTGACAAGGAGGCACCAGATTGCCCTCCCTTTGCATGGAAGCACTAAAGCTACGGAACTGGTGCATTTCCCACCATGTCATAACAACGGTAGCCTATCTACTGGGAGTGCACAACATGACTGGACAGTCATCTGCAGATTCCCACATAACCAGGAATGGGAGAGATTCAGTGATTCTCCATGACATATTCTGACAATGGGGGACACTTAATAGACTTGTTTGCCACTTAGCAGAACAAGCTATGTCCATGGTACTGCTCCAGAGTGGGAATCAGCCAGCACTCAATGGGGGATGCTGTCCTTTCATGGACACGGCCCTTCTTTACACCTTTCCTCCCATTCCCTGTATTACTGAAAGTGCTATTGAAAATAAAGAGAGAAAAAGCACGTATCATACTGGTCACTCCCACCTGGCCCAGACAGACATGGTATCCCTACCTGTCACGACAATGGATGCAGCACCAGATGGCTTCCCACCACTCCTTACCTCCCCTCATAGAACAAGAGATGCACTCTCCATCCTAACTTATGGATACTACGGCTCAAAGCCAGGCTTCTTCATAGTCCCAGCACATAGAGACATCTTGCTCTGAGGAGGTACAGGAAGTGTTATTGCACAGTAGGAAAGTGACTTCCCTTGGTACCTACCTACAAAAGTCTGGATTGGTGCCAATCCAAAGGAGATATCCTGGATATGGCCACTCTACGTGTAGCCCTAAACTATTTGTTGACTCTCAAACTGGGACTGTGTATCAACTCATGAAAATTACACCTAGCAGCAATAGTTACCTTCCACTTGTAGGTAGAAGGGTATTCCATTTTTTCTCACCTGGCTATGAAGAGAGATCTCAATCCAGTGTTAAAAGGACTGAATGGTCTGCCATTTGAACCCATGGCCACTTGTTACTTAACTCGCCTTTCCATGAAGACAGTGTTCCTGATCACCATCACTTTGGCAAGAGGGATAGGGGAGGTAGCGGTTCTCATGGCGCATCCCCCCTTCACAGTGTTCTTCCCTGAAAAAGTTACACTCAGACCACATCTGAAGTTCACCCCCAAAGTGGCTTCGGCATTTCACATGAACCAATGTATTCACCTTCCTACCTTTTATCCCAAACTCCATCAGGATAATAGGGAAGCCATCCTCCACCTAATTGATGTAAGGAGAGCCTTGGCCTTCTATTTAGAGATTTTAGAAAATCTCTGAGACTTCCTCTTCAATGGAGATAGGTCTAAAGGCACAGCAATTTCAGCTCAAAGACTCTCCAACTGACTCTGGATTGTATCAAACTCTACTACCAGATTCACAATTTAGCACCCCCAGCCACAGTCCATACACACTCTACAGGTTCTGTCTCCTTGTCCATCGCTTCTCCAAAGATATCCCTATATCAGAAATCTGTAGAGCAAGCTACCTGGGCATCTGCACACACTTTTGCTGAACACTATGCAGTATTGAGGGATTCTGCTGCAGACGCCAGTTTTGGCATCCCAGTTCTGTCCCCCGTAACAGACAACTCCGAAACCCCAGCTTCCAATGGGGGGTACTCCCTTACAGTGGAGCATCCATAGGGACACTAGGAGAGAAGAAGTAATTACTCACCTTGTGCAGTAACTATGGTTCTTTGAGATGTGTGTCCCTATGGGTGCTCCACGACCCACCCTCTCTCCCTCTATTTCAGAGTTCTTGTCAATGACTCTGCAGTACAGAAGGAACTTAGGAGGGTTCTCCCTTGTGGCACGGGTTAGCCTTGGGGCAGAGCACAAGCAGGGCAGTGCATGCGCGGGCTGAATAGATACTGCTACCAATGTTCTCTGATCAGCAGCGCAGGGATGCAGACACACTCACAGTGGAGCACCCCTACGGACACACATCTCAGAGAACCATTGTTACTACACAAGGTGAGTAACTTCTTTTTATGAGAAGACATGCTTAAATTGCAATTTTAAATTGTCTGAAAATAACTACTTTACAGCAGAAGGGAGGATTGGCTTTTTTACACCTGCATGGCTCAGGGAAGAGTAAATCTCCCTTATCTTCTGCATGGCTTCTCTCCTTAATAATCACTAAGGGCAATACCTCCCACTGATGGAATTCAGAGGTGGTCCAACATTGGAGGATCCAGGACTAAGCCCTGCCGTTCACCTGAGGCCACCATGTTTTCTGCCTCTAGCAGTGGAACAAGTTGGTGGTTCATCGTCTCCATCGTCTGTTTTAAAACTAATTTTTGTATGTGCAGTAGCTACTTCATTTCTGCTTCTAGCTCCTCTCTCTCTTCTGAAGTGAAAAATGACCCAAGGATTGAAATTCGAATCCTCTGGCATCTCTGGTGCAGCACTTCGTGGGCAGGCTTCCTCTGCCCCTCACTGCAGCAGCAGCCTCACAAGCATTGAGTCCCTTCCAAGAGGTTGGGTAGGTAGCTTTTTAGGACCCTGGGAGGGGAGCTGTACCCTGCTGCTGCAAGCTGTCCACCCAGGATTTCCAGTCAGACAGCTTGTTAAGTCCTTGACTCTTGCTTGACGCTGTGACTCAGCCAAAGGGCGTAAGCGTGCCTAGGGAGAAGAGAAATCCCACAGCTTGCTCACGGGTAAGTCTTGCAAATGTGGAGTTCCAGACAAAAACAAGCATCCCTTCCAGCAGGTGGCAGCTCATATTGCCCATGAGCAAGTAGGGTTTAAACCCAGATTTTTTTAACCCCTTCTTTCTTTCTGTCTCTGCCGCCACCTCCCCACAGTGGTTGAGATTTTTCTCCTCAGAAGCTCTCGCTGCTCTATCCAGCTCCCTGCAGTCCGCAGCATGTCCGGGCCTGCAGAGAAGCCTGCTACTCAGGCTGCAGTAGAATAGGATGTGTGTATTTTTCAGTGCATAAACTGTTCTGCCCCTCTCAATAGGCTGGCTCCACCCTAATGCGTAAGGAGCACTTTGGGTTGTCTGTGAACAAAACAGAGGCAGGTGAGAACTCCATTCTCCATGCAGCTGCACCAGCATGTGATTATAAGGAGGTAAGTGAGAAATTCCTTCTCATGTTCTAATTACTCCTGTTTTACCATGTAAAGCCCTGGCTGGTCATAAGTCTTCCCTAAAGTACTTATAGGGAGCAGGCAAGGTCCTGGTGCTATCCCTCAGTCTATTTCCCCTCATTAAGCTATTTGTACCAGTCCCTCTCCTTGGTTGAGGGGTCTCCAGATCAGGATGAGAAGCGCACACTCTCCCTCCTGTAAACAGCCATGGGAAGTATTGCACACGTACCCCCCAAAAGCCTAATGTGTATAGAAAAAAGTAACTTCGTAACTTTTAGGAACCTAAGGTTCGTGCAGCTGTAGCTCCACCGGGGAGAAAGTCACCCTTTCAGAAGGGGACTTCCTTCCAAAACATCCCACGGAATCATAAGTGAGGACATGCTACACACATTTCAAAGCCTCAGTTGTAGCCATTGAGACCAAAAGTTTTTCCTGTGCTTAATAAATGGCTCAGGGACTTAAGGGTATGTTCTTTGCTTGGAATGAGATGTCAGTGGTTCTGTTATAGTCAAATCCTCATTGTGGCTCGTGATGAGCAATGGCTCCGAACAATGGCAAGGAACCTGTATTACACCCATGCATAGCTATTAATCATCCTAAATCGATATTTTGGTCATTCAAGCTTACAGGTGAGAAGCTGCTAAAGGAAAATTAGTAGCTGAGAATGTAGAGACCTTAGCCCTCAGTCTAAAAGCTAAATAGTAATAACTAATACATTGTTAACACACAGGGTATTCAAGACTTGACTATTTCCCTGGCAGAAGCAAAAATCTGGAGCAGAAGCTCCCTACAAAACCTAGATATATTTTCTTCCAACAAAATCTTCATTATGACAGAGAACATGAGCATTTGTGTATGAGAATTCTTGTACACCATTCTTCCTTTTGATCCTCTTTACCCAGAGTCCTAAGAAATGGCTGTTAGGAGTCATAGTGCTCTAGCATGAGTAGGTTTGTTCTCTAAATTGGCCAGTCACTGGAACAGATTTATATACCACTTATGTTCAAAATCAAGAACTGTTTGACCCCAATACATAGAACAAATCACCCAAGGGTCAAAGCAGGCATGGCTCTGGCCCCAATCTTACAACCATGGTAAAGGTTTGGGGTCATATGGTTTCCTGCATCTATGTGATGCAGTTTGCCAGTCTTCAACTATGTGCCATGCAAGTCAGTTTATCTGTCAAACAAACCTCCCATGGATATGTAGGTGGCAGTCCTAGAAGAAGTCCTCTACTCAGTAAAGCAGGCGTGGTGGTAGAAAGACTCACTTCAGATTTGCAAGGAAATACCCCTCTCACCTGTGCCATCCAAGATTCTGGTGACAGATGCTTCCACTCGAGGATGGGGCACTCATTCAGAGTGCCTACAGTGTTGAGGAATGTAGTATCTGCAAGAAGCGTTCTGGAACTGGGGCTTGGTTTATGCTGCCAGTAAAATTCAGCGCCACTCGACTGTATCTCCCATCGACTTCCTAATGTCCACCTACCAGGACGTCCCCACTATGCTGCATTGACAGGAAATGCCCTGTCAATGCAGCCTTACTCTTTTTGCGGAGGTGGATTAATGACGTCAACTTCCGGAGCAATTGAGTGGGTCTCCATTGCTGCTCAATTGATCCCGCAGAATCGATCCAGTGGTGCCGACAATGCCGCTGTCAAAATAGACATACCCTCAGAGTTGGCTGTCTGGCATGCAGAGCTTTGCTTTCCTTGCTCCATATCCCGTCCCAATCTTGACAAACACTACAGCCATTTACTCTCTCAACAGATTGGGGAGCAAGGTCATCTCTACTCTGGTGTTATGCCATTCAACTTTGGACTTGATGTATTTGTCATCAAACTATGCCAGTGCTAGCCATTCAGAATTCTCAAGCAGATCAGATTCTTTCCTCTGCTCTTGGACAATCCCATTGGTCCAGAGAATTCTGAGGAAATGGAGAGAGAACAGAAGCTCAATGAGCATGATAGCCCCAGCATAGGCCTGACAATTTTGGTACTTGCATCTGATCACCATGCCGGAGCAGCCCCTGATTACGTGCTTTGCCTCGCAGTTGACCAATTGTGACCAGGTGCTGATAGCCTAGATGTTGAATGGATAACTGCCACAGAAAGGAGCTGTTCAGTTGATGTTCTGATCCACAGGATTCCCATCTCTCAGAATCAGCTAGACTGAGAGCATAAAGTTGAAGTTTTCTGTTTAGGAATCCTGACATCACGTGCCTCCCTATTTCTGGTATTTTGGTCTATTGGTTGGTTCTAAAATGATTGGGACGTTCCAACAGCTCAGTGAGTGTATATTTTAGTAGCTATTTCTGCACATTACCCTCCTATTTAGAGCCATATACCATATTCTCACCTCCTAAATTCCTTAGAGTTCTCATAGATAGATTTCTGTCCAGTGTGCGAGCCCCTGCTTGTCTGGGTCCTCAATATTGTGTTAACATGCTTAATGAGCCCCTAATAATCTGTTCTTATCACCTGTCCATGAAGACTTCCCTCCTAATAATCATAACTTCAACTTGGAGGGTAGGGGAAATTCAGCCCCACGTGGCTGGTCCACTTTACACAGTGTTCCATACAGATAAGGCAACATTTAGGACTCACCACAGTTTGACCAAGATTGTTTTGGAATTCCATTAGGATCATCTTGTTCACATCCTCATTTTCTTCCCCAGCTCAAATTAAGATGAAGTTAAACTTCACACCTTGATGTGATGGGGGCACTATTGTATTATTTTGATAGGACAAGGAACTCCCCTAAATTTCTCATTACCTTTTACAGACAGGTTAAAATAACTTCATTTTCTACTCGACTCCTATTTATGTGTTTTGGGAGCACATTAGCTCTTTTGGCCACAGTATCTCACTAGGAGCTCATGTTCAGCTTATTACCCACCATGACCCCCCACATCTTTTTCGAAGTCACTGCTTCCCATGATAGTCCCACATGCTGTAATGAAGGCCTACATTTTTCCTAGATCTATCCATTTACATTTAATTGGATTAAAACACATTGTTTGCTTGCACCCAAGTTCACCAAGAGATCCAGATAGCTCTGAATCAGTGATCTGTTCTCTTAATTATTTCTGCTCCCCCACCCTGTCATCTACAAACTATCACTGATGATTTTGTGTTTGCTTCCAGCTCACTAATAAAAATGCTAACTAGCACAAGGCCAATAACTGATCCCTGGGGGACCCCACTGGAAACACAGTTGCTTGAGGATAATTCCCCACTTATTATTACATGTTGAAATCTATCAGTTTGCTGGTTTTAATTTAATGTGAGCCATATTAATTTTATATTAGTCTAATTTTTAATCAAAATGTCCTGCAGTACTAAGTCAAACGCTTTATAGAAGTCTAACTACGTTATGCCACTACTATTACCTTTATCAACCAAACTTGTAATCTCAAAAAAAAAAATCATTAGTTTGACAAGATCCATTTTTCCTAAACCCATGTTGATTCGCATTAAGTACATTACCCTCAAGTCCCTTTATCAGTCACTCCATTATCTGGCCCAGGATCAATGACAGGCCCGTAATTATCCAGGTCATCCCATTTACCCTTTTTAAAAACTAGCACAATATTAACTTTCTTTCAGTCTTCTGGAACTTCCCCAGTGCTCCACGACTTACTGAAAATCCACATTAACAGTCCAGCAAGTTCCTCAGCCAGCTCTTTTAAAACTCTTGGATGAAAGTTATTCAGAGCTGTGGCTTTAAAAGATTCTAACTTTTAGTAGCTTCTGTTTAACAGCTGTCGGGATAGTTATGAAAATAAATGATAAAGCTAGCTTCAGTTTGATTAAGGAAATAATATATTTGCTTTATAGTTTGTGGCTAATAACCAGAATAAGGCCCTAATCATCCAATAAAGGAAGGCCATGAGAATAAAAAGTCAAAAGACCAGAATGTAGTGGGGAAAGGATGTACAGTTAAAAAACTAATAAAATAAGAAGCTGCCATTACCAAGACAAAGTGAACCCTTCTCACAAAGCAAGCACAACTTTTTTCTCACATACCAATGCTATCTGAATGTGAGGCTTATGTGTAACCAAGGGCAAAAAAACTACTCGTAAGCAAGGAGATGGGAGGAGATCAAAAGAAAAGCCTTGGAGAGAAGAAACTGTTTCAAACTGGGGTTTTGCTAAAGCTAGCAAGCGTGCTGAAGGGCAGAAAGAGAGCCAGGAAGCTGAAGGGTGTTCATTAGACTCGATCCAATCATGCAAGGACAAATCAGTGTGAAAAGACTTTTCTCCCATCTGGTCCTTTGGAAAATAAGAACTGTAGATACTTATAAATGTTTTATTACTCTGTGGGCTGTAGTAATGCTCATTAGCTAAACTTTATGCATGTTTAGAGCAACTGTATAGATAACATTTGGACTGACATACAGGAATTTATAGCTGGTAATGTTTGGTGGTGCCCTGTATTATTATTAATCAAATTCCAACAACATCCTGCAGAGACAGTAGTGGAATGCAATGTGTTTTATCACTATATGATTAACTGTTCCCCCACCTCCCCCCCCCAATACAGAAAAGAAATTTAGTGAAAGCTTCTGCCTTTTCTGCATTATTATTAATTCTACCATTTCCATCTAGTAATGGACCAATATTGTCAGGATTATTTTTGTTCTTAACATATTAAAAAAAACTCACTGTCTTAAAGTTTGCTAGCTGTAGATTTTTTTCCCTGGTGTCTCTTCCTTCCCTTATCTATTTTTGAAAAATTCCCAAGTTCTGATTCTCTCTGGAAGCCACAGGAGGGCACGGATTTTAGTGATGGGGAAGAGTAAGTTAGAGAACAGCATATTTGAAATCTTTATAAAATAGACACTACTGCCCTGGGCTGTAGTGACTCCACTATAAGGTCCAGCCTGAGAGATCGTAATTGCAGAGCACTGCAGTATTGTGTTCAATAAGGGCTCCTAACTCGTGATCACCGGTTTAAGGGGGAAGCTTCACTTCCTCCCACCCCCTTCACGTACACATACTGGAAAGATGACCTACTCTAGTTTTGCATTTTTATAATGCCTTTCACTTCACCTGTGTATTATACCTCCCACCATTCCTCTAGGTATCATTAGCCCTCTTTTGTATAAGGGAAAACTGAGGCACCAAAACATGATCTGCCCAAGATCATAAAGGAGGCAAGTGGCAGAGTCACAGGGCTATAACCAGGGTGGGGCGAGCAGGGCAGACACCCAGGGTGCAAAGCTGCAGGAAAATGATGAAAAAACGGTAGGGGGTGCAAATATGCTTGCTCGCCCCAGATGCTAACGTGTCTAGTTATTCCTCTGTCTTTAGACTTTGTCATAACAGAAAAAGAAGAACTGATCACAGAACTAAAAATTAACGGTTGCTTAGTCATAAGTAATCATTAGTTGATCTGATTTATAAAGTGCAAGCAAAATAAAGCCCAGACCAGTAATATATAGATTTGGTGCTTTCATAGGGCCCATTTCCCAAATCTAAAAACAATGATGAGCAAAATAATTAATGTAAATCCTGCTTCCTAACATGTCCCAGTGAATGGTCTCCAGCTGTGCCTTTCCTACTCTATCAGTAATCTGCCTGGCCTATCCTAGTCTATGAGCTGTGCTAAACTGCTGTCTTCTGGGAGGCATTCCCACACCCATGTCCAGCAGCCATAAAAACCGCTTCCATCAGGCAAAATCAGGTCAGTGTTTTGCTTCCAGCAAACCAAGTGCAAAGTTTATGGTCAGAGTAATTTCCCTGGCTCTTGGTTAATAACAAACCCAGGCCCATAGGCTAAGGAGGAGACCAGAGTTTAATTGATTGAATTTTGAAATGGGGTCTTAATGACTATGTTCAAATTAGCCAGCATCACCTTTTCATCCTGGGGAATTGAAATGAGATTCTCCACTGCAAACTAAGGCTAGTCCAGCTCCCACCCCACCCACAGCACTTTTCAAACAATCTCAGATAAAGTAGGTATCTTCCTCTTTCACAGGCTGTTATCCTCCTCATTGTATTGTCTGAAGTACATATTTTAGAACCACACACATCTAAGCAACCTCTGTTAATCAAGGAGTATGAGATCTGGGGAAGGGGTGGGGGGCAAGGAAAAAAATTGCTTTGGACTGTTTTGTTTTTCCAATGCAATTATCCAAGTAGCAAAAGAGCAAGACCGGATTCTCCAACGGCAAAGAGGCAGGGCTGTATGATAGGAAGTGCAAGTGGAAACAGACACTCAAGTAATAGTACTAAATAATACCTTGCATTACCCATGGCAGTGTTCTGCAGTAACGGTGCAAAGCACAGCAAGAGCATTGATAGCAACTAGGTCTATGGGCCTGGACACACGTCTGAGAATCAGGTCTGCCTCCAAGTCCTGATCATTGCAGCAAGTCATTTTGCCTGGTCAATTTCTCCATAAAATTGAGATGATGCAGCTCCCTTTTTGTAAAGGACTTTGGGTGGGATCCATGAAAGGCCTCGATGCTGAGTGTCACAGCATTAGAAAATCACAGGAACACACCATGATCCCACAAAGCTGAGTTAGGCACTGCCTGGGCTCCTGTACAATGCATGGGGAGAGAGAAGTGCCAAAGAATGCCATCCACAAAAGCCAGCACCTGCTCCCTACCTTAGGAAATAGGAGAGGCTGACAACAGGAATGTGATAAGCCCTGCCCATCTCAGAGCTAGGCACCTACATCCAAGCTGCATTGAGGCACCTCTGTCCATTCAGTAATTCCCAGACAGGAACTCACCCCCTGGAATCAGACAGTTAAGGCACCTATTTTGTGGATCCTACCCATTGAGAGATAGAAAATGCAATTGACAACTAAGTGTTATAAGCTGTAATCCTTTAGCGATGCTGCAGACCGATTTAACTGAACGCTTTATGTCCTCAGTAAGATCTCCCCAGTGAAGCCCTCCAAGCCCTGTTGCTTGGCACATTTAAAATTCACCTGGACCAAGTACTAATCAATTCACAAGAAGGCACAATCTTCTGTTGGCAGGGAGACAGACTGGATGATCTAACCGGTCTTTTTAATATCCAGTGTCATGTGATTTACCAACATTGAGTAATGAATCCACCATTGTCCAATGTGAGTGGAGAGAGGACTGGGGCAGTGTGGCTGAATAAAGCGAGGATTGGTCAGGGAGTCAGGACGGGGGAGCTCACTTCCTAGCTCTACCGTTGACCTTACCATGTAATCTTAGCCTTAAACTGTGCCTCAGTTTCCTCATCTGGAATTACACAGATTTGTAAAGTGCTTTGAGATGGGTGTGATATAAGTGCTGAGTATTTATAGGTAGATAAAGATAGGAGCACTGGCCCAAGGAGCTTACAAAATCCATCTAAATCAGAAGCACAATAAAGATAGCAATGGCCTAAGGAGACAGAAGAGGACAGCAAGAAGCTAACAGAGAACAAACCCTGAGTGTTGCACTTGCTTCTTACTTATTACATCTGTTGCACTAGATTTCTGTTAGCCTGGATGTGCTTAACAGGTTAATTCACAGCAGCCCTAAACCTGACCAAAGAAAGAGCCTTTTTACTTTGATGCCCCTGCCAGCACTTTCCCGTGTACCTGAGACAAACGGCCCTGTGCTGATTAAAATTTTATATAAAAGTCTGCAGACTCCAATGCTTTCACCACCATGCTTTTAACCTCACTTGAGGACATGCAGGTATCAGTCCGCTCCCTGCCTGTGCCCTCTTCTCCCCTAACTCCTGCACTCCACACCTGGACCATCTTCTTCCACATAGCCCTATCCCACTGGACACCCCACGCCCAGGCACTTGGTGCGGCATACTTCCTTCATGCAGAGTGCAGCCCTCCCTTCTTCTGCCCTTCCCACCAGCCAGGTCATTCAAAGCCCTGCTGCTGAGGTCCTAATGCTGGGGAGAGCCTGCTCCATCTGGGATCACTGAGCCAGCAGTCCTGCAGGGATGGTGGTGTTTGGAGGTTCCTGGGCTCCAGCCAGATGCTGATGGGCCAGATCCTGCGCTGGGGAGGGCTGCCACCACTAGGCCCGATCCTGTGCACTTCCCTATTTTTGTGCCCCCAGTGGCTCTGCACCCTGGGAGGCTGCCCTGCTTGCCCCATCCTAGTTCCAGTCCTGAATCAAGAACTCACCTGTTGGCTGCAACACTTTTTGAGTCAGGAAATTGTCATCTATAATATTTAGAAATTCCAAGGATGTTGAGTAATGGTAGTATAAGATCTCCAGTAGATGTCACTCAACTTGAAGTGCCCTGTGATCTTTCTCTGCTTCCTACACGTAGTAGATAGATGGATGCATAAGGAAGCAGTCATCCTGTTCCCTAGAGTGATTTGGTGGGCTGTGGCAGACACCAGCTACATCTAATGCTTTATCTGTTAGGCCATTGATCCATCAGCATTCAAGATAATTTTCTCCCAAAATTTCAGAGACTCAGAAGCAGGTAAGGCCATTTGGCAGAGTCTCACGCTCCCTCCTTACCTTTTACCCACTTCATCTTTCCTAAATAGGTTATAACCATTTATTTTAACATGTGAATCATCCCACTAGGTTTCAGTAATGCCACCTAGCTCAAATGAATAATTTCAATCCCTTTGTTTGTTATCTGGGCCTCTAGCATTAGGGTACAGGCAATTCAGTAATTTCTTTGTCCTTTGGTTCCTTGATTTTGTTTTTAGCACAAACTCCAGATGTTGAGTGCTCGTATCTTCCCTCCCTTTTTTTTTTTAAACCCTCACTTTTTGCTATCTGTTTATTCCCTTCCTGACTACTTTAGCTTCCCTGAGATTTGTCCCTCCTCTGAGCTGGGGGCCATCCAAACAGTACAGCCCCCTGTCCTCATAGAAGGTCAACCAATGTTTGACAAAAATCAAAACCCTCCACCTTACACCACTTACCCAACCAGTGATTCACTTCCAGAATCTTCTGTCTTCCTTTGGTCAATGAACAGGAAGGATCTAGAGAAGACTGCTTGGACATGCTAAAAAAAATCTTATTAAGCTTCAGTTCAACATCAGAATACTGATCACATTGTAATTTCTCTGTCACAAGTACATGTAATACATCAAAATGAGTTTCACCAAGCCAGCCATGTATCCCCTGGAAACTTCATATCTGCCCAAAACAGTGTATTTCTTTCTATGGGGAGCACTTCCTAGTTCTTAATTCTTTTTTAAACTTCAACCTATTGCATGTTTCCTGGCCAAGTATAGTAAAGGAAAGGCTTTTAATGTGTCCCCAGACACAAAAGATCACCTATCTTTTTTATTACTGGCAGCCTTTACAGTCTAAAGCAAGTTGAATTTATCCTCAAATTAGGACAGTAAAATCTACTTGGCCTACTAAAGAAAAGAGGAAAATGTGTGGTCTCAATTGAAAGAGGCTTACAGTCTGAGGAGCCAAGTCAGACATATGTCTTTGAGACAGCGTGTGCTTATCATAGAGTAGTGCAATAATTTGAAATGAAAAATATTTTGCAGGAATTTAACAGGTGGTGCTTCATAGCAATTTTTCCCCTCGAGTCAATGTCAGACCTGCACGAATTGTAATATCATGTGACACCCAGCACATAAAACCAAAAACTTCTAATTTTAGCAAGTATTTAAGTGTCAGTCACAGTTTAAACGTAGAACAAAGCTATAGCTATGCAACTGAAGATACAAGTGAACTAGTTTCTTAAAATGGGAAACATTTAAGATTTTTAGAAAAATATGTATTCTTAGTGTGTGCGCACGCACGTGTGCGTATATATATTATATATAAAACCTTATCTCAGTCAGTTGCCGATCAGATCAAAGAGGATATGCTTAGTATTGTATGCATGCTCATTTCCCCCTAAATCAGCTGAAAAACGTAAGGCAGCTTTTATCCAGCCCTAGATGTACTTAACAGTTGCAGTCAAATACCCTGCTCTAAACAGCACAGCAGCTGCAAAACACAAACTAGGACAATATTCCTCATCCTAAGAGAGGAAAATCTGCCATTCTAGGAGTAACTCTGTTCACACTGGTGTGCTGACTGAGCAAAGCATTGGAACCGGGTATTGACTGGTTCTAATCCCATTCTGCACACCCTCAGGCATGTTACCCTAGATCAGTGAGCCCCAAACTCTGGGGTGCGACCCCATGGGGGGGAATGTGGTGGGGGCAGGGCCCTGCTCAGCCCCCTGGGAGGTTGGGAGAGAGCGCCACTCAGCTCTGCCCTCATTCTCTCTCTGCCCACAGGCCAGCTCCACTTCTAGCCTCAATCCCCAGCTCTGCCTTCAGCCCAAGCTCCTCTGCTGAGCCAACTGTACAGTAATAGAGGTGGGGCATGCCCAGATTCCATTACTGGTAAGGGGGGAAGTGACAGGAAAAGTTCAGGCACCACAGCCCTAGACAATATCAGTCAATGATTCCAAAGGGGCACTGAAGTTTAACATTTGAACAGTGCTTTAAAAATACATGAAGTGCAAATATGGATGTGGGGTGGGTGGGTGTAGAGGTGATCTCATTCGGGGTTTAAGGTGAACTTTGCCTGGAGTGAGCTAAAGTTCAACACTAACAGCAGCACAGCTGAGTTTTTACTTTTGGATATTTGCCAGGTATTACTTCTGGCTCCCATTTTTAACCACTTTTTTTTTTTTTGGTCATTACTGGCACAGCGGAGAAAAGACCAGCACATTAAAGTTTAGAAGACAGCGGTTTTGCTCCAGTCAACTTTAGGCATACAATTAGAATTCTAAACATGTGTACAAAGGTCCTAGTGAGGGAGGCTGGGACAGTAAGAAAAGATCAGAAGGCACAATGTTAAGTGCATTGATTAGACTCTTCCACTTGCCAATGTGTCCCTGCCCAATTTAACAAAATTAGATGAAAACTGAAAGTTCAAAAAATGCCTGATGAAATACAGCGGTGAGTATAAATTAAGACATTTGTGTGCAAGATTTAGTTTAACTTAAGGGTCTATATAACATGTGATTAAAAGCATCTCTGTTATTTTTCTGTAGCAACCTAGTTTCTGGTCCCAATGATTTTTCCCAAACAAACAAAATTTAATAGGAAGTGAAAAATATCATTTTAATAAAACTTGAAGTCTAAACATGTCTTTTGATTAACTTTCTTCGTGCTGGACTGGCTCCAGAAAAACTATTTCCGTGGTAATCAAGTACAGATTTAATAGAAAACCTCTATTACTGCCAAAGAAACATGGTAATTACACCTGAACTATAAGAACATGTGTTTTCATAAATACAAGCCAAAATGTATTCAAGCATGGCATAAACAGAGCAATTTTATTTTCTAATCACTTTTTAGAACAAAATATGCAATGGAATGATTAGGCAATGATCTGATTTTAAAATATTCAGAGGTAAAGGACTTGACAAAATGTCTAGTTAAAATGATGAAGTCTACAATAGCAGCAAAGAATATTAAACTGTTTTATGATCATATAACCGGTTCATACTACAGCACATACTACTTTATCCCCAATAAAGTGATCAGATTTAAATTGACAGTTGTTCAGTGTCTTTGAATTCTTAAAACAATTTGCAGAATGTTTCTTTAATAAATTACGTCCTGTCTCTGGTAACAAAATGAGACAAAAAATTCAAACTGTAAAAACCGGAGAGTCATTTTAGCCTTCTTTTCCATATTAGCATTAAAAAACCTCATCACTTTATCATCTCTCCATGAAGGGACTCGCTAAGGAAACATGAACTACCAAGAAGTGTAGTACTGAAATTTTTCTGGCTCAAAATAGATAACTGTACACTTTCATAATTTCACATTTTAGAAATGTAGAGAAATAATACATGCAAGAGATCAAAGTTATAAATATACTGTAAAAACAAAGCTATAACCCTGTCATTTACACAATTTAAATATACATATTCGTTCACATAGTCAGTAAAAAGGTAGACAAATACAATGTCAAAGAAGTTTTACAAAATATCAGACTTATGCATGCATCTCTTTCAGATTTGGAAGTTGTTATTCAAGGGAGTTATTTTCTTCCCCTTTCTAATGGAAACTAGTCATTTATCAGAACTTTATATATTTGAGAATGGCTTCAGGATTTACCTTGATCAGAATCTTTAGAATGTTTGAAGAAAATTAAAAACAACAAAAAAGACATCCTTAACTTTATGTAAAGCAAATGATTGGGAAGAATATTATTGCTGTGAACCCAGTCAAGTTATACTGACTACAGAGTGTCACTTGCAACCTCCTGCATTTGACAAGCGATTTAAACTGCTCAATGATCTCTGTATTGATGACATTTTTGTGAGGCTGGATCTAATTTAAAGTTACTTTACATCTTCTTTTCAGTGGATAGCTTGACGCGATGTAAGAGTTTCAGTGACTTGTGGAAATGTGGGAGAAAAACCCAACATAGATAAAACAAGTATTTACATTTCAAAAAGTCACAAAGAACTATCCTATTACCCCAAATCTGCAAAAGCAATCTCATACTAAGTAGTTAGTTTAATGGACTATAAAATATAGTTTCACAAATCTGCCTCATTATGATACTACAAGAATAACCAGTGAGATATTGATTTTCACTATTTCACCAATTTCAGAGGTTTAATAGCTTTAAATTCAGTCACTGAATTATGGACAACTGTCAATATGTCAAGTATTAATCTCATTAAATGAATTTTATCTATAAGTATGTATAAGTTCTTCCAATAAAACAGCTCTCTCAGCAGACCATAAAAGCTTTTAAACAGGCT
The DNA here is from genome assembly GCA_007922155.1 of Mesoclemmys tuberculata. NCBI lineage: Eukaryota > Metazoa > Chordata > Testudines > Chelidae > Mesoclemmys > Mesoclemmys tuberculata. Next base: position 78,708,318 of record ML675603.1, on the reverse strand, counting down.
TGATATATTTATTTCCAAACACACAAAATCACAACCAGATACAGGATGAGTACTGAGTTATCAAATACCACGTTTTCATTTTTAAAAATGGCATTTACACCTTCACTTTTACAATTAAATACTGCCACAGATTAGTTTCGCTGCTAGTATCTTCATTTTTTGGCTGAAATCACAAGTTTTTATTTAAGCAAAATACTAAGTTTAAATTACAACGATACTTAACACACTGTATAAAGGTGAAATAAGTTAAATACATTGTAAGATTGATTCTAAAATATTTATGAAAATGTAGTAAAATTTAAGATGATATACTGTTAGATGTGTTATGATATCAAGTGATTGATGAAAAAATGTGATGAACATTTGAATCCAATCAGAATTTCATTAAGTCAGTGGTACACGATCTTGTCTCTTTAGGACTTTGAGGACAGCTCCCCATGCTTTTTGGCACATAGAAGAGCACAATAGATGCTCAAGTACCCAGGAAGTGGGAAGAAAGGGAAAACGTGCCATTAAAATGTATGTCATATCTGAGCTAAACGACAATGTCATGGCTCAGTCACCACACAGGCAGTGTCTTCACAGTTACACTGTGGGCCCAGAAACCAGACAATGAAGAAATGGCTCTTCAAGAGAGGATATCACTTCAATAGTCTCTTTGGACTGGTTTTTTGTTCATACTGGGAATTTAAGACATGTAAATAAATAGAAGGGTGGGAATACAGTCTTGAGTTTGTCTAAGATTTATTAGAGAATGGTTACTAGTTAACCACTTTCAATTTAAAAAGGCTTAAAGACTTATTCGTTCATATGCTAATTTTGGTGGTAACATGCTCAGAAGTAATTCAAGTGGCTGGTCAAAAAAATAATGATCACTTCAACTATATCCACTGCAATAAATCTGACAAATACTGTCTGAATTGCTAGTAGGATGCTCATCTGAAAGAGGATAAAAAAAAAATGTACCATATAGTTTCCTCCTGTTTCGCGAGCATCATTCACCTTAGCGAAGAAATGAAGGATGTCAGTATTATACTGTGGATCAACTTCTGAGGGACAGAAGAAAGGAAAACACTCTTGAAGAAGCCTGTACCCCATACCCCATAAATGTGGCAGCTGGGGGATAGGGGGAGCCTGCGTTGAGCAACTGTCCTGAACCAAAAGTGCCAATGACAGCAGGACCGTGGTGTACTGCAAGTCCCACTACACAGCAGAATATGGCAGGTGACTGCTGTTGCAGAGGATATCCATCTGAGTTAACACAGAATAAAGAGCTCTAAGCAGTCCTCAGATATTCTGAGCCCCTGTGCTTGGTGAAGGGGAGACAGTGGGATAGGGTCAGGGGGAAGGAAAGTGAAGGATGCATGGCAGAGACAGACAAGGGTATTAAAAAAAATATGGAGACGAGGGCCCTGCTTCTACACTTTGTACCTGTAAATCCTAGCTACTTGCCAAGCTCCTAGCCTAAACTGCACTAGAATGCCTTGGAGTGCTCATGTCTACAGGCCACAGACTGCCTTCATGATAACAAAAGGTTCAACCACCAGAAAGACAGGCCAACAGTATACATATCATTTACTGCTTCACAAAGATCTCCCACTAGCAAACTGCTCTTTTCTAATCTGCATGCTGAACTGGAAAACTCTATAGTCACTAATTGGGAACCAAGAAAAGCTTTTTTTGATTACACACCTAAACTAACTTTACCAGCAGTATGCATGTGCATAGGTTATGCCTTAGTCTCTCTGAAGCATCTATTAAGGGAAGACTTAATAATGGAAAAGAAAGCTAGGGGGCACCTTGAGCTGAACAATATACAATACTGCAGCAGAAGTTACCAAACAAAAGGTATATATACAGTCTGAAAGCAACATTGCCTATCCTTATTAGTAAGTGACAGTTGTATTTCAGTAGAAGGTAGATGTTTGCTGGTGTGACAGAAGCAGTAAAAAAGTTGCACAGCTTTCTAGAGACATTATTTGCTTTTCTTTTCAAATGAAACTACGCATGTAGCTTCAAGCTTTCGGTTTTATCCATGGCTCTTCCAACTGTAATTTAGCTTTAAAAACTGATTTGGTGTTTATTTAAAAAAAAATAAAAAATGTTATTTTAGACTGTTAACAGGGAAGCAATAAAGCTAAAAATAGAATTACAACAATAATACTGGAACAAAAAGCTGGTGTAAAAGTAATTGGTAGATGGAAGTGTGGTTTTCAATAGCTTTTCAAACAGTTATTAATTTTAATTTCTTATGTAAAAAGTTGCATAAGGAATATTAGATACTCTTTTCATTTAACCCCCACAAATGAAAGGTAAAGAGCTACTGGAAGCTGCAACCAACTCTACTGATGCCTAGTTACAGAAGTACAAGAGATAGGGATGTCCAAGTTAACTCTGGGGGATATCCTAGCTCCTTGGAAGTGAATGGCAAAACTCCTATTGACCTATGTGGTGTCATGATTTCACCCTATGAGGATCTCTTTTCTTTATTTAACGTGGGAATTTTTGTTACTCTAATTTAGAAAACATATATCTGAAAGTATGTTAATAGGTGTCATCTTGAGGTTCTAGCAGGCATATATGATTGAAAGATTCAGATTTGAAGAATAAGAAATGCTCCAGTTTAGGATACCTACCCATACAGATTACAATGCATGCACAGTGTATACAAAATACAGGAATATGTCACACCAGATAGTACAAATGACGAGGTTATTTTAGTTAGTGTTGTCACTGGCCTGCTTCAGTTATTCTTACAACATAGGGGTCTCTTTCCTAATGCAAAAACAGTTGTGTGAAATGAATGTTCCAAATAAATGAATAAATGAAAGTCATTCAGAATAAACGAAAGAGTCACCTGGCCAATTTTTACTCAGAAGGGTCTTCATGATCTGCCTCGTAACAAAAAAAAATCAAGAGTTTGTAAATGACAGTGTTAGTTTTAGGGACAATTTTAACACCCTGTGTACATATGTATGTACATACGTATGCAGGCATGCATGAACTGCATTTATAAATAGAGCAGATCTGCACAGCATTCCCTATGGCTCTAATTTCTGCTTTCAGAGAATCAATTATTTTGTTGACATTTTCCCTAAAGAATCATGTAAAGAAATCTTTCCAACTGGAATTTGTCTTAGGTCCTAGAGTAAGTAGGGTGGCACTACTATTCACTGTTAGGAAAGAGAGTTTATATTCTGCCCTATGAAATGAGTGAGGACAATATCAGAAAGAAACTGATTGCACAATTGTTTCACAGGTCTTCAGGTACGGAGATGAAAGTTAAATACAGATTAATACAATAAATGTATATGATGAGAGGAAAAAAAGAAAGTCATAAATCAAAAACAGTCTCAATCTACACCCGTGTTGGATTTAGTTTGGAACTGAAAGTAATGTTAACTAAGAAGGGTTCACCCTGGCTTGCATTGTTCATTTTACAGGCACACCCTCAGGTCCAACCTAAAATGTGAATCAGCATTATTATACTGCTTAATTCTACCAACCATGACAGCAGAAGTTTGACTATCTGACTTGTAAAGTGCAGCTCATTGACAGAGATATCTTCACCATCCAAAATGTACAAATCTGAATTCAAACCTACAATTTTGCTTGCAACAAACCCTGTTTGCTAGAGTATAAAGGCTCAGATTTAAACAAAAGTAGGCATTTTAAAAACACAACTAATGTACTGTGAAAGAGCTATTCTTCATGCTCCGTTTGGAGACATTCATACTGCTAGTAAAACCAAAGGGTAACCATTCCATTTTTGTCTGTAAACAAACACACAAACATTTTGGTCCTCCACAACTAGGAAGGCTCCATACCTCATTTTGGAGAAGTCTTTGTACAGCTGAGAGAAACTGACACAATAAAAATACTCAGCAGCATAATGCAAAACCAGTATTCAGACACTAATTTTAGTCCCCAAGGCCTTGTGTTGACTGGGTAAAAGTGGAAAGCCATGAAGACATGGCTGATTTTGCACTTGTGAAGGCCCCTCCTACTGACTGGCCTGCATTATAAACAAACAAAAGAGAAAAAAAGTTAAGTAAGTGTAATGTGCTTTTTCTAGACAGCATGCACCCCATTACACAGTTTTTGTGTATAACACCCCCCCGGAATGATTACAAATTAAACCAATGATGTCTTTGTAATTTAAAATGTAAATGCTCAGATATACTCAAACAATTTAAAGATGGCATCTTAGAAATGGTTTGTGCTAACCAGCAGTAATTATATATTATGGCCTCTACAGGTCCCAGCCAAAAGACAATCAGGGACCAAGCTCATCTCAGGAAACAGCAGCCCAGGCTTCGAGAGAGGAAGAGGGAGCAGGCAGATCACCTCCATTTTGAGTCCTGTTCAAGAATTTTCACAAAAGCCACAAGAGAGCAACCACTTATAAGGCTTCTTAACTGGTGGCCTTATGTTCTCTCTCACCATTTGATGAGGTCATGCTGGACATTCAGAACAGCATGGGCTTGATCTAAAATCCACTGAAGTCAATGGGAGCCTTTTTATTGACTTCAGTGGCCTTTGGATCAGGCCCTGTCAGAGAGAAACAAAGTGAGAAGAGTTTGTTATTCCTGGAGGGGTATGGTTTAGTAGTTTAAGCACTTAAAGGAGGAGGAAGAATCTTTCATCTGATATCTTAAAAAACAGACATGTCTACTGTGGGCAAAGCCTGGATTTTAAACAGGAGTTTACTCTGGTGTCCTTAGCTAAACTTTCCCCTCCTCCTATTATTGTGCAGTATGAGATGTCCCAATTATCCACCTATCTGCCAGCCTTCCCACCTTTGTCCTCTCAGCCAGAGGTGGCTGCATTTCCCTGGTGGGTAGACATATCTGTAAAGCTCATTAGGATAAAATGCACTATTAAAATGTAACACACTATTATTAAATAGCCATGCAATATCATGCCTGCAGTATCTAGATAGCTGCATACTCTTCCAACCTAGTTATGGACAAAGATTTCTTACCTACGGCTTTTCCTGTTTGTACAACGTTCCGGCTGGTACTGACCATGGCATTTCCAAGTTTCTTGCCACGTTCACTGTTCTGGACAGAGCTAAGCAAGAGAAATATTCAAAGAGGATTAATCAACTCACTCACTACCTATTCAAGGGGCAAAACTTAGTCTAAAACATCAATGAAGTATAACCAAACTCCTAAGTTTCAGATCCATCTCCTCATTCCACCACAGACCAGTTACATGCAGAAATGTGTACATCAGGCATGTTGGAGAAAGGGGAGAACAGATTCTGCCAGTGAACCAGGAATCAAGCCAACAGGTTAGTCATTATGGAACATGCTGTGCTCTTTGGTGTAAGGCTTAAAGACATTTGTGGCAAGTTTTTCTGTTGTAGGTTACAAGACAAAATTTTTCTGCATCTGCATTTAGGTACCTTTGAAAATGTTACCCTTAGTCTATAAGCTTTGTTAAAAAGCATGTGGCTGGTGGGCTGGTTCTGAATGTTTGTCATTGCTTTGTCCATTCCGAAAAAAATGTTAATTTTACTTTGTGCTTCGATCCATAAGAATCAACTGTTTGAACAAGGATTCCTTTCATCCTATGCTTTTTCAAACAAGTAAGGGAGAATTATGTTAGTGTCACTGAAGAAAAAAAAAGCATAGAAGCAATTAGTTTCTATTCATTTTAAATGGCAGCAGTTGTAAAATCCTTCACTGGATTTCATAATATAACATTCAAATAAAAATGTCAGTTTCCTCACCCACTCCATATATACGTGAACACATATATCAACACTTTTGGCTCGATTTGCAAAGTCTAGTTTTGATAAGATGAGCATTTTTGGCTGCACTGTCACTTATGGAGAACAAACATGTTGTCACAAGAATATTTCTTTCATTAGAATCATACTTATAAGGACAATTGATCCCCTTAAATTCAGTTTAGAGTTTCATGAAGCGTGACTGTCTCCCCTCTCAAAAACAAAAGTGTAGGTGATGGAATAGTATCAAATAAAATGGGGACACTAACAGCTTTGGGATTAGAAATGAGTCATAAAAACACTTATCTCCAAGTTACTGACTAAAACAAGGTCCAAGTTTAAGTTGACAGCAACTATCATTATCATCATAAGGTGGCCTTTGTGAAATGGGTTAATGATCTCAGTCTTCATCATGGAAACCTTAGCCACTGTTATAAGCACAGGCAACAAGGACCAAACCTTTTATCTCTAGAGCTGTCCTGTCAGGTCAGGTCAGGTATCAGTTCTACACTAAAAAATTGACGGTAAAAATGATACCTTTGTGCCTCCTTAAATCTTCTCCCTCCTTTTAGAGAGTCACATCTGCTAACTTTAGTGACAAAAGTGACAGCTTGCGAATGAGAGCAGCAAATGGGAGTTTTGTGAGGGAATTAGGAGACTCAGGCTATGTCTACACTGACGGCAGGAAAGTCGCCATCGTCAGATCGACCTATCTGGATTGACTGAGCAGTCAGTGAAGACCTGCTCAGTCGATCCAGAAGTCAATGCAGTAAAACCACCCCCTCAAGTGGCGCAGTACAGTGAAGGCGCTGCGCAGAAGGGAAGCACAGCAGTCGTCGGGAGTTATGCAAGCTACCCAGAGTAGCGTAACTCCCGTCAACTGCTGCTGAATCGCTGGGTAAGTGTAGACCAGGGCTCAGTATGAGACAACTACACGTAACAAACATACTCTAAACATCGGCCACTGAGAATGCCTCTCCTGGGGAGGGAATCCCAGTTACTAGAAAGAGCCAGTAACGGTAATGGAGGATATTAGAAATATAGCTAGTTGAGTTTGTGATGACTGGAAGAACCATATGGTAAACTGCCTAGTGAATGTGAAAGTTGTGTATTTTATGGGACATCTAGACAGTCTCCTGAGCAGTGCTGGGGAGGAGCCAGTGGTTGTGGTACATGTAGGTACCAGTGACATAGGGAAAGGTAGGAGCGGGGTCCTGGAGGACAAATTTAGGCTGCTAGGTAAGAGATTAAAATCCAGCACTCCATGGTAGTATTCTCTGAAATGCTTCTAATTCCATGCAGGGGGCCAAGACGATAGGCAGAACTGCAGGGTCTCAATGCGTGGATGAGACAATGCTGTAGGCAGGAGGGTTTAGGTTTTATTAGCAACTGAGGAACCTTTTGGAAAAGGAATCTATAGAGGAAGGAAGAGTCCACCTAAACCAAAATGGAACCAATTGCTGGCATGTATAACTAAAAAGGTTGTAGAGGCATTTTTAACTAAGGCCAGGGGAAAAGCAACAGATATGGAGGAGCATAGAGTTCAAATGGAGACATCCCTTGGGGATGAGTTTATTAAAGGAATTCTATATCTGAATAAAGGGGATAGGAAAGAAGTTGATAAAGTACAAGTAGGAACTAGTGAGACACACTCAAACATAAATCCTATTTAAATATAACACATGATGGCTAGCAACTCAATACTGACAAAATGAACAAGTGCTTATACACAAAAGCTAGAAATCCTAATACTAACGTGGGTGAACTACAGTGCCTGGCATTAAATGAAGATATTGATTTAATAAGTATCATGGAAACTTGGTGGAATGAGGCTAATCAATGAGACATGTTACTACCAAAGTACAAAATATATAAGAATGACAGAATAGGTGACACTGTTGGGAGAGTGGCACCATATGTGAAAGAAAGCATAGAGTCAAAGTAAAAATCTCAAATGAATCAGACTTTATGGTAAAATCTCTACAGATAGAAATTCCATGCTTGAACAATAAGAGAATAGCAGTAGGAATACACCACCAACCACCTGACCAGGATGTTGACAGTGACTGTGAAATGCTCAAGAAGATTAGAGAAGCTACAAAGGCAGAAAACCCAATATTAACGGGGGTGATTTCAACTATCCTCATACCAACTGGGTACATACATCACCTCAGGAAGGGATGCAAAGATAAAATTTCAAGACACATTAAATGACTACTGTCATGCAGACTGGATTGGGAGGGGGGGCATTTGTGTTATTTGACATCAGTATGTCAACATCATAGTAATTCATGTGAGATATACCATGTCAGGTGCTGTTAGAAAGGTTATAATGTGCTGAGTAAGAAGATAATATTTGTGTTCGTGTGTGATATATGTGAGGAAAGTTATGGAGATCTTTGATATCCTGTATTTCAAACTGTGCTGTAAAAGACACACCCCAGACAGAGAGGCCGCAGGACAATAGCCCGCTTAATGGCTCATGAAGACCTTTACAGAAGCCAAAGGCCCAGGAAGAAACTAAAGGCATACCTGAAGAGTTACCAGGATTGGCCCATGTGACTATGGACTCCATTTTGGTTCCTGTAAAAAGTTCCACAAGCCACATGGCCAGAAACAGAGGGTATATAAGATCAAACCACAGAAACCATTTTGTCTTTGTCTTTGTCTTGTTCTGTGTTCCTGTCCAGCTGCGGACACACCTCTGGATCAACACACTTTGCAACTGAACTGAAGGACTTAGACCCATCCAGGTACTGGATGTATACCAGAGGGATTATACAAGCCTGCAACTCCACAATTGTTCTAGAAACCTGATGTATATGGACTTTTAAATCATTTGTATATATCTGACTGATTTAAGCCTTTAACACTTCTCTTATTGTTTGTTTTTCTTTTATTAATAAACCTTTAGTTTTAGTTACTAAAGGATTGGCTGGCAGCGTGGTATTTTGGGTAAGATCCAAACTTATAGTGAACTGGTACTGTGGCTGGTCCTTTGGGATCAGAGGGAATCTTTTAGTAAAGAGCATAGAGTTTAAACAGCTGGTCTCTTTACTGGACCTAGTGTCACTTTGGGAGCCAGAGACTGAAATGCAGTAAAGGGGGCTGTGTGTATTTGCACAGTGGCTTCTTGATAACCAGTGTGGGGGAATCAGAAGCACTGTTTGTGGCTGGTTGGGAAGTCTGACTGCAGTGTCACCCACCAGTGCTGGGAGAATCTGCTCTCCTTTTGCAGCCTGCCCTGACCCTGGCATTATCAGTGGGCTACCCTGGGCACGGACGGGTTACAACTACTTCTTGGAGTAGCTTGTCCCCACAAGGGGAGAAGCATTCTTGATTTAGTCCTAAGTGGAGCACAGGATCTGGTCCAAGAGGTGAATATAGCAGAACTGCTTAGTAATAGCAACCATAATATAATTAAATTTAACATCCTTATGGGGAAAAATGCCAAAGAAACCTACCACGGAGGTATTTAAACTTCAAAAAGGGGAATTACACCAAAAAATGAGAAAACTAGTTAATCAGAAATCAAGAAGAACAGTCACAAGGGTGGAATGCCTGCAAACAGCATGAAGACTATTTAAAAACACCATAACAGAAGCTCAAACTAAATGTATATCCTGAATAATAATAAAAAAAAATACTAAGAGGACCAAAAGAATGTCAACATGGTAAACAGCAGAGTAAAAGACGTGGGTTAGAGCAAAATGGCATCCTTTAAAAATAGGAAGTCAAATCCTAGTGAGGAAAACCAAGGAGCATAAACTCTGGCAAGTCAAGTGTAAACATATAAGAAGGCAGACCAAGAAAGAATGTAAAGAGGAACTAGCTAAGGACACAAAATCTTACAGCAAAAAAAACATTAAGTGCATTAAAAGCAGGAAGCCTGCCAAACAGTCTACTGGACTACTGGGCTACTGGACAATTGAGATGCTAATGGAGCATGCAAGGAAGACAATGCTGCTGCGGAGAAACGAAATGAATTCTTCACATCAGTCTTCACTGCAGAAGATATGGGGGAGATTCCACCTACCTTTTTAGGTGACAAATCTGAAGAACTGACCCAGACTCAGGCGTCAATACAGAAGGTTGTGAAACAAACTGATAATTTAAACACTAATAAGCTACCAGGACTAGATGGTATTCACTCAAGAGTTCTGAAGGCACTCCAATATGAAACTGAAGAACTACTAAGGTGGTATGTAACCTATTGCCTAAATCAGCATCTGTACCAGATGACTGGAGTGGAGCGAATGTAATGTCTATTTTTTAAAAAAAACTCTAAAGATAATCCTGGCAATTACAGGCTGGTAAGCCTACCTGCAGTACCAAGCAAATTGGCTGAAACAATAATAAAGAACAAAATTATCAGACACATAAATAAACATGGTATGTTGGGGAAAAGTCAACACTGCTTTTTTAAAAGGAAACCATGTCTCACCAATCTATTAGAATTCTTTGAGAGACTCACCAAGAATGTGGACAAGGGTGATCAAGTATATTACATTGACTGTGACTTTCACGGTATGTCTATACTGTAATGTAAGCCCAAGATTAACAGAAGTCAAATTAGCAGACCATGAGTTTGTTAACCTAGCAACTGAGTGTTTACACTTATTTTTAATCCCAGGTTAGGAATTTCTGAACTCTTGGTCCCAGGCTGGGGCTCCAGCATCTACACTGCATTCTGCGGATCCAAGTCCAACCACTCATATCCCAAACTTCTTTGTGCCCTCCCACAATGTGGATGCTGTAGCCCTTTGTTTGTGGTGCGATGTGGGAAAACTTGACTGTCCACCAAACCTGATGGTCCGGAGGACAAAAAGTTTTCCCGTGGGATACTTTTGGTAGACTCTCAGAGCATGAGTCCAGTGAGGCTACATCTTCACTGTGCAAAGCAATAGAACCCTTGGCATCAGATTGATTCAGGCCTGGCCTTCTGTAGGGTCCTGGGTCCAATTTTTGTGTAAGCAGAAGGAGGGTTGGCTTGAGCCTGAGTTGGAATTCTGGGTTAATGTTGCAGTGTAGAGACACTCTCAGAAAGCCTTTGAAAAAGCCCCCCACCAAAGGCTCATACGCAACTAAGCAGTCAGGGATAAGAGGGAAGGTCCTCTGATGGAACAGTAACAAATTAGAAGATAGGCAACAAAGGGGAGAAATAAATGGTCAATTTTCACAATGAAGCAAGTTAAATCATAGGTTCCCCCAAGGATTTGTACTTGGGCATGTAATGTTAAACAAATTCATAAATGATCTGGAGAAGGAGGTGAACAGTGAGGTGGCAAAATTTGCAGACAAAACAAAATTGCTCAAGATAGTGAGGTACAAAACTGATTGCAAGAAGTTACAAAGAGATCTTACTAAACTGCATAACTGGGTAAAAATGGCAGATGAAATTCAGTACTGATACATGCAAAATAATACACATTAGAAAAAATAATCCCAACTATACATACAAAACATTGGGGTCTAAATTAGCTGTTACCACTCAAGAAAGAGATGTTGGAGTCATCATGGATAGTTCCTGGTAAACATCCACTCAATGTGCAGCAACAGTCAAAAAGCTAACAATATTAGGAACCATGAGGAAAGAGATAGATAATAAGACAAAACATCATAATGCCACTACATAAAACCATGCAATTCTGGTCACCTCATCTCAAAAACTTATATTTAAAGTTGGAACAGGTTCATAGAAGGGCAATGAAAATGAGGAGGTTTATGGAACAGCTCCCATGTGAGGAGAGATTAAGAAAACTGGGACTGTTTAGCTCAGCAAAGAGATGACTAAGGGGGGGATATGACAGAGGTCTTCAAAATCATGAATAGGGAAGTGTTATTTACCCCTACACATAACTCAAGAATTAGGGGTCACCTGATGAACTTAATAGGCAGAAGGTTTTAACAAACAAAAGGAAGTACTTCTTCAGAGAAAACATGGTCAACTTGAGAAATTTGTTGCCAGGGATGTTGTAAAGGCCAAAACTATAACTGGTTCAAAAAAGAATTAGATAAATTCATGGAGGATAGTCCATCAATGGCTAATTATCCAAGATGGACAGGGATGCAATCCCATGATTCAAATGTCACTAAATCGCCAACGGCCAGAAGTTGGGACTGGACAAGAGAGGATGTTTAGGATGAGTTTCATTACTTTATACACATATAAGAATCAAGGACCAACAGAGCTAAAAAAGCTTTATCTACTGAGGCTCATGCATAAGAATTGATTGTTACATTGCAACTGCAAGACTGAATTTTGACCTGTTACACCTATAAAACTCCACTGAAGAGAATAGGGTTGCACAGGTATAACTGAGGGCAGAATGAGGCTTGAAGAATCTTTCTATTGATGGATGCAAGAACAAGAGTGAACCCAGCTTAATTCTAGAACCCAGGCTGAATTTTCAAAGTTGAAGGTTATGGAAAATATATTTCTACTTTTAAATGAAAAAGTTGAATCAGGGACACAAACATGGAACCCCAAAGCATCAATTTTAACGTTATTTTCAACAACACAGAATTCGATTTAAAGGGTCAGATCTTCAGTTGATTTAAAAATCAGTGGGACTGTGCAGAGGATCTGGCCCAGAGTTAAAAGATAGACCAGGAAAAAAAATCATAGTACTAGAAATGTTTTAAGAGTTTTAGTTTACAAAATTCACAAATAAACCTAATAAGTGGGTTAGCAAGAGGAGGTATTGCATTATGGGAAATGCAGCTCTAACAGTGTTTATATTCATCAATAACTTATTATTTATACTGGCCCCCATAAAAGTATCAAGGGCCTATTGTGCTAGGCACTGTACACACATGAAAAGACAGTGGCAATATATACTGGCAATATTTTTCACTATCTCAGGCAACTTGCCCATCCTTAGGTGTGGCTAGTTTAGAAAATGTGCAGCATACAGTTTCATGAACAGGGCCAATTCCCAAGTCTTTAAAATAATCTTGGTTTTATCTACATATTCTCAGTTCAGCAACAGACAATACAGTATAAATATTCAAACAAAAGTTTTGTTTTTTAATATTAAAGTATTATATACTTACTGTGATAATCTTAACTTTACATCTGATACAGAGTATTGGCCCTGGAACGGATGGCTGGAAGGGGAAAAATAGAGTGTTTCAATGTTGTCATTTTTTCCATAAAGAAAAAACAGCACGTTTTTATTTGCTGGTTGTCCTCCAGTGCAACAGAGAAAATATCTAGTTACACATGTCCCAGTTGTGATTCAGCCATAGGATTTTGATGAATCACCTGCAAGCTGCCATCCATTTACAAAATAGACACATTTCATCTTCTTTTCAAACTTCGTAAGAACTGACAGCTGAGACACTCCTCCTGCTGACAAGATGAGGCACGATGAGGGAAGAGATGTCTCAGTAGCCATGTAGAGCTTTACAGATTTTAAAAAAACAACCCCATAAATTGAACACAAGCAGCAGCCAATACAACACATGGAGTACAGGTGTAACTAGCCCTAAGCAGCATGGTGCCATATTCTGTACTATCTGATGCTGTTGAGCTGTCTTCAAAGGACACCTAAAGTGCAGAGCATCTGCACAGTCCAATTTTAAAGTGAAGAGGGCATTAAAAACATGGCAAAGTCTACATTAAAAAAGGAAAGAATGCAACTTCTGAACCAACAACACTGCTGTCAAATGATGATCCTGACCACTACTGATCCCTGGAAATCTAGAAGCAAATCAAAAATTCACACAGCAGACTGTAAACCTCTAAGGAAAGGTGGATGAAGCCCCAGCACACACACCCTCCCATCATAAAGAGGACAGCTAACTCTCACCAAGTTATTCAGAGACTTCCTACCAGCTTCACATCTGCCTTTAGGTAGATCGTTAGCAAACTTCTTCTCATCTATGTCCCACAATCTCAGTCAGGTACTAGTAATGAGAGAGATTGCACCACCCTGATCTGAAGAAAAGGAGGTACCCCAGAATCCTTACAGCAGTGCAGTCCCAAATAACTCAAAGCTTCTTAGAGTTGCCTCACCTAGGCAGTAAAGAGGAGCAATGAAAAGAACCTTGTAACATCCCACAAAAAGCTCTCTGATTCCACATAGGAACAGAACAATATCATTTTTATTTTCTCCCTTATCTTTAAACTTGGTTTCTTACCTAGAATTTACCTCTGCAAGAGCAGGATGCTTGTTGCTGTTCCACACTCTGTAGTTGTGTGTATTTTTCCAAGTTGCTACAAAGGCTGTTCCAAAGTCTGACAATATCTTTTCATTGTCTGATGAATAAAAGACAGAAGGTGAGTGAACCTGTATCAATACACTGAGGATGTAAAAGAAGAAATTAAAACGAGGTTTTGAAAAAAAGAAAAATTTCTCCAATTCTTGTCAGTCAGAGAACATGGGACTCCAGCTCCATAAACATTAGCAAAGCAACAAGCTCATTATTTTGGGTTTAAAAAATGCCACTGCCCAACACAAAGAGTTAAGGAAAGGAAAATGGAGTTCAGACAACTAAGAAATTAATTTAAAGGCACACTGAGAACTTGGTTTAGACACAATTTAGATTTTTCTAAAGAAGTTTCACAAAACCTAATATGAATAAAACTGTATTTTGGTGATAACTAGTTGTTAAATATCCCCATATCATGAACTCAAACTGTACCTTACCACCGTATGATAACCTGAAAGTGAAGATAAGTGGCTTAGCTCTGTTGCAAGGCATTATCTAATAGCATGGAAGAAGTCAAAGGGGTAACACGAGAACTATGAAAAACATTACATCACCTGCACTGGTCTTGCCCAAACAGCAGACCCTTGCTTTACTGTGCTACATTAAACTGCACATTCAATTTTAGGGTGAAGCTGAGAGTTATTAAAGTGTGAATTAATAAAGAACCATCATACAGTATAGGTGTATTATGTTAATGTCCCTTTAACAATATCTTTATAAATACAGAAACTCAATCTAGAACACCAGTTCTCAAGCAGGGGTACACAGGCATCTTCCAGAGCATACATCAACCAACATGGATAAGTGTTTCTCATCCTGAAAGTTGCAGCCCCCAAGGGGCCAGAGACGAGTTTGGGGAGATCACAAGTGCAGGGCCGGTGTTAGGGGGCGACAAGCAAGGAAATTGCCTGGAGCACCACAAAGATAAGTTACATGCTTCATCCTGCTTTCTGGGGCTCAGACTTTAGACAAGGCTCACAAGTACAAAACAGGCTCGCATATCACTCAAATGTAGGTACAATGTTTATATTCCAGTCAATGTATTTTATAATTGCATGGTAAAAATGAGAAAGCAAGCAATTTTTCAGTTGTAGTGTGCCGTGACACTGCTGTATTTTTATGTTTGATTTTGTAAGTAAGTAGTTTTTAAGTGAGGTGAAACATGGGGTACGCGAGACAAAAATCAGACTCTTGAAAAGGGGTACAATTGTCTGGAAAGGCTGAGAACCACTGATCTAGTTCTGATCTCTGAAGGAAAAACCAAAATCTATCATGGCATTCATGAAAAGCATGTTATATCACATCAAACTGTTAGGCATTTTAAATAAAATTACATGGCTGTCAGACACAGGGAACACAGAGGACTTAATATACGTATGTTTGAAGTGAAGCTTGATGCAGTATTTGCTCAGGAATATGATTGGGTGGACACAGAACTGATTGACAGGCTGTCAACTAAGAATAATTATGAAGGGAAGGCAATTAAAGGGGTCAACACTGGCCAAACAGAACATTTTTCTAAAAGATTTAGAGAGTTAGTTGTTTAAGTTCTGCATGAACAATTAGGAATAGTTAAAGTCCACAAAGAGAACCTAATTTAGTAGGTTTAGTAGTTTGCATGTACAGATTTCAGATACTTCTATTTATAAGGCAATGTAGGAAGGCGCTGTAGCCTCCCCCAGAGTCGGGACCCAAGGATAGGCCGCAGTGACCCGGCTGGGCCGAACCAGCCCCTGCAGGCAAGTCTGCCCAGCAACAGAGAGGTTGGACTGTGATAAGGCCAGCAGGCCAGTCTGCCCGGCAACTGACAAGCCGGCCAATGATAGGGCCACCCAGCCAGCCCAACCAGCAGCAGAGGGGAGGAGCCCCTGCAGGAAGGGGCAGTATAAAAGCCAGGCCCCAGAGCTTAGTAAGAGGCAGACAGGCTGCCCCGCCGGCAGAGGCCTAGGCCGGACTGGAGCTGAGCTGAGGCCTGGGACGCTTGCCTCCCCGGGCGGAACTGACCATTCCCCGATCTACCTGGGCCCAGGGACTGGATTGGGCCTCTGGGCCCTTGTGACTGGACCCGGGAGCAGGACCCCGGTGACTGGGCCCTCCCCGATCACCCTGGATAGGAACCACCCGCAGAGGCAGGACGGACCTTGATGAACTACCCCACACAAAGGCCCTGAAGCTGGTCTGGAGCTGGATGAGCTGCCCGACACCAAAGGCCCCCAAGAACCCTGCAACCTCGAGGAGTTCCCCACCTTGCTGCCAGTGGACGAGGAGGGACTGGTGAGCCAGCCGTGGGCCAAGTACCCCTACGACCCAGTGGAGAGAGGTACCTGGGGACACGGGAAGGAAGTGGCCCAGGGACAGCCAGAACCAGTAGCTGAGTTTGGGGCACAGCCACATCAGCGTGTTGTGGCAGGAGCCACCCCGACTTGGTTGCAACGCCTTTGCTGCTACGAGGGCCCTGGGCTGGGATGCAGTGGAGACGGGTGGGCCTGCCTCCCCCTTTCCCTAGCCACCTCGGGAGGACATGCTCTTCCGCCTGCTACAGACAGCAGACCACTGCTCACTCGCCTCGCCCTGCCTGAGGGGGACGGAGTGTTAGACTGCTCACTCACCTCGCCCTGTCTGAGGGCGGGGGCGCTAGACTGCTCCCTTGCCTCGCCTGGTCCGAGAACCCGGCCGGCAACTCGCACCCAGACGCTAACTGTTCCCCATTTAGGAAGGCGCTGTGGCCTCCTCCGGAGTCAGGACCCAAGGATAGGCCGCAGCGACCCGGCCGGATCAAGCGGCCCTGTAACAGGCAAGTAAAAAGGGAATTTAGCACAAATACTCAAGAGAAGATAAAGGGGGAATACAATAGTCTCTAAATCATTGAGTGATAACAGCATCATAAAGCAAGAAATCAATGAAGATAGTCAAGGGATTTAAAAAAAACTCAAACTTTCAACTGAGATAAAGGATGAGCATGAGCCAAACTGAAATGCAATGGAACGACTATTTACTGTGCACCCAGCCGCCACTGTCCATCCTCACCTCAGCCCCTCCAGAAGGTACCAGAATTTACCTGGTTGCAGCATAGCAGCAAGCAGTGCATGAAGATAGGCACCAAACTGGGCCCTGATCCACTCGTCTCCTCCCTCCCAGCCTGTGCCATCGAGGAAAACATCATCCCTGTTCTCAGTTACATGCTTCACCATGTAGTCTGCAAATCTCAAGTCAGCAGTTGTGAGGCTCAGGATCTTCCTGAGTTCTGGATCATGGATTTGGACAACGGCTTCCTCTATCTGATTGAAATAATCCCCAGGGGAAAAAACAGTGCAAATAAGACCTTCTGCATACATAACCAGTAATTCATCTCCACCTACCACCACTACCAATGATAAGGAGAAACTAATGACCACATTATACAACAACTGTTCTCAAGTTATGAGAGGATGGTCTGAAGTAGCCTGAACTTGATGATCTTCCTGGCAGAAGCTTTTCATCAGGATTTGGGGTATGTTCCTATAAGGTACATT
Organism: Mesoclemmys tuberculata; assembly: GCA_007922155.1. Classification (NCBI taxonomy): domain Eukaryota; kingdom Metazoa; phylum Chordata; order Testudines; family Chelidae; genus Mesoclemmys; species Mesoclemmys tuberculata. The sequence continues at coordinate 78,690,852 of ML675603.1, read as the reverse complement.
TCAATAGGTTATTTTTCTAAGACTTTGATTTATTGGCTGGCTGAGTTAATTTGACATTGTTGGGTAGTCATTATGCAACTGTAAACTTAATTCTTAGGCATTTACAGCTTTCTGTTTGGGCATGTTTTATTGAGGCTTATATATAAAATCAATAAATCTGAGGAAGAGCATATTAGTGGTACCATAACTGTGTCTCTCCCTCAGTTATAAAAATTTATTTTTAAGTTTAATTAGGCAGCCATGAAAGTTCATTATGAGAAAGAAACCAAAACAACAAAGAGTCCTATGGAACTTTATAAATAGTCTTATAGAGTGTAAATACTGGATGTAATATATGAAACCAGAAACTTACTAATGTTTTTGAAAGTTTACAAAATTTTTCATTCTTAAATTATATAAGTATAAAGAATTCTAGTATCACAGGTGAGAGACCCTTCTCTATCTCTACTGTATTTAAAGGCTTATTTACACAGTGAAGTTGTTCTGGAATAAGATAAGCTATAGTGCTGCATATTCACACCCTATTTCAGAATAACTCCTTGTGTGGACACACAATTTATTCTAGTCAATTTCCCTTGATAGACAAGCCCAGAGATCCAATCCCCAAAGAAATGCAGAACAGGACATATCAGAGAGTTAACGAAACACACGTCATAAAATCTTGTTTGGTTGCCCACTTTAAAAAAAGTACAGAAAATTTCAATGAATCTAACTGGAAGCTTAGGAATATTTTTGTATTTATGGTCTTGGGACAAAAGCTCATTTAAAACAAAATATGGAGGTAAGTTTTTGGGGGAGGGGCTATCTTTCCGTTGTGTGTTTGTACAGTGCCTAACATAGTGGGGTTCTTCTGGTCCTTGACTGGAACTCCTGGATACCAATATTATACAAATAATAATAATACATTTAACAACGTCATTAATAAATAAAGGCTCTTATTTTGATTTATTTGGCACATGCAGAAGGCAACTAGCCTTTATTTATTTATTTTATTTTTTTAAGTTTAAAACATTCTAAAGAAGAGAATTCATACTTCCACAATTGCATCACTTAGATGCTTCTGCTGGCGGAACAGGATGTTGGTGGCGCCTGCAACAAAGCCACGGACCGTTACATCAGAGAGGAGGTGATGCTGTTGCAGTGCCATGTATGGCAAACAAAGGTAGCCCTAAGATAATGGAAATGTCACATGATTAGTAAGAAAGGGGGGGGAATACCCCCGCCACCCCCAATCCATTTTACTGTACACTTACCCGTCTCCACTGTCCTTCCTAGAGCTTTTCTTTAAGAAAAGCAAGAGCACCACCACACAGAGAAAACAACCCTGGTTATTGCTCTGCACCATGTTCCTAGCCACACTGTCACTGGAGTCTAATATTGCTTTGCTACATTAAGCAAACCCAGGTTCACAGAAATTGAGTATACTTGGTAACGGCCTATGAAGGCTTTCACTCTTAGGCCATTAGTTGAATTCTAGCCCAAACAGCCTTAAGATGGTAACAGAGCTGACCAAATGTGAAATGAGTTTGGTGGTCTCAATCCAGTTATGTCCTTTGCATTCACAATAAAGACGACAAGAACTGAACAGACAGACAGACTATCCTCTATTCCACAGCATAGTCTCTTTTGGCAGGACTCAGGTACTCTGCCAGGACATTTAGACACTCTTGCACTGCTGCTATCCATGTTTTTTAGGGACACACTTTCAGGTTCCAGTGATATCAGTCTGGACTTTTTTGTGAGCATGTGCATGCCTGCTTAAAAAAAAAAAAAAAGGCAGAAGAAAAAGGCTATGCTCTGTGCTTTTTAACCACTATGTCCTTATGATACTAATTATACCCATGCTTTACAGGAAAACTTGCTATTTTAAAGAAGTCTAAGTCTTTGTCTAAGAATTTGCTGTACCCCCCAATTCTAGTGATACGGCTGGAAGTATTAGAATTTTCATTTAAAAATATCATCAGTGTAGCCCTTGAAACTCTAGCCCAATTTCAGCTGTTCCGTTACATATAGCATCGTGCAGTTGATTCACTAACAGAAGGGCTATAGGCATATTAGACAAAACAAGAGTTCATGTACATCATCAGGTCGTACATGGCAATTTGAAACAGATGGAAGAAAGGAGTACAATTACTCCTTTTTTCTAGATTAAACACAGGGATAGCTATCCAGCTATTTGGCGGTAGTCGATGGGAGTTACACAAGCTACGCAGAGTATCTGGCGTAACTCCCGTTGACTTTGTAACTCCTCTTCTATGCGGTGTCTTCACTGCGCTGCGCCACTCAAGGGGGTGGTTTAATTGCATTGACTTCCAGATCCATCGAGAGGGTCTTTACTGACTGCTCAATCGATCCGGACAGATCAATCTGACAGTGGCAAAATTGTCACTGTCAGTGAAGACATACCCAAAGCAGTACCAGAACAACACACACAAAACCTACCGACCTATCTCTGCTGTTACAATGATCAACACCCCCCAGAACAAAGATCCATGGGTCCTATATACCTTTCACAACTAAATGCCCCAACAGCAGCTATATGAGTGAACCCAGACAATTACTAAGCTCTCAAATGAACTCACACAGGAAAATGATAAAAGACAAACACCACATCACCTGTGCATGAACATTTTTCACAAAACAATCACTCTATATCTGATCTATCAGTCCTCATCCTCAAAGGAAACCTGCACAACACCTTCAAAAAACAAACTTGGGAGCTTAAATTCATAAAACTTTGCTAGACTGAATCATGGACTGAACAGAGACACTGGATTTATGGCTTATTACAACACCTCCCACCCCCTTCCTTTCTCCCGATGACTGAAGGAGTGCTAACACACCACTTCACCTTGAATGGTCCCTTGAAATGTGTGTTAAACATTGTTTACTTATGCTAAACAATCTGTTCCATCTTGTATTTAGCTGTGACACTCTGGTCTGGTCTACACTGACTTACATCAGTATAACTACATCTGCCAGGGATGTGAAAAACCAATCTATCCCCCAGTGCAGACAATGCTATGTTGGTGGGTCAGCTTCTCCCATTGGCACAGCTACCTCCTCTCAGGGAGGTGGATGAACTATGCCGCTGGGAGATCACTCTACCATTGGCATAAAGAATCTTCATTAAAGTGCTACAGTAGTACAGTTGCACCAGTGCAACATTCTAAGTGTCGACCTGCCCTTTGAGTAAGTTTCCCAGACCTGAAGAAGAGCTCTGTGTAAGCTAGACAGCTTGTCTCTCTCACCAACAGAAGCTGGCCCAATAAAATATATTCTCTCATTCACCTTGTGTTTTTTGCATTTGGTTGTTATTTAGTAGATCCTCTATATATCTGTATTAGTTGGCATGATTGCAGCTTCAAGTCACATGAACTCTATATTCTCTAAATTTTAACTCTGGAGGATCAAAACTCAGTTTTCTGTGGCAAGTCCTTGACTGTGTAATTTGCATCTTTGGTGGTCCACCAGAGCCAGAGTTTGCTTGGCATAGCACCATGAAGGTTGACTTTTTTTTGGTCAAGCAACTAACTGTGGATCATTGATGAACAGCTATTTCTTTTGATGAGTTGTGGCAGTACAGGAAAGATGGCATTTCAGCTGTTAGCTTTCAGCAACTGAATGTATTGCTTCTAATATAAGTTACTGATCCAATGGGATAGGAACATTGAGAACATAATTTAATCAAAACAAGTTTTAATTCTACAACTACCAGTTCAAAATATTCCAAAAACAATTCTGTTAGTCCCTAAAAATCCACAGATATAAAGCCATCAACATCAGTCCCAATTCCTATCACAAAAGCCATTTTTAAAAGGATTGGATATTTACCATGATTTCCTATCTACATTCACAATATATAAAAAAAACCCGAGTTATCTGACATGACTCATCTCAGGGCTCTATCAACATCCAGAGAACTTCAGTGTATAGCTGCAAAGGATGATATTGGAATACGAGTTTGTGTTCACATTTTTAATTTTCAAGATTCAGAAATTAGGCAAAAGTGGTCATGGAAAAATCAGTGTCCTAGTATATGACGAACCTTTTTAAATAGACATGCCTAGCATCCTGAGATTCAAAACTAAGATCAGACTCCCCTAGTTTTCAGATCTATTCCACCCATACCCAACCCTTTCCCCTCTATGCACATAACACTGTAGTCTCTCAATCTTCAGTGTGCTGCTACTGTTACTCACACATACCTACTAGCAAGGCCTGGACAAAAGTGCAAAGCCCGCGACAGGGCATCATTAAGGTATTGCCTGAAACAGACAATACCCATCAACAAAAGAATTAAGCCAATATATACACATAATAAATGAGAAAACTCTCCCCCTCTCTCCTCTAGTATGCTTAAGGGTTACTGGTCACAATAGATAGGTACAATATTTTCAAATGGAAATTTATTTTTTAGTTGACTACATCCTTTTGCCTCCATAACTTAGTGGATCTTTTGCCAGGGGATCCTGCTGCCTGGTCAATCTGTAAATGGTGAGACACCTCAATTTACAAGGGTCCAGAAACCAGCCTTTTTCAGTTTCTGCTGCAGCAAGTTATTGTGCTGTGATTCGCACTGCCAGTTGTTTGTTTGGTTTCAAGGTTCAAGAGCACAAAGATGACGTGTGTCACACACAAACATTTTCTCTCTAATTTATTTCCAATTGCTGTACGAGTAAAATCTGTGTTAGGTTTAAGTGTATTTAATTTTTAATTTTCTGAGTCACATTTAAATTATTTGCCTCACTGCTGCAAGCCAAGCAAGGTATTCCCCGTAAAGGGTAATCTGCAATGCAAACAAGAGGACTACTTGAAAGCCAGAACAAACACATTGCCCTCCTTCTTGAAACAAATGGGTTGAAAGTGGTGTTTTTTTTGTTTTTTTTGTTTTTAAATAAAGGGATATTCCTCAAGTACCGCCTCCTTATCAAAGGTGGGAAGAAGAACCAAAAACTCCTTGAAGTCCACCAGGGATCTTATCTTACAGATCTGTGTAGGAAGTGCTTACATATTACAACAGAGAACTTTAGGAAAAGCCTAAATGGATGGTATACATAACACCACGCCCTAAATGAGTACTTCCCACATATTTGTGTTATCAAATTTTACAGTTACATTAGAAACACTTGTACTTACACAACATTTCTTTTTATGAATTAAAAAGTTACTAAATAAATTAAGATTTACAAGTTCTTCAGAAGTAAAGCAGAAACGATATGCTTTATATATATATATAAATATATATATTGGGGGGGCAGCTGGGAGAAACTGTTGGTGTCTGCTGCTAATTGATCAAGGAGGGTCTTTGGGTCACTGCCTGTTAACAACATGACTTAGAAAAATAAACTGAACAGTTGTAAGTCATGTGAAGTAGTGCATATGCATGTGGGATGGAAAACACATCCAGGAAAGTGGGGGAGAGTTTATTTTACAAAAATAAAGTCACTTGTCAGAGTCTGCTCTTAAATATGGAGCTATACTTTAAATGGCCTTCACGCTGGGCACCCAAAAATCACTAGTCACTTTTGAAAACTTAGACCTGAAAGTGTTGGTAAATATTTACTGGGTATAAAGTTCAAAACGTTTACCTTAGTAAAGATTGCCAATGGCATGCCATATCGGTCCTCCTCCAACCCAGACACCAGTCCTGGAATAAGAACCACATGTCCTGTTTCAGCCTGAGGCTGCACAGTAATTGGAAGGCTTTCCAAGGTTGTGCGTTCCTTCAAAAGGGTTTCAGTCTGTTGTGATGTCATATTTTCATTTTCTCCTTCTTTTGAGTTGGGATCCTCCAAAATACTAGGGTCCAAGGTCTCCCAGTCGCTCTCGGAAGACTCTGGGGAAGGGCGGGAAGGAGGTGTCAAATGTTGCCCAATGCCATTGGAGGACTGTGCTCTATTGCAATTCTTTTCAGAATGGGATAAAGGCACATCTGTTTTCTTAGCCTCCCGTACATGGTTTCCTGACTGCTTCCTGCCTTCCTCACCCGTTCCTGACTTTGTATTTGAAATGTCAGCAGTGGATACAGAAACATAATCCTCTATCGGGGGAATAACTTCCTGCAAGCCAGTATCCTCTGATATACTCTTTCTTGGTCTGTAGTGTGAACAGTCAGTAAGACCATGTTCAATCATACCTGAAGGACAAACACATACACAAATATCATCTCAAAGATTTTAGTGATTTTTGATAATGGCAAAGTAGGAAATGCTTTTTAGCATATCAAAACAAAAGTAAGAGTCATGTATTTTTCTAAGCCACTTTAAAAATCCAGACCACTTCTGCCCAAATGGAACAGCACTGACCTTCTGCCTTGACAAGTGTTATTTAAAGTTTGATATACATTTGGCAGAAACACAGAGCCAAAGACGACTTATTCACTCACATATCAAGGGTGCCCAATATGCAGTCTACAGAGATAAAATAAACTTCAGTATCTTATTACTAAGGTAAGGAGCACTACATAAATAAAGTGTTACGAGGCTGTGTGCATCATAAAAATATTTCATGGGTTTATATGTGAATTATTTGTGGCTATTGCATTCCAGCAATATACCAATACAACCCCCCCGTCACATAAATTGGGCCTCCTCCCCCCATAATATATCACTGTCAATTTCAGTTGAGCAGAAATTACACAAGAAAGAAATAGCCCAAATCTGCTTTTACTTACCGGGAAAGAGAGATAAGACAGTCATCAGTGCTCCCACCAGTCTATTTACTGGAGAAATATAAAACAACACCTGTAGGAACAGGAATTTGAGGAAGATTAAAATGACAATTTAAGTCAGAGAAAAAATAAGCAAACAAAGGAATCTAAGGACATTTAATACCTATATCTATTTATCTATTGATATAAAAAAATTAAAAATCAGTTCATGGAGAATTTCACTTTGATATACGCTCCCATAACATTTTTATTCAGATAAATATTTAAAGAGAAGACAAAGCATTTACTATACTTGGATAATTCAATCCAATCCTGGTTGGTTGGATCAGTTTCAGGGATGGCAAGAATGACTAGCTACAATCTGAAAGATTGATGGAATTGCAAAAATGACCTTCTACAATCTGGTCCTTTCTGGTGCTCATTCTTGAAGAATGGGAGAGATGCCACATTGCCTTTAGCTGGAGGATTGCCCTAGTCAAGCAGTCAGGACAGTTTTTAAAACCCATCCATGTGAAGGAATACCTCTTTGTCCAAAATTGCCAAAATTTTGTTTGTGGCATGGTATGTTACATATTTAAGGTTAGTGCTTTCCATAATTTTCTAGTGTTTTTTTCCTTGTTTGTTTGGGTGCATGTCGATTCCCTTCCCCCTGTAACAAGCCAGGAAAGAGGGTGATCCTGGCTATAAATATCCAAATGACCACCATCTGGAGGTGGTGTCTCAACCCAGCAGAAATTGGGAGTTGGATACATGCTTCCTCCTACCTGTGGGACAGGCATCAATTCATGGATTAATGGAAGCTGGTCCACAAACCAAAGGCATCTTTCTGACCAAAATTTGTGGCATTATTGGGCATACTGGCAGAGTACTTTTATGGTCTTTGATTGTACAGGTTTCCCTACAACTAGTCTGGAACCTTAGCACCTATTTAAAAGCTGGCAGTACAGGAATACAGTGTGCTCTCTCTTTTTGCAGTTGCCGTGGTTCACTTTCTACTTGTAAGTTCAGAAAGAATTCTCACGTTGTGTTTGAGTCATTTGTGCATGCCTGGGAAAGCTTTTCTCTCCACTCTTCCTGTGAATGTGTGTCTTGCGGTTTGTACAGCTTCAGAATGGAATTATACTTTAGTACTATGCATATACTAGAATGTGTAGCTGTAATTATGATATGATCCCATAATCAGTTTTTAAATCAAATAGGCAAGGCAGTTTCTAAAACATTTATTGTATCAATGTAAAGTGAAACAGTTATTTTTAATTCTAAAGTTTAAAATATTTGTAGTAGACTTTTGAAATATTTTGGAAACTGTTCAACAGACCAATGTAGAAAGTAAAACAAACCCTACCTCATGATTACATTGAGATTACTGAAACTAATGTTTTATATAACATAATAAATGTATGAGTTTATGTATGCAATTTTAAACTGACAGGCTTTTTGGTGTACTCTGAGACTGTTGCTAAGATTACCATGAGTCACTTCTATTGACTTTTTTGGAATTAAACTCCACAAGTCAGTTCTGGAAAATGAAAAGTACACAATGAGAAACTGGGATCTTGATCATGCAATCAGACCCGGTAGTGTAGATGACTCTACCTTTACATAGTCCAGATAAAGGCAAGGGGGCTTCATGTGGGCAAGGGGAACCTATGTTGCTGAATCCAATTGCAGAGTTTGGGCCTAAATTGCTTAAAAAATCCAAACACCATACATGGCCATTAATTCTCATGTTCCTATACAATTAGTTATTTTAAAACCATAAATACCTATCCACTAAAAAAAAACTACACTGCAAGAACGTTAAAGTAGTAAAGCTAAGAAGTGGTGGTGGGGATTTGTGAGGGTGGGGAGAAGAGTACAAAAGGCTCCAATTAAGGTTGCATATGAAAAGCTTAGATCTACCCATTTCTAACATTTCCACCATCTAATTACACGATCGTGTTTTCTCAAATATTTTTTCTAGAACCATAAGTCACTTGAAATAAATCTAGTTAAACCAGTGGCAAAGCCCCAAAACAAAAACTTCAGCCAGTTTAACCCTTGCTTATATTGGTTGACCTTGAGTCATTAAGTTATCAATTTGGGCTAAATCTATATAAACAACATTTAAGCTGATTTAAGTGTGTCTACATTAGAGATCTGATTTGAGTAGAACAATTTTAAATTGATTTAGACAATCTCAGCATATTCATTCCTTGATTTTTAAGCAACCTTGATAAAAACTGTGCGCATGTCTGATTTGTTGATATTACTTCCTGCCGATCAATGAATGATTTTTCTCTTTTATAGTTGTCCTAGGAAGGCAACTTCAAGTCATTTCTTTCAAGGAGATAAACTTATAATGTAGCCTGTTGACTGAGGAAGCATAGTAACATTTTACCTTTAACAAGAAAATAATTGTTGTAGGAAAAAAAGATCCATGTGGTCATGTATTCATGAGCTGATATTCAGTTACTTTACTGGAAGCTCTTGTCCCAACATAGGAATTTACAAATTGGTACTCTTTTGTTTCTATTTCTTATCTCTTTGTATATGTTCCAGATTCCTCTTAAATTGCCAAGACAGCACCTGTTTTAGGCCGTAAGATATCATGAAAAAAAATATAACTGAGACCTACACTTCTCTGTGGATTTGAAATGAGGTTGACTTACTTCTTTTAATATTCGTTTTTATTTACTGTGAATTGAAGTTAACATGACTAGAGAGACATGACCTTGGATACTCAATATTTCAGGTAAGTATCCATACAATTCGCAAAAATGGTTTTATGTTTAAATTAAGTTCTATTTTGCTGGGCCTTACGCACTAGGTAAGAATTTTCACGCTACAATGGTGAGGGCACTATTTAGGTCCTGATATTTCCCATCCATTCCCTTATACAGTTGACCATTTCTCATTATCATTTGTATCAGTTCTCACAGTGGCTTTGATATGTACATGCACCCCTTAAAAACTGTCATGAAAATTTATCTACCAAAATTTATCAAAGCTTACTTGCCTTTGCTCTGAAGTAGCTGTCTATAATGGAAAAATCAATACTATGTGAGTAGACTTTATACTCCAATGCACACAGAGAGCAGTTAAACAAGCAGGTAAAGTTTTCCAGTTTTACTTATACCTGTATTTAAATGCATTGGGTTTTACTCCACATATAGTTAGTGTAACATTCATCTTGCATACTAACAATAGCTTCATATAAACAATTACATCCAACAATTATACTTTCATTTCAATCTTTCCCCTCATCCCACAAACCCTACCTTTTTCTCCAGAAGAATCAACTTAAAAAGAACTAAGACCTGCAAAATAAGGAGAGGCAGAGGAAATTAACATGGTGGATGGCTAACAAACAGATAAAACCCCACACATTTATGTATAATATACCTAAGTTCATCTTTCATTAAAAATGTTTCCTGTAGCTATTTCATTATTTCCAAAATGAAAATTTCCAATGAAAATTTCTGGGATACAGCATGTCTTGATATTCTATTTGTTCCAGCTGAATATCCATTAAAAACAGTACCCAGTGGGAAGAGATTACTAGAATTACCTTCTTCCTAATATGAAGTTTATCAATAAATAAAAATAGCGTCGTGGAGATTTGAACCTGAGGAGTCTCTCACATCTTACTTAAGTCCTCTAACTACTGAGCTAACAGGGTTAAGTAGGTTAGCACCACCATCTGTTATTCCTTGGTATATGCGTTTTTTTGGTTGGGCGGGTTTTTTTTTTTTTTGTAGTGATACATGCACAAAGGGAGTGAAGAGTATTTGCAACCTGCCCATTGGTGCTACTTCTAGTGGGGGCAGGAGAGGGATGAAAAAGGGAATCTCTAGCAAGGATAGAGCCAACAGAGCAGATTGCAGGGGTTTTGGGGAGGGAGGTGTAGCAAGGAAATATTTAAAGTGTGTGATGGTAGGAAGGATGAGTAACTGGAGCACACCTCAAATGGCATATGGTCCTTCAAACAACAACTACTCCCAGGCTGCACCAACCTCCACTTGAGGCCAGAAAGTAATAGGAAGCTGTATCCAGCTCCTTAGCTGCTCAGTACAGCACAGGGTCTGGCCTTTAAAATATGAAGAAGTGTATGTGTGCACATGCTTAGCTGTCAGCTGCTCATCATGCAACCTACATTTTTACCATGTCAAAGAAATGCAACCCAAGCATGCTGGTGCTGGTGCTTCATAAGGCACATGAAAAAAAAACATACCTTGTGTCTAAACTGAAGGACAAGATCTCGAGGAGACAGACCTAAAACATTGAGAGCAGATCCATCAGTGAAGCTTAAGAAAGAAGTATCAGCTCCTTTCTTCCTGCCCCCATTTTTCTTTTGGCCAAATTACATAAGCTGAAGTGACACACAATGTTTCCCCATTCTCATGGAAAACATGCTGGCGATTTCATTAAAAGAACTCATACCATAACCACCTTTCCTTCATAGAATGAGAAAGAGTTGAGAGTAAGCTCTGCATTACAGAAGGTGGCTATTTTCATACTGAATCCAGCAGGCCAAACCATTTCCCTATGGGAGCATTTGATTAAACAAAGTCTTTTAGTTCTCTTTTTAGATCACAACTATTTCTATGGTATGTGGAGCATAAGGATGTGGGGGGAGATTTTCCAAGGCAGAAAGGGCAATTAGGTGCTCCAACTCCCTTTGAGGGACTGGGTGCCTAACTCCCATTTGTGCAACTGAAAATTACGCCCATAAGTAAAAAAGCATAGTTTACAGAAGCAGCTGAGCAGCTCACTCACTAATTGTATATCATATCAAGAGGCATCACGGAAGTAAGTATCCTGGATTACAACGTACAACGAGACACACCTTATGGAAAAACCAGGTAAAGGATAGTTTACCTGAAAGCCATTTAACTCCATAAGTGAAGGGGGAAATAATAAAGTACCTTGCAGACAAACATCTAGTGCTAAATTTTAATGCACATAAACTTGTTCAGAAGGAATGACCTGGCTAACGTAACATTATATAAAAAAGTCATTTACCAAGATAAACTTGTGACCCCTCCAGTGTAGTTCCTCCCAAAGAACTATTCATATGCTCATAAAGTTCCTGTAAAAGTTAAATAAAAAATATTAATGGCATATGAATACCACATCTGATTAGCAATACCTTTTCTAAGAAGCTACCCAATGGAGTAAAATAAATAAAAAAGTAATTTGCTTAAAAAAGATAGACAGACAAAAGAACATTTTTGATTATAACTAGGTTGTTATTTTAAAGAGGTCATCGAAGGTATGGTTCTTAGATATTCCACTAATCAGAAAGCTGTTCCTTTCTCAGATTCATATTAGGGTAATATATTATTTCATGTAATTATTTAAAATAGTTGAACAGAAGAATCACCACTGGAAATGCAATACATACATGAATACAATGAAGAATGTTTATAATGTAAAACCTATAGCAATACACAAGAAGCATTATACTGTAGTAACGTATATTGAGAAGTTACCTTTAGAATTGAAATTTGAGAGAAGTCCTTTTCTTCAAAATAGGCATGTGTAATGAGCTCTAGTTTTGCTTGAAGTAACCCATACAAAGGCTTGTAAGACAAACAGAAACATGAACATGTTATGTCATGAATGAAAGGCAGTGGAAAAAAGCATGTTTGTTGCTGGTTTCCAGTGTCCTTCCTCCCCACCCCAACTGTCTTCGTCTTCTAATACATACAGATCAATACCCCAGTAAATGGAAGTGTAAGTTGTAAAAACAAAAGCCTTTACTGTGCATGTTAATCAGATAATAATTATATCCTGTGTTTCATTTGCAGACAGAGCATTACCACTCAATACCCTGCCAGTAGTGTTGTGTGGCTAGAATAAGTGGGAACTTTCCTGCTTCATCTTGCTCATGCAGTTGAATTCATCTCTCAGTAAAGAATTCCTTTTCTCTAATTGTTAAGTGTAGTTGCAGAACAGCCTGCATTGTCAGTGCAGGCCTCCCGATAACTGACAGCTACCCCTAATATGTTCTGAAGAGACATGTCATATTCTACATAACATACTACACTAACCACTAGCAAAACGCTTCATTTCACAGTTGTCCATTGCTAGGTTTTTAATGATCTGATAACTAGTAATATTATAATGAATAACCCTCCCTCCCCTGTAAGAAGTATGGGTATATCACTATGGGTATATCTACACTTCCACTGGAGATCTGACTGCAGCGTGGGGCTGGCATACTCAGGCTAGCTTAAATCTAGCTAGCAGTGCTAAAAATAGCAGTGAAGACACAGTGGCATAGTCTAGCAAGGTAAGTACATACCCAGGATCCCCAGCATGCTTGTACAGTCTGCACTGAAGCCTGTGCCGTCATCTCTTCACTACTATTTTTAGTCATAGTAGCTAGACTAAAGTTAGCTTGGATACGCCAAATCGTGCTGCAATTACACTTCCAATTGCAGCACAGGCATATACTGAATGGAATACAGAATTATTGATAGGATTCTTGGGACAATTATTAAAAATGCAAATAGATTATATCAGGACTTGTAACAAAGGACATGTATTTTTACATGCAGTGTAGTTGTAGTTTTGTCCGTCCTAGGATATTGGAGAGACAAGATGGGTGAGGTATATCTTTTATTGGACCAACTTCTGTTGGAGAGAGACACAAGCTTTCAAGCCACACCGAGGTCTTCTTCAGGTCTGGAAAAGGTACTCCCAGTTACACAGCAAAAGCTCGGTAAGAAGAAGAGCTCGGCGTGGCTTGAAAGCTTGACTCTCACCAGCAGAAGTTGGTCCAATAAAAGTTATTACCTCACCCACCTTGTGTCTCATATATTTTTACAATTATTCATATAAGTACATACTGGTTGAAGGAATAATAATAAAATTTGAGTGCCTTGGCCTTTTAACTACAGCTGTGATTTCAATGCTCATTTTTAAAGCACCTTTTAAAGTGTTCCTAACAGGAAACGTTAAAAATTATGAAAGTTCCCAAATAAAAATGTGTCAAACAAACAAGTTTTCTGTGTGTATTCTTTAAAAAAAATAGGAAGAGTTTAAGCACTAGTTAATAGCTCTCTTACCAGCTGACTTAGAACACAGACACTTTTCTGTACTGTTTCTCGGGTGATATCTGCTTGCCTCACTTTCAATGCCTAAGAAACAAAGTATTACAATATTTTTACATATATGTATTTTAAAAATTATTTTTAAAGCAAGTTACCATAAAACCACTCTGATCAAACCCCAGATGTGCTATTTAAGAATGAGCCTACCCACTGTCATGCCATGCCATGTTTAATAAGGCATGTCAGTTTAGATGACAGTTAACATTTTTTTTCTAATGTACATACAGCAATTAATAAACCAAATACATTTTTTTGCTAAATACTAATAGCCAAATATAATGAAACCTGAAAATATACAAATGAATGATTGGCTAACAGTTCTACTGAAATCAAAAATCCATTCTTCTATCTTTTGTAAGCAATTCCTCAGTGACCAAGTTGCAAAAATCTGGTAAACTGCACAGGTACCTAAGCAGTTCCCTTTCAATGGTCAGTAAAACCAAGCTGGACAGGTGTTTGCAACCCTGGGTGTTGTGCGTGAATGTCTAAATGTGCTTTAAAGTAGAAAAGACCTTACCCCCATGGCTGAAGAATAGGGATTAATCAGAATTAAGGCAGCCAACTTGACCTTAGAGACACAAGTATGTAAATCCAGCATATGAATAGTTCTATGCAAGTCAAATGCACCTTTACCTTGACACTGTTCTCATTTGTACAAAGCACACAGGTTGGAATGCAATTTACTAATTTAAAAAATATTTGGATGAGATACTTCCTCCAAAGATTCGAGAGCATCAGCCAGAAAATGTCTGGAACTCCTTGAATTGTTTTGGATCCAGCAACTATACAAATTTAAGTTTCTCTACACTTTAAATTGTACCAGTAGCTGTTCTCTGATATTGTCAATAGCCTCAAGGAAGAAACGTTTATAGGTTGCTTGGCCTTCACTTGTACTTTTCCTCCCCCAAGGTTCATGTGCACCTAACTCCGACACTTCTTTTCAAAACTTGAAAAAAATGTGTTGCTTTCAACTAATTTGCTCTAACATCTCATGAATCTGCTGAACACAAACCCAGTATCATACACCCTGGTTTGAAGAACATCAAACACCACAAATTTTACACCCAACTGTCCATCCAGATGAGGAGCTGATGTTGCTAACTCTGTTCAATCACAGACTACTCAATTTTGCACTTGCATGCCTTAGCTACTTTTTCCAGTGCACAGTTGGTCAGGAAGTCAGCTGTCTACAGTCATGTTGCCTAGGTAATGTGATTCAACTTGGAGTACTACATGCTTTGCCAGCAAACCAAGACAACCGCTGACATGAACAGACTGATTACAAGCAATTCTTGTAGATTAAAACATTTTGCGTGAATTCTGGGGCATGCAATGCATGTGTTGCATATGTAGACAGCACGCCACTCGGCCTAGCTCGTTTTTGTCTATGCCCCTCCATGATGTTGTCATTGAAACTTTCATGGCTTCAATGATGCAGTATCAAACAGTACAAATAGTCAGAACAATTGGTCACAGTTGTGTCCTCAATTCACTATGCAGACAGTAGTTGCAAACAGAATTATAGAAATGTTGGACTAAAAGGGACTCAAGAGGCCATCTAGTCCACTTCTAATTCCCCCATGCTGAGGGAGAACTAAGTATAGTTACACAATCCATGACAGGCATTTGTCAAACTTTTTCTTAAAATCCTCCACAATCTCCCTTGGTAACCTTTATAGTTAGAAAGTTTTTTCTAATATCTAACCTAAACTCCCTTGCCACACATTTAAGCCTATTACTTCTTGATCTACCTGTCACAGACAGGGAGAACAGTTGATCATCATAACAGCTCTTATCATCATCATCAGGTCACCCCCCTCAATCTTCTTTTCTCGAGACCAAACATATGCAATTTTTTTAACCTTTCCTTATAGGTCAGGTTTTCTAATCCTTTTTATCATTTTTGTTGTCCCCTCTAGACTTTCTCCAGTTTATCCACACCTTTCCTAAAGTCTGGTGCCCAAAACTGGACACAGAACTCCTGTGGCTGAGGCCTCACAAATGCCAAGTAGAGAGGGACAATGATCTCACCTGTCTTACAAATGACACCCCTGTAATACACTCCAGATTGACATTTCCCTTTTTTCACAACTGCATCCGTGTTGTCCCATATTCAATTTCTGATCTTCTATAACCCCCCGATTCTTTTCTTTCATAGTAGTTCCTAGCTAGTTATTCCCCATTTTGTAGTTTGCATATGATTTTTCCTTCCTACATATAGAATTTTGCATTTGTCTTTACTGAATTTCATCTTGTTGATTTCAGACCAATTCTTCAATTTATCATAGTCATTTTGAATTCTAATCCTGTCTTCCAAAGTGCTTACACCCTCCCATCTTGGTGTCATCCACAGATTTTATAAGCATAGTCTCCACTCCATTATCCAAGTCATTAATGAAAATATAAATAGTACTGGAGCCATGAGAGATCCCTATGGAGCTCCACTAGATAAGACCTCTCAATTTGATACTGAAAACTGCTCTCTGAGTATAAGTTTTCAACCAATCATGCAACAACTTTATAGTAATTTAGTCTAGACTACATTTCCTGAGTTTGAGATGATATGCATAGTCTTTGGTAGTGAAGACTGTTTAAAAAGCAGAAGGCAATTGGATGAGGAAGAAACAGGTATGACAAGCAAAGGGCCATAACCCCTCCCTTCTCCTTCTCTGACACAAAACCTATAGAGAGGGACCAGTTGAAAAGCTTTTATCTGGAAACAGTTTGTTTCATGCTCAGGCGTTTTCTTCTAGCCAGCTGTAAGAGGAAGTGGCAACACCTGTGGGGTCATCTGCTTTCTCAGCCAGAACAAATAGCTCTAACATTTACCAACAGAGCTAGAAAGGGTAGAGGCAGAAATCATATAGCCAAATGATACTCTCATATCGTACAAAATAGCAAGAAAGTGAATTACAGCCCAGACTTCTATCAATAAACCAGATGGGCAGAGTGCTGAAGTTGCTGCAACATAACACACAGATTGTTTTATATTCCACTTGTTCCAAAACAGTTCAATTTAAAATCTATTTACCCTCTTAATGGTTAGTAAACAGCAGAAACTGAAATCAGCAGTATAATAAAACGAAGTTAAAATAACTGTATAGTTAAATATGGAGAGGCTTTAACCACAAGATACCACAAGGGCCTATTACACAAATACTGAATAAACCAGAGTCAGTACAAATAGTAATAAAATTGCAATTATGTATTTAATATTGTAAAGTTGATTCAAACAAGAATTAACAAACAGGCTATAAAGTAATCCAAATGTGAGGGGGAACAGTTTAAATAAAGTACAGAGCATGTCATTTGGGACTTCTGAACATAAGACTTATTTAGAACTTCTCCTACAAACTATTAGACGTTCAAGGTTATTGCATGTCTTTGGAAATATTATATATATTTTAAAATAAGTTTGTAATAACATTACAGAGTAATTATAACTACAAACGTTTATAATGTGTCCATCACTTTTTAAAATCTAGGCACACTGTACATATACCGTATCAGATCAAGCACAAAACAATTTCCCCAAAGAGTGGCACCATACACACTGCAACTCTTTACAACCCCGAAATACTTCCCTGAAAATCCAACTGGTTTGGGCAATAGAAAACTGCATTTAATTGAACACTTGTGCAAAGGAAAACTTAGGTCCACCTTGAAAATTTACTTTTTGCAAAGGAGAGCAATATCTTTCTTGGATTAAAGGAGATACATGAAGGGAAGAATCTGCATGTCTGTGCAACTCTCAACAAAGGGATACCCAAAGATCTTCTAAGGGCTGCTACTGGAATAATTTAAACCTGCTTCCAGCAAGGAGTTCCACTTCCCTGGCAATATAAACTCTTAGCTAGCCTGACAGATTCTGCCAGCTTACTTCTATTTCTGGGAGCTCTTGCCTGGTAGATTCTCTGTACCCAAAATATATAATGGGACGCATAGTGAGACTGACATGGACCAGAGTGTTCCTGGTGGTGAAAGGAAAGAAAGATTTCTTCAGCTCTGAAGGTGTCTGCTTTGCATATTCATAGGTTTTAAGAATAGAGGGACCATTCTGGTAATTTAGACTGACCTTTTGCATACCACAGATCATAGAATTTCACCCATTCATTTCTGTAAAAGGCGTACAATTTTACTCTTGCACATTTGCAACTATAAATTACCTTGGCTTCAATCTGCCTATAGCAAGAGACCCCATATACTGTCGATCGACGTCCACATTTTGGTGGCAAATGGAAAAACACAGTATCTAAGAGAGGAGAGAAAAAGCTTCATAAGCCACCAACAAAACATCAACATTTTGTATTTTATATAGTCATCCTTTTAATGTATTACTCTCACTTACAAAAGCTTTACTGCAGAAATTGCAGTTCCTGCCAGCCTTAATTTTGTGAGCACTACAGTTCTACTTACAGAAGGGAAGACTTTTTTGTCTAAATCTGAGACCAAACTGTTCAAGTAACTAACAAACAACTTATTTTCTCTCTGTGCAAAGGTGCCAGATAAGCAATATTTATGCTATGACATGACAAAGGGCACTAAAAAAAACTTTTAATTAAAACTATAGTTTTTAGTTTAAGCAATACAGTATTCAATAACACTGGACAACAAAGATTTTGCTTCCTAAATACTTTTGGATGTATTTTACGGATTTTGGGCTGCTGATTACGAAAATCACCATGAAATTTCCCTATCACGTACCCTTTTTTTGAAATTGCCTATATTTTTTATTTCAATTCATAATTTACGTCTATTAAAATGTTGCCCATAATGTAAGCTGAAACGTTTTCTATTTTGTGTCCAAGCATGCCTGGGCATGCAGTGACACTGAACCTAGTGCAGGCCACACAACATGCAGTGCGAATGCTAAGGCTTATGCAGGGCGGATGCTGGCAGGACAGGTTTTAGAAAGGCTATAAAAGCATTTTGCACACACTGTTTTATGCATTGCGTTGATATCAGTTTGCATTCATTCTGATGTGCATGTTCTATGTGCACAGCATATTGTGTGTACTCACAATAACAAAGCAATTGTATTTTCAGGAGGATTTGTGATAGCAAAATGTCTCGCCAATGTTGCAACAGCCACGATACATTTCTTGGTAACTACAGAGCTCCAAACTACATGCAGGTGGTTGACAACATGCTTCAAGCATACAAAACCATGAAGTGCAACATGTCACTAAAGATTCATTTTCTGCATTTGCATTTAGACTCTTCCCTGCAAATCTTGGTGCAGTCAGTGACGAGCATGGTGAAAGGTTTCACCAGGACATTGCGATCATGGAAAAACGGTATCAGGGCAACTGGAATCCATCAATGCTGGCCGATTATTGTTGGACACTTAAACGAGAAGCCTCAGACACTGAATACAAATGAAAATCATCAACAAAACATTTTTAGCTCAGTTGCCCTATTGCAAAGCATCAGCACCGTTATGCAATTAAAGACATTACATTCAATAAAAGTCAATTTCTTGTTTCTCCAAATTCCTGTGTGATACAAGTAGTCTGAAATTATATTTGTGTTCAGCTTCAAGAGGTCTAGCATAATCTAAAAAAATTTCTGAGGAAGCAACACTTTTGAAAAGATTTGTTGTCCAGTGTAATTATGCAAATAGACATACCACTGCCACTAACAGTTAATTGCTAATGTATAGATACAGCAAAGGCAAAACACTCAGAAGAGTTCTCTTTTGCAGTTCACAACATCTCACTATGAAGCAAACCCTTTCCTGAGTAACTAAAATTGATTACTGACTTTATAATAATTAAGTGGAACAGACCTGTACTTAAAAATATGGAGCAGTCTTGAGACAAAGAGTTATGTAATATGAAGTTAGTCCCTTTTATAGATTTCACTGCATTCTAAGGAGATCATCTAGGGTTTTAATAGAATTTTTAGTGCATGACGCTCCAAGCCAATAAACAAGTAGCCTAATTCTCCATTTTATGAGATGTGAGTAACTCTTTCTCTGAGAGCTAATAATCTGCACAGCGAAATCAGGCCCAATGTGTTTCCAGTAATCTTAATCTGAAATATTTTTGCTAATTCCAAATCAATCTTTAGTGTGTTTCTGGCCATAAAACCCAAGGATATCCACCTAGCAGGTTTAGTTGCTTTGCTATGCTAATTTTGAAGCTCTCTCTCTTACCCGTTGCTGTGGTAATGAAATGGCAGACGGTCAACTATTTAGCTGTCATGTGTAGGGCAGTGGCACTGAGCCAACGTAGAAACAACTTCAATTACCTGCTCTGACTTCCTGCTTTAGAATGGATTCAGTGTATCATTTAATATTTAACAATACAGAAATGAAAGTCAGGACCCAACACAGGGTCAAAGAGTGGCCTTTTACTGCTGCAAAGATAAATTCTTTTGCTACGACTACTATAACTTTGCCACCAGTTCCAAATGAAATGCCTCTAAAATTCAGAAGGTCAGACACACAATTCGAATTAGAAACAAAACCAAGCCGTAATTCAAAGTAGTTTCAGGGTACTTTTGTGGTTTTATAATTTCTTTTAAAAGTTTTTGTCTCCCCTGTTGCTGTGCAGAGAAACAGACAAATTGACTGTACCTGGGAAATAATGAAAGTCTCCACAGGACATTAAAGGTGCTGTCCCCTAAGTGCACAAAATACAAAATCTGGAATGAAAAGAAATATTTTTCCCTCTAATCTTTCAGTTATGGTTACTTTTCGTATTACTTGTAAAAGTAAAACATTTCCAAGTGTTTATTTTCAAGTGATCCCTGGTTCTCTGGAGTCCATAGTGCTATTTTGCTACTGGTTCAGAACTTGAAACTGCATGTCTCAGACAAAGGGGCTTGTGTAAATTGATCCTTGGTTTCTCTTCTTGAAGCGGAAGCATGAAGATTGAGAGAAATGTTAAACAAAATATTTCATTTTTCCATCTATACACAGAGCAAAACCATCTACAGATATATTTACCTATAGACTGCTGTGCCGTGGCAAATTCTAAATAGCAATAAAATGGCAAAAAGAGTCTCCCACCTTTTCATTCTGAAGGCCACTATTCTTCATAGCAACTCCTCCTGCCCTTCTCTGGCCTGGTCTACACTGGCCATTGATTTTGGCGGCAGTTGACCAGAGATACGCAAGCTACGTACAGTAATTTGCATATCTCCCATCGACTTCCTAAAGTCTACTTACCGCAGTGTCTCCATTGCGCTGTGCCAGCAGGAAATATCCTGTGTTGACGCACCGCTACACTACTTGCCAGGGGGAAATAAGGAGTCGACTTCCGGGTTCGATTGAGCGAGGCTTTACTAACGCTCAGTCGAACCCACAAAATCGATCCTGCCCTGCCGACTGTGCAGCCTGCAATGTAGACATAGCCTCATTGATTGGTTCTCACTCTATGCCTTCCACAGACTGTCTGTAGAGCACATTTTGAGAACCACTGATCTAGTTAAGCGAAAATAGTTTGCTTTGTTCACACACTTTGAAAAAGATACCAAAAAGCATCTTTTTCTCCCCCTCCAAATATTTCCGGGACCAGATTTCCTTCATGAAGTTCTGCCCTTTTAAAGGTTTTGAGGAGGGTGGACTATTTTATAAGCATAGGCAAGTGAGGTTGTAACCTTTAAAGGAACCTCATGTACTGAGCAAAGATTTCCAATCAATTTAAAGGCTCAGGTATTTTAAGTTGTTCTTTTCACAATTCCATTTCTGTTAAATAGAATTAAAGTAGTAATAAGCCTGGTTAGTTAAGAGTTCAATATCAGGATTCTTCCCCCCTTAGTAGAAGCCAGTATGTCCAGCTGCTGCCACAGATGCCCACTCACAGATGCTATAACCTCATGTCTGGTTTTTTACCTTCTTGATAGTTGTGAGCTCCATCTGGTAAGGCAAGAAAAGGCAAGTATTTCCATTCTTCTGGTAAACTGTGACTGTCATGTCCTTCTCCTGGGATGAGGGGAGGATAGGAGAATTCAACCTGAAGAAAAAAAGACCATGTTAGCAAACATGAAATACACAGAAACTGCCACACCAGATCAGTCCAGCGGTACATCAAGACTGGAATTCTGTCTCCACTTGAGGCTAGATCCAAGTGCTTCATACTAAGATGCAAGAAATTCTATTGGGGACAACCTGCTCATAGCAATTGGCTCTTGTCCTCCAGTGTGAGGTTCTAAATCCTTTATACTACCTAACTGTGATGACATCACGATCTATATTTACATCTAAGAGTTATTTTGAATCTTATTAGGCTCTCGCCCTCAATGATCTCTTGATGCAAGGAGTTCCACAGGTTAGTTATGTGCTAAGAGCATTTACTTTTATCAGTTTTAAAAGAGTTGCCTTTCAATTTCATTTGAAGACCCTTTGTTCTTATATTGCAAGATGAGGTAAATGGGAACTTCTGAGTTACCATCTGTATCTCATTCACTATCCTGAATGCCTCAGTCAATCCCCTGTTCATTAGCTTTCTAGTTAAGAATCCTAATCTTCTCAATCACGCTTCACATGAAAGTCTCACTATATATCTGGTCATTTACTGCCCACCTCGGGACCCCTTCTTTTTTCTGGTATGTATTTCTAGAGAAGGGTTGACTACAATCGAACAGAGTATATTCAAGGGAAAACATAGCAATTATTTATATAATGGCATTATAATACAGTCAGTACTTTCTATCCCATTCTTAATGCAGCCTAACTACTTATTGACCACTTCTGTGAATCAAGCAGATGTTTCCACTAAGCTGTCCACGTGACACCTATGTCTTCTGCCTGACCGGTTACAGTTAAAATAAAATGCAAAAGAATGAACAGAGCATCTTGTTTTATGCAATAGAAAATCTAAGCTTACTATGTGGTTTTTAGGGTGGACAAAAAGAGATGTTTTCAATTTAAGAACACAAATCAATTTGTCAGTGATTGAAAGAGAAAGGATGAGCCTTAAAATACAAGAGTCTACAAAAATAGCAGTAGGGTAGACTAATCAAGCAATTACTGAAAGAGAGATGGAGGTTGTGCTTTACAGAGTCACTCACATCAGGGGTACTGTCTTCAACATTATAACAACTGTGACTTGATCTAATATTGCCAATTAAAAAATTCCACAAAAAAATCTCAGAAAATTTCTAAATATATTAGTTGAATCAACTTGTCAAAATGAGGGAGTGAGAGCTCTAGCCAAATCTTCATTTATCAGTAAAGAGAGGGGAGATTATTAAAGGAGATAGTATAAGTGTCTCTTGGAAGATATTCAACTTTAGACCCATCAGTTGTCAAACTTGTAAAAGTATTTTTCAGACATCATCAATTTTCATAGAAGATCATACAAAGGCAAGCATGAGAAAATCATTTCAATATTATATGGATAATCAAATTTAAATCCCAACAATAATAGTACTGGAGGGGAAAAAAATATCAAGAGTAGTAGGAATCAGTATGAAAATAAAATGGGGATTCAGTGTCACCCTTACTCCAGGCTCTGTTGAGTTGTGTGAGACAAACACGGGGCAAGGGAAAAAAAACAACCCAGCCTCACAAATTACAATGTTGGTTTCAAATCTGCTTACTCCCCTCATACTGTATTCCATACCATCATATGCATGAAGATCTCCAGGCAATGCCAGAGAAAAATCAAAGCTTCCTATGACCACAGCAGTTCTGCCCTGAATACAACCTTCTCACAAAATACAATTCAACATGAGAGGGAAAGATGAAAAAAAGACATGTAACAGAAATCATAACTGATTTAAAGACAATTGTATTCCAGAATGCTACTTAGAATTCCTTTCCACTGAAAATATAACAGATTGTGGAGTTTGAACAACAAACAACTAAGATAAATGGGAGGAGTATTTGGCTTTCAAATGAAAGAGGAATAATAGAATGAGATTGTGTATCCACGAAGTAGAGCAATTGTCTGTCACCTGAGAGATTTTCAGTGAAACCATATTCCATTAGATACTTTCCAAGTTACAGACCATGAAATTACATCATCATAAACAGTGCTGGAGTAGTTATCATTGAGAAAGGGATTTAGAATGCATAATTTGATTCTGTTCCAAAATTCAGATATACTGGCTGAAAATAGCAACTGTTAACAAAAATATTACTGGAATAAAACGTATCGTCATTTGCTGGCCTTGTAAATAGAAAATGTAAAAAATAAATGTTAACACAAAATGCTTGCACAGTATTGTTCCTGGTAAGGGATATACTATAATAAGGATATGGAAGTCAGCATCTCCACTTATAAGTAAGTGATGGACTTAATTTCAAACCAAACTGAAGAACTTTAAAAAACTGTTTTGTCTGTTTTTAAATTATGTGACAGAATATCCTCAAAAACTACAGACAAAATAAAAGGGGGAGAAAGAAAACTAGACAAATGGACAATTGAAAAACAAAGCTGCTGTGTCTAAAATTGTAGCTGTCAAGCATTAGAGACCTTTTTTTTTGGTGTCTGTGTCACTGGAGTAAAATTTCATATTAGTATTTGTATGCAAAAGAACTTAATATGATTATTATATAGCTGATGATTCACCTTTATGTCTGAGTTCTTTGTTTGATATTTGTCTTTAGCTCCATCTAACAGTTACAGAACAGAAGGTCAAAGTCCATATACATGTCAAGCACAATTCTACAAATATTTTTAGTATTATAACTATAGACAGGGCTAGTAGCATGGCCCATTAATAAGCTTGCCCAACACTTCTCAATATGAGACTATTTTCAGTTGCCTATATTCAGCTTACCAAATTTATCTATTTGGGTTGGAATTTGGGCCAAATGTCTGCCTGAGGGTTTATTTATTTATTTTGGTGTAAAATTTCAACCTAACCAGGGTTCAACTGTTTTCAAGAAAAAGGCTAAGGAAAAATATGTTTTGCCCATGTTAAAAAAACATCTGGCAGCCTTTTCTTTGATGTGATCTTTTCTCTAGCTTTCCTATGCTTTGGAGAAGGGAGCTGGTATTTGTGCCACAAAAATATCTTTTGTCATCCCCATGAAAATCTGCCCAAAGTTGACTAAATTATAAATCCAGGAACAACTGCAGTTTGTACATGCTCAGGAGAGATTTCTTAGATCTCTGAAGATTCTGCCCTCACTGAGCATTCCCAAGCCTTTCACAGTTTCCATGTGTGACCGGACTACACATGCGCCAGTCCTACAGAATGACTGAGTATGCTCCAGCTATGGGGGCTCATAAGGGTTTTCCATGTAACTGCTATTCCCAGCTGCTCTGGTTCAGACTGGGAACAGGCACTAGAACTAAGCAGAGAGCCTGCGTTCTCAGTAACCCCCTTAATTCAGCCCGTGTGTGTGTATGCACTGTGATAAAGTGTTTAACATGCGACCATGTCACTATATTCTCCACAGGACCCCTGCCTCATTCAGTGTACTGGATGTACCTGCTCTGGGGATAAATGAGGATTCTGTAGCAAAGGCGGCCGGTGTGTGTGGGATCCCTGCCTCATTTATTGAGGAAGATGGAGAATGTGTACTGAATGAGGCTGGGAACTGTAGGAAGGGAAAGAATGGTCTCATGGTTAACATAGTTGAATGCTGCCCCAGAAAACTGGCTTCTATTCCTGCTTCTGCCAGAGAACTCTTATGTGACAATAGCTAAGTCACTTTTCACAGATGGCATGTTCCTCATTTGCCGAGCATCCAGTTTAATATGCTGGGGTCTGATTTGCTAAAGTGTTGTGCACTGAGAGCCATAACTCACGTCAAAAGGTGTTATGCTTTGAACACAAGAAGTGCTATATAATGCTAAGGAATTCGAAAAATCAGGCCATAAGAGTCCGAGATTGGATACCCAAAATTAGTGGAATGGGGAGAATGCCACCTATTCTTACAGGGGTGTTGTAAAGCTCAATTAATATATGTTTATGAAGCACTAAGGTACTATTGTGATGAGCATCATAGAAAAGTCCAGAAGGAAATAAATAATTCTGTCTTCAGAGTAGGGTTTGAACAATGTGCAGTAAATAAGATGTAGGGCCACACACTGAACAATGAGGAAGCAATAAGATAGTAAGTGGGTATCATCCATTCTATGCATTAAATGAGGCAGGGGTCCTGTATGTAATTAAAGACTATCATACTGCATATGCACATGTAAGACAACCTTAATTCCAACATTTTCTAAGTTTTGAGGGCTTGACTTTGCAACCTTAATAACTTCATTTAACAGTTCGTATGTAATTTTGTAGAGAATTCAATTATAAGACTTCAGTAAGAAGCTAAACTAAGAACAAAAAACAGCTATAAAAATGACAGGGTCTTTTTTGTATATTTAATCAATTTTAAATCAGACACATAATAATCTGCAAAAATCTCTCTGTTCTCCAAGGCCTTTTCTGGACAGAGGAAAGTTAAGTTGATGAGGATCGAAAGGTGTGGATGAGACTCCAGTGTGTATTTAAGTTTATAAATTTGTATTTAATAGATTTTGTACAAGTCTAAATGCCTATTATACATACCCCATCTTCAGTTTCCTTATTTACAAGCAAATTAGTAATTGATAACATGTGTCCACTACTAATTCACTCCTAATCAAGGAAACTGAAGAGATTAAAGAATTTTTTATAAAGCCAGTTAATCATGAGCAACAACAACAAACAAAACGATAATAAGCTAAATACCTTCTATGCATAAATTACAATTTTTTGTAAAACACCTTTCCTCCTGTTGTGGATGACCCCTTTCTTGAAAAATCCAGCCTATTATTTGAAATAAATAAATCTATTATTTGAAAAATAGAGGGAGAAATCTTGGGGCCCATTGAAGTCAATGGGAGTTTGCCATTGACTTCAATGTGACGAGGCCTTCACCCTGAATCTCTGATTAAAACTTACAACCACAGTTTCTTTTTATAAATTACATAGCAAGAAAGTTTTGCAAGTCACTCCAAGTTCCATCACTCTAATTCGTATGGAGCAAACCTGTTCTATTTTGGGAAAAAAAATTTATGAATTTATTTTCCTACCTCAACAGCTAGGCTAAGCCAAGCCAATAAAAGAAGCTCTGCACAAAAGACTCATTTCATTCCTATGTAGAGGGACCATCCCATTATAAATCAGTCCAAGTCAGCATTTCTAGGCTTTGTTGAAATCAGAGATTTTAGAGGAAATTCTTTTCTCTTCTTGATATGCTAGTCCTTGTGTAATACGATCAAGAAAAACCAGATGCCCGAAGAGTTTAATTTGAAACACTTAACTGCAATTGTAACACGTGACAGAGTGAAAAACAAAGCCCAGGTAGCATGAGTGTCTACAAGCACTTTGGGCACAATTCTTGGTTTACTTAACATTTCCCTCCCATCATGTTGGCAAACAAACCACAGATCAGTGACTGACAACTTCAAACAGTCAACAGACAAAACAATCCCACACCTACATAACAAATATAATGAACTCTGTTAAACATGTACATGTAGTGTATATCAAGTTAAAGTTTTCCCTTCATTTTAACTTTGCATTCCCTTTTGACTCCATTTGCATTTCCTTTCAGACTTTACAAGTAGCTGATCATCTTTTCTGAATACCTTTCATCAACGTGTCCCAACTTGCATCACCAAAACTATAAAGTAGGACAGCTATTTAGATATGTTCCAGTGACACCATTTGTCCAGTAAAAGTATTTACAACTTGTCCATTAGAGTTCCCAAAAACCTGACTTCCCATATTAATATAACATTCAGATACTGTAGCTAGTGTAATTAAAATAATCTTAAACACCCAATCCAAAATTCTACAAACAAAACCTTCATATTTGACTTCAGAAACTTTCCCAGTAAGTGTTTCAGATACTGGGCTATTTCTCAATTACACTTACTCAAACATTTTGCTTTTATAAAGAGCAGTAGTTAAAAAAAATTAAATGAAATTAAAGAATCCTTCAGGATCCTTTCCCTGCATGGTACTCCTTAAAAACTTGTCAGACCAGTGATTTCCTTACACGCTAAGAAAGGCTGGCTTTCCAGAAAGTCACATTTAGCTTGGGAGGGGAAGGGTAAAGAGTGTCACATGGCGGTCTTGCAAAACTCTCAGAAGATCAATGTGCTATCTCTGTAGTAATCTCAGCCTAGGGGATTTGTGAACTGAACACCATATCCCAAAATGGAATATTAAGGTCTTGATAGTAGTCCACAGAAAATGCCCCAGTGGGAACTCTAAGCAGTGCTGTGCCCCTCAACATGTGCTCCCGGGCGTGCAGCTTCTGTCCAATGCTTTCTCCCCCACTTACCTGTCTCTGGCCAGGTACGCTGGCTCATGCAAACAGGGGGAGGCTGTGGCCCTATTCTCAACTTGCCACATCCACTTTGCAGAAGTTATTCCTGAGCACTAGGTGGAGGACATAAGAACTGGGGAAATGCTCCTTATGCCCTCCTCCCCCCATGTTCATCCACATAGGCTCCAAACACAATCTGGCTATGGATTTGGTAAACTAGATATTTAAAAATAAAATAGGGGGGAGAAAGGAAAGAAGGGAGGCAAGTTCAATAATATTTTACTTTCTTCTGTAGGTCACTGATTTGAATCCACCAGGTTAAGAGTCACCTAGACCCTTCAGGATCTAAAGTGAAGCAAGTTTGGTGCTCTCTATGTCCAGTGCCTAACTAACAGGTTTCCACACCACAAAAACTGCGCTATGATTGATTTTAATTTGTCCACCTGACTGGCAGTCCCAGCACAGAGGCCAATAACAGAATGGGCATGGAGACCGGTACTGTCTCTCCCCAAAGATCATCTCTCCAGGGGAACACATTAATTGGGCAGTGGGAGAAATCATTCATTGCTACTACTACCTGTCCTGTGGATAACTAAAGGAATTTAGTTTTTGAGCTGTCAACCAGGTACCTTTCACCAGCAGTAAATTTGCATGCACATACACGCATGCATGCACACTAAAATGAGTGTCTTTTAATCAGGCATCATATAATTGCTCTCCCAAAACTTAAACGTAACACATTAGCACTAGTTGGTCATCTTGTATCAGGATGTCATCCCAAACTGAAATAATATAATTACATGCCTAATAGAGAGGCTGCTTGACAACGAAATCTGAGAATGGATAATCATTGACAACTTTTTAAAGCAAAGAAATGTACAGAATCAATATTAAAGAATCTGAAGCCAACTAATATAATGAGGAAAGAGCATGTCATGGTGTGGGTGCTCAGCCAGTGTACCCATGACTCATCAGCTGACCCCACCTGGACTTCAAAGAAGGCAGCTGGGTCCTTGAAAGGGAAATATCAGATGACTCAGAGTTGCCTGAATCAGTCAGGAAATGACAGGTGAGAGCTGCCAGAGCTAGGAGACTGTATGTGGTTCCTAGGCAAGGCAGAAGAGCAGCAGGAGAGGTGTGCCAGCTGACTTCCTTGTGTCATACCAGGTTACAATCCAGACCAATGCATAGCTGTGTCACCCCTGCCCTGTAATCTGGGCTACCCTTTACAATGCTTTGTTACCGTAGCCTCCAGCATGTAAATCATTTCCAGCTATGTCTGTGTGTGCTGCAGCTAGCCAGCCACACCTTGGCTCTCGCCAGCCTTAAAGATTACCAGGGTGACCCCAGCTCACACCCAGTTCCATATTTCCCCCCAGAAAGGTATGTCCTGTACTGCCCAGCACTGTCATGGACAGTGAAAAATATGCACACAACTTGTTACCACAAATGAGTTACCCAGACAATTCAACCTCAACATACTGGATTAGATAAAACAAGAAAACAAATGTATTACTACAAAGAGTTAGATTTTAAGTGAATACAAGTAATAAGGCATAAAAGTCAGCAACAGTTACAAGAAAAATAAAGATAAAATGTTTATTAATACTTAACTTAAACTATATCAGATTCAAGCAATGTTTCTCACCACATGGTGTCAGCAGTTTACTGACTAAACTCTTTAGATCAGGATCCGTGTCCCAGTCCAATAGCTGCTTCCTTTTGTCTCTTCAGGTGCAGTGAATGCAATGGGTAGGGAAGAAAGGATGGCCTTGGGTGTTTGTCCCTCCCTTTTATAGTTTCAGTCTCCCTCTTGAAAAACATTTCCAGCTGAGAGCCAGGAAACAAAGAGTCTACGTGGAATGGTATTCCCCGCTGGTTTTTTTTTTTAACCTGTTTGACCTTCCTTTGTTTCCCCCCTCTGCTTGATGACCCTCTTTACTGCTTAAATGAAAATTAAGGCAAGAACACATTCCTTCCTTTGTTTAGGGACCCACCTGACTTCTGTGTAGGCAGGGCTGTGAGATTTGGAATATGCGTTAACATCATACAGGTGAATTTTATAACTTCACACACAATATTTCACCAGAATAAGAATGACCAGCAAATTATGAGTTTTCAAATTATACCTCACTAGACATATATTGTACAAGATTATACAATAGTGTGAAAGGTGTGAATAAAGGGGTGTATTCCATCACACTCCCCAAGCAGGAGAACAAGACCCAGAGGGCTGAAGGCAGAACTGCAGCAAAAGGAGTTACCTGCTGGCTTCCAAGCTGCATAGGGCTGAAGGCAAGGGGGTAGCATAAGGCCTTTAGCCACCAACATCTCCAAGCTAGAGAGCTGGAAAACGTTAATGGAACAGGAAGAATGAAAGATGCTCCCCTGGTGAGGATAAACACCTAAGCTGTGGGGGTCCTGCTGGGAAGAGCAGCATTCCACTCAAGCAGGAAGGGCTCAGATGGCTTTCCTGGTAAAAGGACAGGAGAGCACCGAAGAAGAGCCCAGGTGTGACAGAAGATGCCAGAGAGCGGTTTGTGGGGGCATCGTGTCATGGAATTTTAAGAACCATATGCACTGGGGTGTGAGAAATGGACTATGTTTGGGCCTTTTGTTGTAGATTACTTAAATTATGTTTTGGTAATAAACGAGCCCAAGGAGGTTATTATTAAGGAAGAGAGCTGTTGTAGAGTTACTGGGGCCTCTGAGAGGAAAACTCACATCTCTCATGCTGCAGCCTGTGATAAGACAGGTAAGGCCACTTTCTCACAAAACAAGTCTCCAGTACAAACACCACCATTTTATGCCTACATACAAAAACGTCTAAGTCCTTTACAAAATTTAAATCAGCCTCATAGCCCCTATAACTTAAGTAAAATTCATGCAATAGTAACAAAAACACAGGTAACACACAGTTATTGGCTGAGTCCAAAACAGATTCCAGGCATTAAGACTCCTGGTCTCATGCTCTAACCATTAGACAGAGCTCCTTTCCATTTCTGAGGTTTAGTCCTGTCAACCTCCTTGTTTGGGATTTGTTTTTAGAGTCAGTAAAATAGGAATGAGTGTTTAGAAAGAAAAGCTCACTTCTATCTGAATACATCATTATTCAATTCACACTGACTTCCATTCATATGCAAATTACCTTATAGCTGGACAAAAAGTTATAAAATAACAGAGGCAGTATTAGTGCAGGGAACTTGGAGTCAGGACTTCTGGGTCCTAATTCCATCTCTGCCACTGGCAAGCAGTGTGGCCTTGAATAAATCATTTAACCTCTTTGTGCCTTCCTCCACTTTACCCATAAGAAAAATGGATATGTTACCTACCTTATAGAGTTGTTGGAGGCTGAATTAATGTTTCTTTTCAAGGATTACCTATATTTCACAGGGTGGTTCTTCAAAAAAGTTAAATTTTTAATTCACTGTGTGTGTTCTCGCATCTTAAAGGGAAGAATATTTTAACTTTCCAATATTCCTAAATTATGCACTAAATATAGGTGAAAGTGCCACAACACTGGAAAGGTGGTAGAGTGGCACTTCCAAAAAAGGATAATCTTACTCTTTGACCAAACTGGAGAAGTATGGCTATCAATCACAGGCAAAGCACTAGCTATCATGCTGAATAGAACAAAAGAAGGAAGTGAATGAAATATTAAAACAATAGGCTGGGTTCTGTCTAGATAGATCATGATGTGAACAAATAGTCCCTCTTTGACAAATCACTGAAAAAGCTGCTACTTGTGAAAAATCCATCTTAATCAACTTGAAGAAAGCATTCGATTGTGGAATATTGCAAGAAGCTATGGGATACCAGAGAAGCTGATCAACATAACAAGGAATTTATTTGATGGAAGTAGATGCGCAGTAAGAATAGATGTAGGCCTGGGTGAGTGCTTTGATATTGTGACTGGAGTTAGACAAGGGTGTGTGTTATCACCAATCCTCTCTGCTTTAGCAACAGACTGGGTGATGAAGTGGCAACAAAAGGCATTATAGATTGCGCAAAATGGGCTAGTGGAGACAAGTTACACAACTGACAACATTGCCGATGACATTGTTTTATTAAGTATCACATGGAACGGAATGATTGACCCTTTACATCACAGGTAGAACAGGAAGCATAAACACTGTAAGTTGATGCAGAGAAAATCATTATGAAGGCAGGAAACCAGATAACAGATATAAACTGTGACAGATATGGCAATTTCCTGCAATACCCAGGACAAACCTGATTGAATTAAGTTAATTCTTACCGTATTAATGTATCATTGTCGTCTAGGCATTGTACATAATTTCATGGGGGGGATGGAAACCACAGCCCTCCACAAACAAAGCACTGTGGTAATTTAGTAAATTCACTCGTCATAACACACCCTAAGAGGCACTAGCACCTGGAGAGACTTGCATTTACTGGTTCAGACTGGAATCTATAGAGAACAGCAAACAAAGAAAGGATTTTTGAATAAATGACCTGAGTTTAATATGACTCAAGGCCTTCGCTCTGATAAAACAAACAAATAGGACTTTCTGTCCAAGGGGAGGATCCAATCCTTAGGGAAGGGGCTGAAAGGACTGACACCAACCAGAGCCCTTGAGGAGATGGGGGAGCTGTCTCTGGTAAGCTTATTAATATGTGTAGCTTCTTTTATTTTTAACAAGTTTTCACCAATGCTTTTACCCTAAAAATAAATGGTCTTGCTTAGAATGAAGCTAAGAGCTGAGTGGTAACTTAACTGCGACTAATTAAGCTGTTTAAAGGCTCTGAGGAGAAAAGCAGAGCAGGCCTGCTTATGTCGTCTCCTGGGGAATTTATAGCATAGGCAGGGAACTGTGCAACTTGGAAAAATCCCAGTCCGGAGAGAGAGAAACGCATGTCCCTGTCCAAGAGACTGCTGGAAGTTTCAAGGTAGGTGTCTTGCTAGACCATGGAGGGGGTTACAGGTGGAGTTGCCCTGAACTGTGACATAAAGGCATCTTTGGTTGGAAAAGAAAGTGAACATGTAGAAGAGTTCTACCACTTGGGGAGTGTGATAACATTTGAAAGTGGCTATGAAAAAGATATTCATATGAGATTAGGAAAACCAATCACGACCTTTAGAAGGTGGAACAACATTTGGTGAAACAGAGGTCTCCATACTGAATTACAGGGCAGATTATACCATACAATTTTACTGAGCAGATACTTCGCTGATGACAGTGTTTAAAAAAAATAGATTGGAGGATGCCCACCACAGATGGCTGAGGAAGATTCTACACATTTCATGTAAAGACAAAATAACAAATCAAGATTAAGGGAGCTAACAAAGCAGAATATGTTAAAAACATCAAAGAAAGAAGGCTCATGTGGTTGGAACACACATGCCACACAGAATATGGGAGACATGTTAGCAAGCATTGAATTGGGTATGCAAGGAAAGAAAGAGAAAACAAGGAAGACCAAGGAAGAATGCCAGAAGACTGTCAAAAATATACTGAATGTGCTGGCTTCATCTGGGAAGAAGTACAACGACTAGAAAGTGACTGTAATCAATGGAGAAATTGGACTGCCTGAGGTGCCAGGAACACAGAAGGAACTAAAAGTCTAAGGTAAGAAGGACATCATCAGGTGTTTCATTCCTGGAGCCCACACTGTACTTGTAATGTAACACACAGGCAACTTATACTGTGTACTCATTCTTGGGGGAAAAACAAAACCATACTGCCACCCTGATATGTAAGCTATGCTGGTTTTTTTATTACTGTGCTTTTGGGGAAAAACAAACATTCACATTTGATGATTCTGGTACTTTTTAAAAACACGTTTTGGAAGATCTCTAGGAGCACAATCTTTTGCCATATTAAAAGGATTTGCATTTATGCACTGAAGTGTTCCACTATTATGTTTATTACATGTATTCAGTAAATTTATTTTGTATTGTTGTATAAGAAAGTGCAGCAAAGTTACTGCTGTTTTACAAATTAAGGATCTGGAACAAACAACAGTAGCTGGATGCATGATCAGTCTAAGACAAAAAGGATAGTATCCCATTATCCATACTTGCTTTTGCATCACCATTAGAGATGGTATGTTTAAATGAACAGAAAGAATGCTTTTGCGTTGTGCATTCCAGGCAATATTCACCCATCATGCTAGGATGTGGTCAAACTGCAGAATGAGTGCATGTGGAATCCTGGACACTGAGTGTACCAGAGCCCTGCTTCATGCCAGATCTTCGTAAACAAGAAGAGAGATTTGAGGTCAGTTGGTGACATGATCACTGTATCTAAGATTACACAGATGTAGTGGCCTCTAAACCCAATTTGCAGCACACACAAGTGGTCAGGTTTCCTACTCCAGGTCAGAGACTAAAAAACAGTAAAGGGGCTGTATAGTTGCTTAACAATCTGAGCATGGGTTTGTAGTGAATTCTATCCCTTCAATACCCACCTAGTTCCTCTACCTGAAACTTGTTTCTTAAATTTTAAGGAGAGGGCAAGGTGAAAAGTCAATATTTTCCTTATTCTTTAAAATACCACCACCATTTTTCATTATAATAGCACCTTCCTTCTGAGAAGCTCAGAACATTTTACAAATAAGGCATCTTCCCCATTTTGCAGATAATGAAACTGAAAGTTTAAAGGCACAGATCTCAAATAACTTCGCCAAGATCACACAGGAAGTCGCTAAGCTGGGAAGAGAACTAAATTCTCCTGACCCCCAAATTCTGTGCCTTAACCACAAGATGATCCTTTCCTCTCCAAAGCCAGCATTTTCATCACAATTTGTGTCTAGAAGTGATCTGTATCATTTTCCTAACAGAAATATCTAACAAAATATTAATGAGAAATAAGGGTTTTGTAGTCTACTCTGTGCTTGTATAACAAAAATAACTTTTTTAAAAGCAAATCAAGTTCTTGACCTAACACAGTTTTAATGGTGTGAAAATATTGTGTTGTTCTGAGCAATACTTTTGGGGCAGAGAAAATCAAAACCAAGAATAACTTGTTTTCGCTCCCATCAGCTATTCTACAAGACTGTGAAAATCAGTACTAGCTGCTACAAAAGATGATCTACTTTTGAAAAAGCAGCAGCTCTAGCAATCCAAGCCTTTCTAAAGTATCCTGAAACTAGCTGAACAACAGAATATAAATAAGTCAATCTGAATTAAGCCAATGCCTGCCGAAGTGCCAAAGGAGCAAGCCACCTCCAGATATTCCATATAAATACAGTCCTCTTGCAGGTACTTGTAATTCATTTGGGCTGTCCTGGCCTGATGTCATGTCATGACCTTCATTTCTGAAGTACCAGCAACTGGTTTTATTCTGAGGACTTCTCTCACAACTGAAATGTTTCAATCAATATTTTCCTTTGTTTACTCTAAGTTTCATAAATTGATTAAAGCAGCATTTTCACCATAATTCTTAATTAAGGGGATAAGGTACCTAATACTTTGAAAGGAGCCTCCTCCACATGCACACAATCAATACAGTACAGCAGATATTACATAGATCAGGTCTACTATATATTTACCTTGGACCAGAGCTGAAAAAGTTGAGGAGACGGTAGTAAAACCACAATGAAATATGCTTTTGAGCTATTTCTTTTCATGTTGGTTCTTTTTTGTTATTTATCTCAAGGCTTCGGGATTTCATATGACATGAAACACATTTGAATTAGTGGAAACTATTTAACATCTTTTCTCCTTTTGTTGTGAGAAATTTTTAACTTTCCTGTACTCTTAAAACATGAATATGTATATACAAGGCATAAACATGATAAAGTGAGGGTGAAAGGATACATGCTCAAAATGTTCCCTCTTATCTCAGTAATAGAATAATTTTTCTTCTTGGCTCTCAGTATTCAAGCCATGTTTATTTATTTTAAAAGTAAAATGGATGAGATAGATGGGTACATCTTCATAGCTGACAAAGAAGGAAAAATGCAAAATTCTGACTAATAAAGGGATTAATTTAAAAAGCAGCAAAGCAAAATATTGCTTCTTCCTTGGCCACAAAAATAAGGTTATCTAACCAAATGGCTTCAAAACCTAGCTCTGAAGAGACAAAATATTTTACATCTATTTTGAAATATCAACTGAAATTTCATTTATCTCCCAATTATGCTGTTGACTAATCAAATAAAGGAGGCTTTTCCCAATAAGGAAAGTGAAACACAGAATGAGATGTGGTTCATTCTAAAAGTACTAGAAAAAGAACTGTATTTCACATTCACCTAAAATTAGAGATTTAAAGGTTTTATTAGAAGTTAATGTTTCAAAAACAGTACAGGGTTTACAACAAAAGAACAAGAGGCATCCGGGCGGGGGTACGGGCTATCGGTGGGTTCAGAGTCATTGGGGGTCGGGGAGCAGAACGAGATCATAGCCCGAGGGGACGCGGATGGGGTGAGGAGTGGGGGTTTAAAGTGTAGGAGGCAACACGGTGATGGGGGAAGGGTTACGCGTCACAATGATCGCGGGGGGGTGCGGAAGGGGGTGAGTTACATAAGTTCGTGACGACGTGGCGTCCCTATTACATGTAAACTATGTCAAAAAGCCAGCCTTACTGTCACAGATTCCATGATTTATGGGCTTGGGGTTGATTGTTCCTTAATCTTTGTGATTCTTCTCATGCTGGGATTTTTGTAGACAGAGGTAATAAACAGCTAAGCCAGTCTCAGTGGAACCCTGAGAGCTGCCAGGTTAAAACCTGTACTGTACAGGAGGCAAGGAAGAGCAGAAGCAATCATATTTATAACTAGTGCTTTATTGTGCAATTACAAGGAATCCATTTTTATTAGCTGATTCAGACAAAGGGTCACAGGGCCTGATTCACAGCTGTCCTGCACCTGGTGTAGCCATTTACACCGCTGAAAAGTAGGTGTAAAATGCTACTGAATCAGGATGGTAACATTTTACATCCAATCCAGACTGGTACAGGCTACTTACACAAAGTGCAGAATAGCAGTAAATCAGGCCTGCACAGTTCATAAAGCTGTATCTTGGAAGTGCTGCTGCTCTTTCTGCCTGGACAGAGTCTGAGGCAGGAATACAGAGCTGAAGAGGAAGTGGCTACTCCCTCCTATCCAGCCACAGAGCAGTAATGCAGGAGGATGACCAGGCAGGCACTAAAGATAATGGTTTTCAATAACATTTTTAAAACAACCACTTAGATGTTATTAAATATTCTAAGTAATTTTATTCACAGTAGAAGGCTATTTTGATTAAATTAATGCCAGCTGGGACTTTTGGCAAGTTTCATAAGTTGATATTTGCCATTTTATTTCTTAGCCAGAAAATGACATTCCATATAATTTATTGCAACAAGTCAATAACCGTGTGCATCTACACAGCAATCAGCCGCAAGTCTCAGAGCCCGGATTGACAGACTCAGGCTTGCACTAAGGCACTAAAATTAGCTGTGTTGCTTTTTGGGCCCAGGCTGGAACCTGGGCTCTGAAGCTTAAGGAAGGGGGTGGGCTACACAGCTGTTTTTAGCCTGTAATCTGAGCCCTGCAAGTCTGAGTCTGTCAACCTGGGCTCTGAGACTCAATGCCACTCGCCATGTAGACACATCCTATAAGTGCTGCACAGAAATCTATCATAGCACAGTAGTCAAATGGATTATCACTTTTTTAACGTATTGCTGCAGAACATACCAAATACCAGAGGGATCTAGTCTCCAAGATAGCATCTTCTTCCCATTCTAAGAAGTTATCATCATACCCACATCATCTTTGTGGTGAGACGGTATAGTAAACAGCTCTTTCTGAATATTTCATCAATGTCACTACATAAGTAATCAATAATGGGTACTAAACCAGCAGTATACTTAGATGCCTGGTGCCACACAGAAACTGAACATACGGCTTCTCAACAGGCTTAAACTCTACAAGCCTGAGATCCCCCCATGACTTTTCTTGAAATCAGGGTTCTTGATTTAATGATGCTTCTACACACTGCAAGGCCAACTCAATGGTCAGTGCCAATTCTGAAATTTGCACAACTACACAGAAAATGTTACTGTCAGCTTTTTCTAGCTGTTCAGCAAGCACTCTATTTCATGTGTTGTAAATATTTATCCCACATCTTATATAAACCTGCTTTACCCAGAACAAAATCCCAGATGAATCAGCTTAGACAAAAGCATTGCAAAAATTACAAGTTAACCTCATAAATTCACACTATAAAATCATCTCAAATAGGCTCATGCGCTGAGGATTTTTATACATCACCAAATAAGTTATTTTCATGTACAACTGGTCGTGGTTCTATACAAAATTTGAGAAAAAAATAAAACAATGTACCCTGAAAAAAATATTTACAGAATTATCTTTAACTGAAATTAAATTTCTATTCTATAGAACTTAACTTTTCCTATATTTATCTTCCTCTTCCCGACCAAAGGCAACAGACATAGACAGACACTTCAGGTAACTGAATGATATCTATCCAGAACAATTCCAATCTAATTAAAGTGTCTATCCTCAGCGCACATGAAGGCTCCATAACTTTTGCTATCCATTACTAATCGTACACAAAGAATCCAAAATATATACGCCAACTCTAGATAAAATAAAGATCTACAAATGCAGCAGTTTTGCATTACAGATTTTAATTTCTACCAAAGAGATGACTTTAAACCAAAAAAGAGCCAACAAAGAGGTGCCAACGTGTTTCAGCATAACACTAAGATTTGCAAAGAGATTCGAATTAATATGAATTTTTTGATAAAAAAGAACCTCACAGATCCCAATACTTGAAAAGTTTCTCCAGTGAGCAGAATCCCAGCAGCACAGTGAAACTTCCTATCATTAACAATCACATCATTTTCATTCTGCTGCTGCTCTTTTAGGCAGAGGGAGGGATAACAGGAAGAAAAAAGAGGATACCCGCCCTCCCCCAACAGAATGATGAAAACACAGAAGCCAAAAGACAAAAAGTGCATCTGACTCCAAGCTCCACTGCCTCTGAGCAGCTGGGGGCACGGTGAGACCAAATGTGCTGGCCTTCCCACTGACACCCAACCAGTACCCATCTTCCATAACAGCCTCTGGTTAGTGGGTGTCATATAAATATTGCAAGCCCAGAAAGATGATCTAATTACTATTATAGCAACTGATCTTGCAAACATGAACATTAGAGTAAATTTACCCATGTGAGTAGCCCCATTAAATCAGGCCTATATTAATAAAAAAATGTTCCAAATACTTGGTTTGATTAAAATATATTTGGATCATCCAAAACATCTATTGGTTAGCATTGCTTGTGCTTGATTAACGCTTTTAAACATCAGCCATTGTTAGTCAGATCAGGGGAGGAGTGCTATGTGTTTTTCTTTTTTGTTTTGTTTTCTAGCTACCATACTATATGATTTTAGAACATGTCCCAAAATATTAAAAATGGGTTGTTGGTGCCTTAATGAAATGAGTTGGTGGCTCAGATAATAATCATCCACATCACAGAACACACCATCACAACTGGTATCCTTAAGGACAGTCTCAGCAGGGGTCTAAGACTGCATCAGCACAGAGACTGAACTATCCTCTCATTTTTTTAGAAATGATCCTTCCAAGACAGCATGGACATAAACTGATGGAGTAGGAAAGCTTGCAATGCTATTGACCATACTGCATCAGTCCTGTAGATAAATGGATGAAAGAATACTCTAGGTGTCAAGCTGGAACATTTCAGAAATACAAAATTCATTCCCCCCCAAAACATGACGACAAAATAAATTGCCTACAGAATAGTTATCACCTGGAGGGTGAAGTGCAACCTGTATAGAGAGTGAATGTGAGAGAAAATGAAGAGGGAAAAAGAGAAACAAAAGGACAAAAAGAATTATACTTAGAACCGTGTTAAAAAAAAACATTAACTTTCATTGACATTACTCAAGTTCATGATATAATAACTGAAAAAATTATTGCTATAACTATACTGATGGACCTTTGGAAACCTTTTACTCATCAGAAATAGTTAGCCTCACTATGGGTATCACTGCAGATAAAGATAATGCAGCCTAGTTTGGTGACTGCCTAGGTATCAAACAAAAAACACTGTTTAAAGGTTTTTGTGGGAGTAGAAATGAGAGACGTTATCCAGGATTTCAAGAGTGGAGATGAGATATATCTAAACTAATCTCACCAACCTAACCTCTCTTCAATGTATATTTGTTTACTGATTTTTAAAGGGCAACAGTGATTCAGCATTAGGCCATTTAACACTGTTATGCAAGTAGTAATGTCTGCCAATTGCTGGATTGCAAATCTGGACATAGCACTGGCTGTCTTCACAGGACAGGACAAGCAACTCTGAACACTCCATTCATGTTGATTCTCCCTTTTGATACCCAAAAGCATCTATTGGAGACATTCCTCATTCCAAAAATCACACGCACCTAAGAAGTTTAAATACCACAATGAAGAAAAGCTGTCTTATTTTAACAATGGAATAATAAGATGTAAAAGATAAAACAGTCCTTCCTTTATGGCACAGGAATTATGTGAACAGGCTTAAATAGCACACAGGTTTGGAACAGAGTCCTACACTGCATCGCTGCTCTGAAAAAGGTAGGGAGAGCAGTATGAGAATTCAAGGAGTATAAAACAAGTTGTTCAACCACTTACAGAAAACAACTATTTAAAAAATCATAATATAGTGGAGGAGAAAGATTCTGCTTCATATTCTGAAGACAATGAACTATTGATCCTTTTGTTAAGGTTATGCCTATGATGTTGTAAAAGGGCAGTGACAGATGAGGCCATCAGAAGAGGCAGAAGTGGGTGGAGTAAACTATAATTAATCCATTTTTTAAGCTATCCTGCATTTATAATTGTTCATCTGTTCCAATACCTTTCTTTAAACCCCTTTCTTTACATTTTGGGATTTTCCCATTCCCAACAGTCCACTCCTGATCAGTATCTATTATTGTTGACAATTATTTTAGTTGAAAAATATTTTTGTCCGCATAGTCAAATCTTATTCTGCCAACTCTGCTTAAGATCACTTTATCCTCAGAAGGAAGTCCTTAAATCTGAAATTAGAGACAATCATTTATCCAGCAGAATAAACATTAACTTTGGCATAGCCAACACTTACCAACTAAGCAAGACATTGCTTCTCTAAGGACTAATTCCTCTCAGAGGCCAGTCTGAGCAAATGCAGCCTCACCCACAAAAGCTTTGCATTGGTTTCCACTGGAATACCGTATATATTAATATTCAAGCTGACATACTGACTCAAATAAAGCACTGAGCAAACCAACAAAAAAAAACCTAGAACCTTAGGACCTAGATTGTCATATGTTTCTTTATAGTCAGTGTCTTCAGTTGAAGATGGGGGGGCAGAGGGAATAGGGGGAGCAGAGTGTGCATGAGAGAAAGAAAACAGTATGGTGCCTGGAACTGAAAAATAACAAATAATAAATACATTGAAATTAACAGACCTGTTAAATCCCATTCATCTGGGGGAGTCTCCCTCCTTTTGGGCTCCAATTTTACCACCCTTATTCATGTTGGGGAGCACCTACCTCTCACAAGTACTCACCCTGAACCCTGTGGGACCACTCATCAAAGTACCACTCAAGGAAGTAAGGGTGCCAGAATCAGGGCACCTGCTAATTAGTTCTGGGGACAGCATTCAAAGCCTCTGGTGATTAAAGGATTTTGCTGTATTTGCCAATCAAGATGTTCAATAAAGGAGAGAAACTTCCAAAGCTCATTTAAATTGTCCCCCCCGTCCCCCACTTGTGACGGAGACAGCAAATGACCCTTGCCAAAAATAAAGGCAGGCACACTTTTATCTTGCATCCCGGGCCTGAAACACCCAAGCAGGGAACGAGGACGAGGGGCCCCGAAGTGGAGGCGGCTGGGGGATAGGAAGACGCTGGCAGGGAAGGGCAGAAGAGTGGAGGGCGGCACAAAGGGCAGGCAGGGAGCAGATACAAGGGCTGAAGGCAGCGATGCGGGGGCTGAGCAGATGGGTGGAAGCCGTGGGGGGAGGAAGGAGTGAAGGCGACGGAGGGGAATTAGGGAGGGGAGATGGAGGGGGGAAGCAATGCAGGCCGGAGGGGGCGGGGGAGCCGGGCCCCCTTCCCCTCACCTGGCAGCCCTTCTTGTGGTGGAAGCCGACCACCACGATGTGCAGCACCGGCCCCCCCTGGCAGCCGGGCTTCCCCCGCGTCTCCATGGAGCCCCGCGGCGGCCGCCGAGCCGAGGAGGAGGTTTGCGGGCCCGCCGCGCAGGGGGCAAGACCCGGAACAAGCCCCGAGCCGGCCCGGGCGCTCGGCTCCGCAGCCAGCGGCAGCGCTGCGGCCGGCGCCTTCCTCCTCCGCTTCCGCACGCCGCCGGCCCGCCCCCGAGGGCGGAGCAGAGCCCCCGGGCCGCGGCCGCCTTCCTTCTCCGCTCCCCGCGCGCAGGCCTGCCCCTGCTTCCAGCGGCCGTCTCCCTACCTCCCCCGGTTCTCTCCACCTTCCTCTCGTCCTGCAGAGCCCGCTCGGCCTCACGCGCTGAGGACGGGCGCGGGCCGCGGGGCCAGCCAACGGCAGCCACCCCCCACGTGGTGGCCCTGCGGTGCCCTGGCTTCGCCCACACGTTTGGAAGCTTATTCCGTCTACTTTAAGATGAGGCACGAGGGGAAGCTGTGAAGTGGTTGCCCTAAACACGGGCCTAACCAGGGACACCCTCAACCGCTTAAAATGGCCACTCTGGAATGGTTGCAGTGGTTTCTGTTACTTGGCCCACCCTATCTATTACTCAAGGCGCCCAACTGGATTTCTTCCTGGCCTCAAAGCCGTGCCACAACAATCTGAAGGGGAAAACACTCGCAAACAATAAATTGGTACAGGAGTCGTTGAAAAGTAATAAAGCAGGTGACATGTCTAGTTAACAGAACATCATTGTCATCATCATGATTTCTGGCGAGAGTGCCTGGGTTACCAGTCTTTGTTGCCTTGGCTAGCATGGATGTGCTGCGGGAGATCCGTCTGACCACAGATTGTGCAGCAACTGGTACAGGCACAAATAAGGTCTTGTAGAAGCTCAAATGGCATTGAGCCCTTGAAGAACGCAGGAAATCATTCCTGCTTTCCCATCCATATCACGACGATCCAATATCTTGTTTATGTACGTGTGAATACATCCAAATCTTTGTTTGCCAAGATGCTTTTCTGACAGTCTTCACAACTCTCCTCACCTGGTGATTGTTTGGCAGTGACTTATCCTTTTCGGTGGCCACATTGAGGCACAAGCAATCCTGGTCTCAGTGGTTCTCTGTTTCTTTCTTGCTGTGGTCAAACTCACTGCTTCCGACTTCCTTGCTTCAGAAACTCTGACTTCTCCATCACTCTCTCCCAATTTGGCAAGATCTCTGAAGCAGTAAGCTCCCTTTGTTTTGATAACATTAAACACAGATCCCTTCCCCCTCTCCCCCAAACCAATTAGGGATGACACAGAGTCATATCCTGTAAGTTGCAGAAGTCAAGAGTGAGTGTGTCACAAATTGCATGCATGGGTATGAAGAAATGATCATCAGTTGTGCTGGTCATGGTGTCTGTTTCAATCCACGTGTTCTATTTTTGGAAAATAGTAAACAACACGGACCAAGACATTTATATCAGGTGACCTAGGTCCGGTCTACACTTACCTTTGCGATTCGGCAGCAGTCAACGGGAGATACGCAAGTGATGTAAATCACTTGCATATCTCCTGTTGACTTTGCAGCATCTCCTCTGCGCGGGCATCCCTGCTGCACTGCGTCGAAGGGAACAGCACTCCCTTCGACGCAGCGCTACTCCACTTACCAAGGTGGTTTTCCTGCGTCGCTTCCTGGATCAACTGAGCATGTCTAGACAGACCGCTCAGTCAATCCAGAGCAATAGATGTGACGGCGGCAAATTTGCCGCCATCAGTGTAGACCCAGCCCTAATGATTGTGGTTCCTTTGACACCAAGAGATGCAAAAGCCCTATTGGCACATACAGCATGCAGAAGTATCCTTGTGTCTGCTTCCTCTTGAGTACTGTACAAGTCTTGGGCTTTTTCAGCTCCTCTACTGATAATGGATTTTGCTACTTCACCATTGTAAAAGGCTGCAGCAAGAAGGAATGCTTGTGCTGCATATGCTTCTACAGTCTCAGGTGCATTTTGAACCATATATTCACAAAGGAATTCTAAAAGTAACTGCTTGTTGGATGCCAAATTTAGAAACTTTTTCCATGGAGGCACAGGGCAT
Source organism: Mesoclemmys tuberculata (assembly GCA_007922155.1). NCBI lineage: Eukaryota > Metazoa > Chordata > Testudines > Chelidae > Mesoclemmys > Mesoclemmys tuberculata. The sequence goes on along the minus strand of ML675603.1, from coordinate 78,646,646 downwards.
CCTCTAATCCAGGGGTCGGGAACCTATGGCTCGCGAGCCAGATGTGGCTCTTTTGATGGTTGCATCTGGCTCGCAGACAAATCTTTAATAAAAAAAAATAATGTTAAAAATATAAAACATTCTCATGTACAGTGATCCCTCACTTATCGCGGGTATTAGGTTCCTAGACCCCCGCGATAGGTGAAAATCCACGAAGTAGGAACTGCTCTCCACAGTGAAATTGACTCTGCCTTGTCAATTTCACTGGGGAGCAGAGCACACTCTGGGCAGTGAAACTGACTCTGCCTTGTCAATTTCACTGGGGGAGGAGCAGGACACTCTTGCAGTGAAATTGACGCCTTGTTAATTTCACTGAGGAGGAGGACACACTCACACCTTTAGTTTTAAACATATTGTATGGCTCTCATGGAATTACATTTTAAAATATGTGGCGTTCATGGCTCCCTCAGCCAAAAAGGTTCCCGCCCCTGCTCTAATCACTGGGTATTTCTTGCATCCAACCTTAGATCCTGTCTGATGCTATCTTTCTGCAGTTTTCAGAGTTACTGTTGTCATATCTGTCAAAAACTCTGATTACAGAATTAGCTTTGTCGAATTCTTTTAGGACCTACCTCAAATTCTTGGCTGATAATTCATCAAAAGTGTGCAATCTGTCTCCGGCCATTGTTTGTATGACAAACCCCGGTGTACAATGTGGTTTTTTTGTTGCATGCTGTTAGCTCAATGGTCCTCAAACTTTTTACCCTGTGCACCCTTACCCATGTCTGCACCCTGCCTACCCCCTCCCAGCTGGGGCCAGGAGTGGGGCCATGGTTAGGGGGCTGCAGTCAGGGCCAAGGCTGGGAGCGGGGCACGGGAGGCCACAGCAGGCCCCGGTGGCTGAGGTGGAGGCCAGGCACTGAGACCACAGTTGGATGCCGTAGCTGAGGAGGAGGCCAGGTGCAATGACTCGGAGCCAGGAGGTGGGGCCAGGAGCTGGGCACCATGGCTGGGAGCTGAGGCAGAGCTGGGAACTGGCCACCGTGGCTGGGCCAGGGGCCGTAGCTGTGGGGGGGGGGCGGGGCCAGAGCAGAGCTCAGGGCAGAGAGGGGCTGGCTGGCGCTCCCTCCCCACCTCTGTGGGGGCTGGCCCAGGCCCTGACGTGTTGCCCCGAATTTTCTTCCATGCCCCCCTAAGGGAGTGTGCCTCACAGTTTGGGGACCTTAGTCTGAGCTCATGGATTCTTTCAGCTTAAGCTTCCAACTGACACCCTAATTCAACTTTGTTTTTTCTTGTTGTTCTATCAGCATGAAAGAGGGACACAGGGACAGGTCCTGTTGGATGACTAAAAACAATTACCATTGAAACATCATCTCTGCATCTTGCTAAGGACAGGGCTCTGTGGAAAACAATTTCTGGACTGTGCTGCTGTGATTGTTCTTTCTTTGTCAAACTTAGATTTGGTCTTCTTGGCCTTGTCAGGAAATGTTTTGATTCCAGATTTCTTGACTGGGTTGAAGAAGCTACATGTCCCATCAGAATCAAGTGCACCTCTCACAAATCTCTGCATTTGTTCTTCACCAACATCTATTTTCAGTGGAGGCTGTTGCACATCTGAGATGGCATGTAGTCCAGCAGATAGGTAAATAAGAAACTCTGGATGTGATTCAGGATGAGATGGGTTTGTCATATTGTTGATGACATGGCTGGTAAGAGCTATACCATGCTCTTCATCTCTCCTCTGTGCAGTAGCAAGGACTTGTTTGTGGACATTGTCTTTGCTACTTCTTGTTAGGCCTTTTCCTTCTCTCATAGATATATGAAGCTGTGCATTGTCATCTCTAACACTAATACTGACCTGTGCATAAGTGTCACTGAATTAAAAAGCTAGTTTCTAGACTATTTCAAAGGCTAGTACTGCATACATAGGCAATTACAAATTAAAACCTTCTGCCAGGCAGACTAGGTGTTACAATATATGTACAAAAGCTTACAAATGGAGAGGCATTACATTACAGAAGAATTCATATACAATTATATCTACCCACTATGCAGTACAAACTTTTGGCACACAATCAACTGCTACCTGTGCACAACCTGCAGCGTGAGACTGATCTGGTCAGCAAACTTCACCTGAAAATAAAGAAAACTATTATAGCACTTGCGAGATATATTTAACAGTTAAGATGATGCGATGTGAAAACATTTCATATTAGAACATTGAAAAATGTTGATATTTGCTATTTTAACCACATGCTAGAAAGCTTAATAATTTCTGGAAGAGAAAAACACTTGCCCATGCAAAACCAATAAAAATCTTGTCATTTGGTAGCTTTGACCAATAGATACCACATGAAGGTGCTGAAATTAAGTTAAAGCAGTAAAAACTGTAGTCATGGTCAGATGTGCAGTGTTTCTGGAACTGTGCAAAAAATGATACTTTCTCATTTTGGGTAGCATTTCATCTTGCCTACAGGCTTATGGCACTGCTTGACACCGTCACATCACACCTCATCTAAACATACATCAAATAAGCTTTCAATGATATATGATGTGCGTGTGTGTAGGGTGGGTACATTACACTCCAGAAATATGGCCATTTTTGGAAAATTGCCACTTGCCTATACAGGCAATGAGGATCCAGTCTCTGCTCATGTGGCTGGGAAGACGAGGGTGCTGTAAGTGCACAGGATGGGAAAATCTGACCTTTGGTAGGGAGGAACCTGGGTGGGATTATGCATGTATTATTTCCTGCAGTGTTAGAGAACAGATAAGGGCCTTGTCCCCACCAACACCCTCATGCTATTCTCTTTATGTGCCTGCAGGATTCGTGCAGTCCTCCCTCCCCCTGACTATTTTTAGACTGTAGTTCCAGTCCTGTATAGAACCATGCACAAGAGTAGGGTTCTCTGTGTTGGGCAGAGGGGTTTATTGGACCTGAATCTTCTCTCCTATACTGGTGTAAATCAAAACTAACACTGTTTAAGTCAGTGGAGTTACACTAGTGTAAAACTGGTGTAAATGAGCTCATTATCAAGCCTCTTTTCTCTGGAAAACCTCAAAAGCAAAAATCCCATTTAAAATAGTATCCCACAGAATAATCACCTCAGATATTATCACTGTAAATCCATGCATAGAAAGTATGAGAGGGAGTAGTAGAAAACTTTGTCTTCTTTGTTCCCAAATCCTCTGTGTAACTATAGAAAACATTAGTCTTCAGAATAATTTACATAAAAATTAGATCCCATAGGCTGATGAGAGACAGCTGATGTGAGAATCTGTTTTTAGTCTCTTCAGGTATGATCATGAAAGCTAAGTTTTCCTGAAGACTAAAAAAAATTGATAATAAACTTTAATAATTACATCTTTATATAACATTTTGAAGATGCAAAATGTTACTTTATAAGCTAGAACTAATCAGGGCTTTATCCCGCAGCCCCTCAGTTGTTTGAATAGTCCTTAAATGACATATGACATTCACTTCAGTGAGTCTGTTCCTTTGAGACTAAAGGATACAAGAACAAGTCCATACAGTAGAATTACAGTAGAATTCCCAGGTTAGTATTATCTCCATTTTACAGATGAAGGAAATGAGGCAGAGAAGTTAAATGGCTTGTCAAAGGCCACAAAAAGATTCAGTGTCAGAGATAGAATTAGGAGTTCTAGGCTTCAGACCATTACCAAATTGCTCTCCCTTAAGGTCAGATCATATTCCCATTGAAGTCAATAGCAAAACTGTCATTCAGTGATGCAGAATCAGGCCCTCAGTCATTAAGAGCCTCTGTGGAAATCGGATGAAAGGACTCTTTCTAAAAGCATAAGAAAAAATGCTCCAGGAAAAGCTCAGCATTAATGCGATACCCAGGGGCTCAAACTATAACAATAGATTAAAGCTTATAATTGCATAATATTTCTCAGCTTCAACAGAAGTTTCATTATATAGAAAATATACTTTAGGGAACACAAGACTGTAGGGAACAATCTGCACTGGCAGGCAAATGATTAGTTGTTAGGTCTTTTCTGTCTCACTTTTTTGATTGTTAGTATAATTTCAAGAAAGAAAAATTATATGAAATATTAGCCATTGTCTCTTTCAGTGAAGAGCTCTAACAAAAATGAAGAGCAGGGGACTATCCACTTTTCATATTCAATTCAGCAAAGAAATGTAGTTTGAAACTGTTCTCAATACTATGCATTTTGTGATGTATAGACATTGGATAAATCCTGATCATTGTTTCTGAATGAGATTTTTTGTCATTGTTCAAAATTCTCTTTCCTGCTATGTGAGACGATAGAAAGGATAAAAAGTTGTCTGCAAGATGTCAGGTCATATAACAGGATATGCAACATATAAAACAGGAAGCCTGCTGCAACTTGATTGTCATACTTTCTGCATCTGCTGCAGCCCAACCTATGCATTTTGTACCCATGTACTTAAGAAAGAGGAAGGGAGGTGGATACCTTATATTCATATTTGGAACAGACACATGCAAAGAGCACCTTCCTTATGGAATTTACTCTCTCTGCACATAGCTAATATACAAACAATACAATTATCCATATGTTAACCACAGCCATCTCATGCTTAGCTGTAATATTTTAATAATATTGACTGTACTATACCATTGGCACAGTAAAGGGGAACTTTCTTTAGTTGTTACTGCATTCTTAATTAATGACAACCAGGAACTTCTAATTGTTCTTTATTTGCAGTGATGCTCTTTAATGGATATGCTTTAAAGTATGATTAGAAACATTTCCATATCCAATATAATATTGTCTTAGCTGAAGTCTCAAACATACATTTCTATTTCTCAGATAAAGGCTTAAATTCAGCAGAATTTTTTCTTTAGCTTTTCCATTGCAAAAGACTTTGGAATATGCTTTTGCACTTAATTCTGCTTCTTTGCTAATAGTGTGACTATCTGCAGAATGAATTACTGTAGACATTTGTATTTGGAACTTTTTTTAGCTAAATTATATGTATGGGGATGGGACGTATCACAAGGTGAGCTATCATCTTAAAGGAGTTGGGACTCAGCTGCATCTGTGTCAGGCTTCACTCCCCTCCACAGGTGAATAAAATGAGAGCTAAAGGGTCACATGATGGAGGGGGGGGAATAAAAAAGCCTACTGGAATTTAAAAGCAGCTTGAGCAAAAAGGAGAGTTGTGTGCATTGTTCTATAGTGAGAGGTTAGCCAGGTAAAAGCTTCTGGGAGCTGAGGTCTCTATGGGTCAGGGGAATTTTCTGAGTTTTGTATTTAAACAGTAAATTGTGCCCTGAGGTAAAGGCCTGAAATAGACTGGTGTGTGTTATTCATTCCTCTTTGGACTGGTAAGACGGCCACCACTGTACAAGGGAAATGGGAGGGGAGGAAGGACAAGGAAGTCAGTGACAGCAGAGAGTGGAATTCAATAGTATATCTCTGTATGTTCTACAGAGTATGCAGAAGTCAAAACTTGCTTTTCATAGACACAACCTCTCTATTTGGATATTAAAAATAGCCGAGGAGGCAGCAGTTAAAAAACAAATTAAAAAATGCACAAAAAGATAGTCAGAAAAAGTCTACAACTGGGTTGAAAATGACAGAAAAAAGGCAATGAGGCAAGTGTTGGAAAAAATAAAAAAGTACAAACAAAGGCTCCATCCTGCACAACCTGAGCATTGAGTACATGGGTAATCCTATAACTTCAATGGGACTGTTCAAATGCTTAAACTTGGATATATATGTGAACAGAGGGATATGTGGGTATTTGACCCCAAATTCTTACAATTCTTTAAGAGGTGTGCAGGGATCCCACTATATAATATAATTTCCCACAGAGCAGTGGACCTAAAGATGGGGTGGAAGACACTAGAATGCCTGCATACAGTGCAGAATGCCTTCTGCAATACAAGTTGATGCTGCCTGGACAGAATGCACTGGCACCAACAGCTAAGTGTGAACACGCTCTGCTGAAATAGTTTTGTTGTTGGCACTATGTTGGCCAAACTTTTGTCAGTAACCTTTCTAGTGTAGACAAGGCAAGGTTTAAAATCATTTTACAACTGCAAAAAGGAAAAGATTAAAACAAAAAACAACAAAATAAAAAAAGAATGAAAAATTAAGTTTCACACATATAAGAAGATAGGAAAGGTTAAAAATGTGCCTTCTGCTGGATCCTTTCTCCTATTCTTGTTGTCTATTTGGTTCTGCTATTGAAAGTAGCTGAGCTTCCACATCTCCCAAAATGTGCAGATAGTTGCAATATTAAGTACCATCACATTTAAAGAATTTGCACTCTGGATCCCACTGCAAGATAGGGCACCAGTATCTACCTCTAGCATGTAAACCTTTTTTGAGTTGGGATTGTTAATATGTTGTGTACATGCATGTTGTCAATGCTAACCAAATTAACTGACCAAAAACTTGATTAAAGCAGCATTAAGGTTGCCCCGTGGTGTCTCATGCCCTGACAAAATGTAAAGAATGGATAACTTAAGCTTCTGAAAACCAAAAAAAAGAAAACTTAAGGGGACGCAAATTTAAAACTCTGAAAAATAGGAAATACAAAGTTAGGCCTTGTCTACACTAGCACTTATGCCAGCAAAACTTTTGTCGCTCAGGGGTGTGAACTCCCCTCTCCCCCCCCCCGCCCTCCGGAGCGACATAAGTTTTGCTGGCATAAGCGCTTGTGTAGCTGTATGTCAACAAGAGAGAGATCTTCCTCCAATAAAACCTCCTAAACGAGTGGTGGTAGCTCTGTCGGTGGATACTTTACAGAAGTCTGTTACAACAAGTGGGAGAGCATTTCCTGCTGCCATAACGCTATCCACGCAAACACTTATGCCGGCAAACCATATGTCGTTCAGGAGGCTTTTGTCGACATAACAATGGAGGTTTACACACTGAAATGTTCCTTCCACCGATGTAATTCCCTTGGTATGCCAACATAATAAAGCCACCTCAATGAGAGATGTAGGGCTTATGTCAGTTTAGTTACGGTGACTCAGTATCAGTGTTGTAGACACGGCTTTTCTTACATCATCTGTTGACTATCATTCTTATCAATTTCATTTGCAGAAGCTGTGAAATTGACAAGAAAGCCGGGAACCTAAAGCCCAGCTGCCACCCACTGCCCTGGAGAACTAAGCAGCTTCTCTTGGTTCTGTGCAGGGAACAAGGAGGGGAGCAGCGCCGGGTGGCTTCTCCCAGCTCCTAGTGGTGAACCAAGAAGCTCTGGGTGGCTTCCCTTAGCTCCTGGCGGGGAACAATGAATGGAGGGGCAGCCCGCTGGGAACCTTAGGGGTAGTTGGGCTCCCACCAGGGACCTGCCAGCCGAGCTGAGAGACCAGGCGCTCATCTCCTCACACTGCCTCTCTTACGTGGATGGAAGCGCGCCTGGCGAGGACACATACCATCGACACAAGGAGGGTAGCGTGGCCATCAGCCACCGCAGTAATTAATGCGGTGGCTGTAAGCTGACCTGTTAGGCCAAGGTCTCTTTGTAGTGCAAAGACAAGGTTGTGCGGAGGGTTAGGTGGGTTTTTCACGCCCCTGAGAGACGACGTAGGGATACCAATGTAAATTCCTCGCGTACGCCAGGCTGGAGTATTTCCCAGGGAAGCAACCCCAAAAAGGGCCTGTCCTGGGAAAGCCTGCACAGGCGCCCACCTTAATTTGGAGCCTCCTTGTCTAAACCCTGCATTGTCCACGGAGTCTGAGCAGAGGCGGCGGAGGGCTGATCCGCATGTCTGCAAATCAGAGCCTGGCGCCTTCCCTCGCCACAACCAGAGCCTAGGAGCTGCAGCTGCCCGGGGTGGGGACCCCAGCTCCCAGCTGGAGCACGATTACTCTGACATCCATTAGCTACGCCTGCTCAGGGAGCCAGCTCGGAGAGCTACTCAACCGCCACTCTCAGTCCCTCCGCTCGGCGATAGCTGCGTGCGATTGGTTAGGTCTGGTTCCAAGATGGCGGCCAACGCGACTACCAACCCCTCTCAGCTCCTGCCTCTCGGTAACTAGCTCGCGGGGGGGGTGTCTGTTCTTAGGCCGCCTTCGGGGGCGCTGGGGGAGGGGTGGTCCCAGCGGGGCCGGGGCTCTCGCGCGCCGTTTGAAAGGAGCGGGCGTTGGTGACGTCTGTGCGCGACCCGTTGGGCGGGAGGGGGCCGTTGCCATCGTGCAGGGGGCGGCCCGCGCGGGAGGCAGCCCAGGTGGGGGGCGGCTGGCGCCGAGCCCCGGCGTGGCTCGCCCTGTTGCGAGGCGGCCACTGCCCCTTCGCCTCTGCCGCCCCGCGGGCGGTGCTCGCTGGACGAGGCTGCTCGGCCGCCCTGGTTTTACAGGGACAGTCCCGCGTTCGGGGCTTTTTCTCATCTAGGCGCCTGTCCCCCGGCCCGGCCTGGCTTTCCCCACTTGTCTGCTCACGCTGTGCCGGAGCCGCCCCCCGTGGTGCCCGCGGGCCGGGAACAGCAGAAGTCGGCGGCAGTGGCCTGGTGCTGCGGTTACGCTGCGGTTGTAACGGGTTTGGAGGAGACCGAGCGGCTGTCTCGCTTCCCCGGGGCTCCCACCCACCCCGCGGCACGTGGAGGCCTCTTTGAAGGCTCCGCCGCTCAGCACGTGTCTGCAGGAGACGGACACCGGGCCGGGTTCTCCATCGCTGGCGTTACTCCGCCTCCTCGAGGGGCGGTGGGGGGGAGAATTCTTCCCTCGACCCCGTGCTCTCTACCCGGGGACTTAGGTCACCCTAATGCCACGCAGGGGACGGGTTTTCTAGTGTAGAGCAGGCCTTGGCTTTTGGCTCAGGCTAGCTCAGGTTCATCCCCGGGTTTCCCCATAGGCTTTACATTAACCAGAGTTAAAAACGGAGTTGCCAAGTCTTCATTGCTATTTTGAGCACACTTTTTTTTCAGTGTAGACATACCCATTGAAGTAAGTAGAGCTTTGCATGGGGGGTCGGGATCCCCCAGTGTGAATCTGATTGCGGGATTAAGGTTTGTGTTAATGGCCAAGTAAAATAAATCTCTTGTCTGGTTGGTATATTTAATATGGTGATTTAGGGCTGGTCTGCATCTAAAACTTAGGACAACCTAGCTGTGTTGTTCAGGGATGTGACATATTTACAGCCCTGAGAGAAAGGGAGGTAAGCCAACCTAAGCTCCATTGTAGAGACAGTGCTAGATCAATGGAACAATTCTCCCATTGACCTAGCCACCACCTATCAGAGAGGTGGATTTACTCAGTATAACAATGAAAGCAAACCCCTCCCAGCGCTGTAGGGAGTGTTCATGCTGCACCTGTGCCACTGTAGCATTTATAATGTAGATTTACCTGTATGCATCATTACAACAGGGTGGAGTTACTATATAATACCAAAACAAGTTGCAGCTTTTCTTTTAACATTTGTAGATTCAGTTTAGCAGTTCTGGGAACATTCTTTCAAGCAAAGAGAGAGTGATATCCAAAAACAATGTGGTGCTGAGGGAGGAAAAGAAACTTCTGGTGAGCAATGGTTGGTTGTTCAGTTTCTCCAACAGAAATAAGTGGTTTTTCATCAAAATAACTTTTGTTTATGTGAAATTCTGTTTATCCCAAAGATCTAGAATCAGGAACATTAAGAAAAAATGGTTTATAATTAATAGGATCCAGAAGGAAAACGTGTTGAAGGGTTCCTAAAACTGAAGTCTTTGATTTACCTAGAAAGTGCCTAGCAGATTGTGGGTGCTACCAAAACAGATGATTAACAGTAATAATAATATTTTACCTTTATCACAAAGTCTTTTGCTGTCCCTAAATATTGGTGAACATTGATTTCACTGTATACACAAATTGATGAAAAAATATTTCCATTGATGATATTGAAATTGAAATTTACCACGGCAAAGTAAGAAAATGCTGCTTGCTTATTAAAGTTTTACTTTGTATATTTTGACAATTTGTTTTCACATTATAAAGTTTTTAAGTTTTTGAATTTCAGTGTCTGTCATTAAATAATAATTGTCAGATCCCCCATAATCTACTGCAGCTGTGACAATTTAAATAGAATAAAATTGGGGAAAATACTTAAGGCCCATAATTTTGCACAACTGTGGAAAATTTAAATGGATAAAAATCTTTAAAAATGCCTAAAAAGAAAGATCTATAATCTGTCAAAATTATAAAAGTGAACATTGAATTCTGCTGCACATATATATTATTTATATAGTGCTCAATGTGTTCTAGCTATTTTACAGATATGTTAGGTTACGCCTTATGTATAATAGTGGATATAAAAATCAAACAACCATTTTTGCATATACAGTTTTATAAGTGTTCTTGGCAGTCATTTAGAACGTGTACAGTTTTTTCATCGTATTCCTTAAAAGGTATGTGTTAAAAACACCATTTAATATATATTTAAGTTTAGTGTGTAATCATATATAAAATGTTTTCTAATTTGCAGAGCTTGTGGACAAGTGTATAGGTTCGCGTATTCACATTGTGATGAAGAGTGATAAAGAAATTGTTGGCACCCTCCTTGGATTTGATGACTTTGTCAGTATCCTTTAAATGGAATATTTGCAAGTTACTAATTTTCTCTTTAGAATATAGCTATGTCTACACTACAAAGTTAAATCAACTTAAATTATGTCGAGGTACAGCCACTTCTGTAATTAAGCTGCTGTTGCATGTCCATACTCCTTGTGCTGGCGGAGTGCATTCATAGTTGCAGCTTTTGCACTGACACAGAGAGCAGTGCACTGCTGGATGCAGGGTGTTTTAGAAAGATTGTGCAATGCCTCATTGAGGCAGGTTAAGTGTCACATGATGCAGGTTTGGTTTCTCAATCCCATCATTTCATGGTCATCCTTCTAGGCTTCCAGCTACTTTTCAGTTGCCCTGGAAACCTGCAAACCAACCATCTATGTCAGAAAGCATGGATTCTGAACTGCTGTTCAGTATTGTGGTGTGCATTACGAACACAAGGTTATAAGAGGAGCTCAGTGGGATGGGTTTTTCACCACTACCCTGACTCCAGGCTCCTCCTTGTAGAAGCAGCATGTCTGTGGCTCTGCACCAGAGCTGACTATTTGCCTCCCTTGCCTTCTGGTATGCCTGCTGCAGCTCTTTGAGTTTTACATGGCATTGCTGTGTGTGTCCCTATCATAGCCCTTTCCCTCCAGGCCCCTAGCAAGTTCATGCAGCTGGATTAGAGCTGTGCCTACACAGCCTCCTCTCCCCACAAACCCAGGAGATCCACCATACCCTGTGTACTCCAGGCAGGAGCGTGTTTGTTGCATGAAGCTGGTGTGCTCAGCTGGGTGGTTCTTGTGTAAGCTCTCCACACCAAGCAAACAAGAAGAGCAAGTTTAAAACTTCCTGGGGCTTTAAGAAAGGAGAGGGGTGTTCATCTGTGTACTTGGCTGCAGGGTAGTAGAGGTCAAAATGGGGACAAGAGTGGTCACAGTGGGCCTTATGAGATACCTGCTGGAGGCCTCTAAGGGTGACATAACTAACGCAGTGTTTACACTGACATTACATCGCTCTAATTACATTGCCCTAAGCTCTGCCTCTCATTGAGCTGGTTTTATTATGTTGGTGTAGCAAGTGACTTAAAGCAGTGGGAGGCGTATTGCACTGTGTACACCTCCATAGTTAGGCTGGCATTAGCCGACTTATGTCGACAGAACTGTAGTTCAGACATGCCCTAAGCTTAATTATTTAAGTGTATATTTGGATGTTTTGAATTAGGTGTCTAGAAAGAATGCTTCTGTTTTTTGCATGGATAATAAATATGCCACACTTAAGCCACACTGTTTTTATAAAATAAAAATACAGGTAAAGCTATTAAATCAAGGATATTTTAGTTTTTTGTTTTCCTTGATGGTAGATTTCAGACATGGTGTTAGAGGATGTTACAGAGTTGTAAGTATTACTTCTGTTTTTTGTGGCTATTTACACTGCACTGTGCTTTTCTTTCCCATTTACAGAAAATGTATATTGAATTAAGAAACAAACCATTATGACTTCTTTAAAAGATTCGATACAACTGTGTAACTTAGGCTTCAAATTTAAATTGTGTGCCTCCTGTGTCATACAGCTAGTCAAGAGCTTGCTATACAGGATGAACCCCCATTGCATTGTTCAGAGTCAAGTGATGGGCATGCTTAGGTCACCAGTATCCATGCTTTGTGATCTGGTTTTCTATTCTGACTGGTAACCAGTCATCTGCTAACCAGGTATAGAGCACTTAAAGATGCCAAAAGATGAAACTTCTGACCTTTTCTTCACTTGCAAATAAAAGTCTTTAAATGCGACCTGGTAACTCATGTGAAGACTATAAATTGCCTTGTCTTCATTACAATATCACCTTGAGTTAGGTAACTTGAGTTAAAGATGCTTTGTGGGTTTTTTTGGGAGTGGAGATGGCCTTGCGAAATGGGTGTGATCTTCCTTCCCTCTGGCTCCAGCAGGAACCCCAGCACCTGTGGACCCAGGCAGAGTGCTTTGCCATGCTCCCTGCTACAGCCAGGGGAAGGAGCATGCTGATCTCCCATGCCCTTGGCTGCAGCAAGGACCCTGCACTGGTCTTCTAGCCCTGCGGAAAGGTGCTCCATCTGGGTCCTTAAGCAGCAGCTCCCTTCTGCAGCCAACGGGAGGGGAGCCACGGGCCACTTTGAAAGCCCCCTTGGGCCACAGGTTGGGAACCACTGATCCAACCCATTACAGAGCCTTGTTTCACTACAGCTCTTATCACAAGTCCATATTTATTTTGCAAACTTTATTTACTCAATATTTTTTCTTCATAATGTTTGATCAGTGAAATCACACCTGAAGGAAGAAGAATCACAAAATTAGATCAGATCTTGCTAAATGGAAATAACATAACAATGGTAAGTCAGGTGTACAACTTGTTTTTGCACTGTTTCTTAGAATATGTAGAATTCTGTTACTAATTCCTTCAAATAGGATTGAACTCATTTATTTTAAACACGTTCTGACAGAATAATCATATAAAAACTCATTCTGTAATTCTAGTAGCTGTAGACTTAAATTTCTTATTTGATTATGCATGTGTTGCATGTTACATTTTGAAAACAAGTGAAAATACAAGCATGAACTTAGTGGTATCTTAACGTACAGTAAACTTAAAACGTAATACTTCTGATGGATGCAAATCAGGGCTGAAGCTGTAATTGATTGTTATAGGTCTGATCCTGCAGGCAATATTTTATATTTCCTATTGCCTGTCCTGAGACTATGGGCTTGATTCTGCACCAGAGAACCATAAGGCCCACTAATCAATGGGACTATCTACTTGTTTAAGTGTGTAGGATGAGGACCTAAATGACTAAAGGCCGCACAATAAATACCCATGATGGTAATGTGTTTTGTCTATTTTCTTTAAAGAAAAAGCTACTTGTTCCATTTTTGATTTTTTTAAATGTTGCTCAATGAAGAGATAAATGTCAGAAAAATAAATGATAGTCCTTATCTTTTTTACATTTGTTTCTTGAATGTTTAGTGAGTTAAAGCATCCGCTCTTAAATTGCACTCAGTGCCACATGCTCTCTTCTGTCTTGCCTCTTTGTTGCATCTGCACATGTCCAGGTTCTTCATTTTAAAACTAGTCTTTTTAAATGCAGCTGGAAATGAGCAGCCAACCTGTATGCTTTTATTTGGGGCTGCTGCTACACAGAGGAAGAGAGGAAACAGGTGTAGAAAAACTGTTTCTCATTTAGGAAGCAAACTGTATAGTCTTCCTGCTTTTAAAAGTGAGGTGTCTTGTTTTTAAATTGAAAATCTTCCTACCAACTGAATGCCAAAGAAAATAGAATTAGTAGCAGATTTTTATCTAGACATGCCTTTTTATTGTGTTGAATGTTCCTACGTTCCTTGGTTTCTCATTCCTGAAACATATCTAAGCATGCATTTATCTGCGGGAAACAGATTCCCACTGGAGTGAGGAAAATTTTATGCAGTGATGACTTGTTAGCTAAAATACATATATAAAATGAGTATATAAGCAATACCTTTTTCTCATATTGGTAAACGTTCTGCTCAAATGCTAGCCATTCATTGTAGAAGTGATACAATATAGACTAGAAAATTTCAGGAATACGAGATTAGCAAACAGTTTCATTATCTTTAAAGCTATAATGTCACTCCTTTGTGATCAAAGCTGCTCTTTGTAAGCGTAGAATTAGGGAGTGATTTAATTCAAAATGGGTCCATTGACCTATAAAAGTACACTTGTGTTGTGTTATGTTCTAGTATTACTTTAAATTTTCTATCTGTTATACAAATATTTTCAATGGTGTTTAATAATAAATATGTACAAAGCCATATATTACAATTCTCACTTTAAATCAAATGTGTACTGTATTTCTTCATAGTGTATCTCTCAAGAAATTGTCTGTTTTCCTTCTCTTATACAGCTGGTTCCTGGAGGAGAAGGACCTGAAGTGTAAATTGATTCATTTGTCATTTATATGAAGACTCTTGTTATATATTCTGTTATCCTCAATGGAGTGCGTTGTTTTTTGTTTGTGTTTTCTTTTTTACATTTAAAGTTAATATTTGATAAAAGGTAAAATTTCCTATTCAGGGAAGATGCGTTGCTAATGCTGACTTTAAGTTAAAATCATGACTTTCTTGTAAAGGCTGTTCAAAATAAAACAGATGTTTTCTTTTTGTTAAACATGCTGGTTGGTTTTATTTAATGCTGTAGAAAAGATTTCTATAGTTGTTATAATCTTTAAAAATAACGAGGAAGAAAACAAGGAATTTGAGATCACAAAGTTAAGGCCGAGACTCAATATCTAACTGGCTCAGGAGCATGTTCAGGCTCACCTTCATGGTTCAAAATAGTACTACTCAACAGTAAGTAGGTTCTTCTGGATGCTTCTTTTCTTCTTGAGCCAGAGGGGGATCCAACTCTTTGGAGGTGATTCCCTGTTTATTAGAATGTCTCTAAATAAAGTAAGAAAATGGTGCACTCTTTAATGTGATTGGTTCTAAAGTATGCCCCCTGCAGCTTATTCCTTCTTTACACTCTTCCTCTTTAGTCTCCTCTTGCCTTGGAGAAAGATCACAGCTGCTTGCCATTACTGTAGAGATGTGCAGGATACAGGGATGGACCCTGTTGCGGGTAACTAATGAATTCCCTAGCATCACCAGAAAAGGGAAGGAGAATCAATGGAAGGGGCTTCCCAGAGTGGGGGACTCCAGAAGCTGGAAAGTATGCCAAAGGAATTGTTCTTCTGGACTCTGCTGAAGCAAATCACATCCTTTTACTTTATCTGACTGAGGTAAGCCAGGGTGTCTGCTTGCTGGGACCCTGGCTGAAGTATGCTGAGGGCAACTTTGTTTAGCTTTAAATGGGGTAAGCCCTTATTTCACTAGAACACCTTGAGGCAGGTTTGCGAGAGCATCAATTATTTTTTTGGTCAGTCCTGCTTAGGTTAGCTTGTCAATCTTCTGAGTTAACCCTTTAGGTGGCTTCCTCTGCCCTTCTCCATCCAGCCTCTGCTGTGCTAAGAGTTTAATTCTTTTAATTGTTTTACAAAAGTGCTAATTTTTAGTTAATCAGAACATTATCTTTCTATGCTATTGTAGGAGTGCATGGCCATCTTTCCTTGTCAGTCTGGGGGGGAGGCTACACTCCCTTGCTGTCACACCTATGTAGGCAGGCTTCAAGCAGTGTTTCTCAACCTTTTAAGTAGCAAGTACACCCTAACTTCTGAAAATGTTAATAAGTACCCTAACACTCAATTTTGCATGGGACTTTATATTTGCAGACTGTGAGCCATATATTGGAAGAAGGATTGAGTATATAAGGCTCTGATGTGACAGATGTCAGATCTAGTGTGGGTAGGGTTACCACCTTTATACCAGGGGTGCGTAACTCAAGTATGTTCCTGGGCTAAAAGTGATGTTGGCCGAAGCTAGGAGGCTGTGAGTGGCATGCCATTGCTGGGGAATATAAAGTACCGTGCCAAATTTTATGGCATACATTTGAGAGGAGGAAGGGGGGGGGGGGAGGAGAGAGAGAGAGACTGCTGAAATCTGGGGCTGTATTAGTTGTCAATTTCACTGCTCAGCTAGAGCAATGAAATGGGCAAGTTTTCTGTGCACTGGGCTTTAAACCAGGGAGGTGGGGTGCCACCTGGCTGACCACCCTGGAGCTGGGCAACTGCCACCCAATCCAAGCTGGGGTAGAGGAGGCTTCTGTACTGGCTGAGACCCAAGGATGTGGGCAGGTGGCTGCTGCCTGTCTTCAAGCCAGGGTGCTGGAGGCTGTCCCTCGGCTTGGAGCCAGGGTGCGAGTGGTTGCCACCCAGCTGCGAGGCCAGCTCGCGAGACCCAGGAGCCTGCCACCGGGTCCCACCTTGGAGTTGGGACCCAGCGGAAAGCGGGGGGGCTATTGCCAGCCTCCCCCAAAAGCTAGCAGCTGCTGCCCACTTCCTAGCTGGGAGATGTGACCAGGCGGGAAGCAGGGGGCTGCTGCTTGCTTTCCAGCTGGGAGTTGTGACAGGGTGGGAAGTGGGCGGCTGCAGCTGGCTTCCCAGGATTGTGGCAGCTGCAGTCCACCTCCTAGCTGGGAGCTGTGACTGGGCAGGAAGTGGGAGGCTGCCACACGCCCCCCATCTGGGAGCTGGAAACGGGTGGGAAGCAGGCTGCTGCCACCCAGCTTCCCCAGAAGTTGGCAGCTGCGGCCCGCTTCCCCTTCACTCTTTTTCTGCGGGTACCTCCTGATTGTGTCTACCATAGGTTGAGAAACCATGGTTTAAAATATGGAATTAGCTATGCAGTCTGTGGTCCTGGGCGCTCAGGCAGGGGTGAGTACTAAACAGGTCTCCAGGCTTAGTGGGGGGAGACTGCCACACCAGTGGTGGGGAGGTAGGGGGACCCTGCCCCCATAATACTCCACCGGATCCCAGCCCAGGCTCCTAACAGTGGTGGAGTGTTCCACTATTGGGTCAGTGGGGCTCTGACCTAAACATGCTGACTGGTGCTCAGGCACGAACCGAGCCGGACTGTAGTTGGCTATCCTTGGGCTACTTCCTACTGTCCCCTAGGGTGTACTTGCATCCAGGGGTAAGTCGCCAGTGGCAGTCCCAGTAGCTCCTCAGGGGCTCCTCAGGTCAGGTGGGTCTTTGGTGTAGCTGGAGTCCTCTCTGGGTTCACACTCCAGCAGTGGGGAAGAGATGCCTTTTTCCACTGGTGGTGCTCTCCCAACTGAGTTGGAGCCGGGCCCATCCTTTATACTTCCAGTTTCTGTCCCCACTTCCACATCCGGCATGGTAGAGGTGGCCTTCCTGGTTATGCCCAACAGGGGGAGGATGGCCATCCCTCCTTCTCTGTCTCGGAGAGGGACCATACCCCCTCATTACATACACCCACCTCCCCCCCAAGTCCAGTTCCCAGTCTCCGGGGCTGGCTGGTCCCCTTCCCCTAGCTGTGACAATGCATCTGCTTTGGTGTGTTCCTTACTGGCGCGGTGTTATAAACGAAGGCGAATGGCTGGAGAGCCAGATACCAGTGTGTCAGCTTCGAGTTGGTATCTTTCAACTGTAGGAGCCATTTTAGGGGTGTGTAGTCTGTTACCACTACAAAGGGACCTCCTAAGAGGTAGTAGCAGAGGGCTTCCATGGCTAAGCTATTTCACAGCTAAGTCTTTTTCAATAACTGCATAATTTTGCTCCTGGAGGAACATCTTCCAGCTGATGTACAGAACTGAGTGTTCCTTGCCATTGATGTTCTGCAGGAGGACTGCCCCGAGCCTGACCACAGAGGTGTTGGTTTAGATGATAAAGTCGTGGGTAAAGTTCAGGACAGTATAGCACAGGTTCATGGCATAGCTAGCCATTCAGAGGACCACAGCACCTGTTGTGGTCAGTTCTTTGTGAGTGACCTGGTTAGGGCGACTGCAGTCGTGGCAAAGCTGGGAATGAAATGCTGTTAATAGTCCACCAGCCCTAGGGACTGCCTGACCTGTTTCTTGGTGGTCAGGGATTCCTGGATGGTTTGGACTTTCTCCGACTAGGGGCTGTACCATACCTTGTCTCAGGGTGTACCCCAGGTAGCTTGTTTCTTGCCACCCAATTTTGCACTTCTTGGGGTTTGCAGTTAGGCCGGCTCCTGTCTACGATTAGGGCTAGACAGTTTGGGAGTAAGTCTTTACATCCCCATGGATGCACTGGAGGCGGACCTGTTCTATGGTTTGGTCACAGGCCGGCACCAGATGCCACTGTACCTGGTTTGTCCACATCTGGAATCTACGAGACATGTACACGTCTCTCTCTGAGGTCCATGGGGACTGTCACCTTCACAGCTAGGGGCTGGTGGGTGCAGGTCTCCCCAGCATATACTTGGCCAAACAAGCAGTCCATGATTGGGCACTGGTGTTGAAGTTGCCCAAACTGGCCACATGTGGAAGAGGGTCCATTCTCTGTGGGGCTGATCTGGGTCCCAGTTCTCCATAGGGCTCTGTAAGGTCTGACTTTGGGTGTTTTCCTATGCCACTGCAAACAGCAGGAGGGTCCTGCGGAGTGTAGGGGCAGTCTGTGGTTGAGGGCTGGCTGCATGGTCATCGTCACAAGTCGGGTCAGGCCTGACAGTCACCTGAGCGCTGGAGGGTTTTGTGATTACTGGGGGCTGTGGAACGCTTCTGCTGCTCCAGGTGTTACTGGACTTTCCTCTGCCAGGAAGTCTTCCATCAGCTGGACCGTCATGCTCAAGGTGTTGGAGCACTGTTGCATGGCCCGGTCTGGCCCTGAGGTGGAAGGGTGTATACAAACTGTTTTGTCATCACCTGCTCTGTGACCTTGGCGGCGGAGTGTCACTCTAGCAGCAGCCAGCGCCAACAGGCATCCTTGAGTTCTTGAGCTATGACCCAGAGTTGGAACCCTGGTGGATAAATCTTCCCCCAACACTGGCACCGGACAATTTCAGGCATGATGTCAAGTGCCTCCAGGATGGCTATCTTTATGGCCTGTTAGTGGCAGGCCTCTTCATTTGAGAGGGCCCAATAAGCAGCATGGGCTTCCCCCCATCATTTAAGTGGCCAAGAAGGTGGCCCATTAGGTCAAGATCCACCCTGAGGCTGAGGCGATGCACTCAAAAATTAAGAATGCCTCCGGATTGTCTTCAGGCGCCATCTTGGCGAGGCCCAGTGGCATCACGGGGGTCATTGTGCTTTTGGGGGTAGGCCTGGAAGGGCTAGGCATCAGGGTAGCTGGCTGCTGTTCTTGCTGTTGGGCCCCCAGATCTCAGGTGAGCTGCTGCTCCTGAGCACCTGTTTGCTAGGGCAGCTGCTGCTGGAGCTAGGCGGCTTGTTGCTGCTGTTTGCTTTTGGCCCACCATTTTGCCAGTTGGTTGATATCCATGGCAGTACTCTGCTGATGGTGGGTCCGGAACAAATTCATTTCCCTTTGCCTTGGGGTGGGTGAACCCCGCATTCTCCACCATGTGTAAAAGTGTGGCCATCCCTCTTTGTCAAGCCATGAGAGGGGCCTCACTCCTTTGCTACTGCACCTATGTATGCAGGCTCAAAGCAGGAATTAGTTAAGCAGTCTATGGCCCCAGGCCCTCAGGCAGGGCTGGGCTACCATGCAGTCCATGGCCTCAGGTAGGGCTGGACACCAAACACAGTCTAGGGGCTCACAGGCAGGGATGGGCACCAAACACAGGCCTCCAGGAGTGGGGCAGCAGGGGGTAGGGAGAAGCTGGCTCCACCCTAATCCACCAGGTCCCAGCCCAGGGTCCTAACAGTGGTGGTGTGCTGCACCACTGGGTCAGTGGATCTCTGGCCGAAATGCCCTGACTGATGCTGAGGCATGAGCAAAGCTGGACTGTAATTGGCTATCTCAGGGCTACTTCCTACCGTCTCCTCGAGGTGTACCTGCATCCAAGGGTTGTCATCTGCCTCCTCAGTAAGTTGCCAGTGGCAGTCCCAGTAGCTCCTTGGCGTCTGGGTTGTTGGGCAGCTCAGGTGGGTCAGGCAAGTCCTCAATGCAGCCGGAGTCCTTTCCAGGTTCCCACACCAGCAGCGGGAAAGTGGCATCTTTTTCCACCAGTGGCTGTCTCCTAACTGAGTTGGAGCCAGGCCCACCCTTTATACTTCCAGTTCCTATCCCACCTTTCTTGGTTGTGATGGGGTGGGCATGGCCTCCCTGGCTGCACCCACCAGGGGGTGGATGGCTGTCCCTTCTTGTCAGTCTCGGAGGGAGGCCATGCTCCCTCATTGCAGCTATTTAACCCCAAATTTTCTATTTTGTTTACTAGAAATTGATTGTCTTCACTCCTTTTAAATGACACTGGCTTCCAGCCAGCAAAATTCTCAGTCTTTTCTGTCCTTGTAGTTATTTTTCAAGTCTTCACTCTTGTGACACTGAAAATAGGCTAGTGGAAAACATACCTCTCAACTGTACCTCATTTTGAAGGACATCACTTCTTTTAGTCCCAAAGCTACCTACACTGCACACACATTAGACTTTTATCATTGAAAATCATTTACATTGGAAATAAACAGCCATAGAAAGTTATTTATGCTACATGACTGATTCTAAGAGCATTTTAAAGTTTGTGCAATATATTCATTTTTTTTGGTATGTTCTTTATTTTGGGTTTCTGTCACATTCTGTGTTCCACATTTGGGTGCTGTCAGGTTAGGAAGTACCTTGTAGAATTTTGTTCCAAAATCAAGTAGCATACATAATTACTTCTGTATATACATTGGGCTTCATTGCACTTGGTGTTTTGCATATGTTTATAAACTGAACATGAAAATCAGATGTTTTGAGAGGAGTAAAGTAGCAGAAATTGGTCCAAAGGGAGTTTTGAATGGGAAAGATGAGCAATATTTGGTCTTCTGTCAGAACACAGAGTGAAATGTAGCATTCTTTTCTCTGCAGGGAAGGACTGTTATCATGAGAACTAAATTTAATATTGCCTCATTCCCTTTTCTGCTGTTAGTTTCTTACTATTCATGAAAAGGAATAGTCTAACTCTGTTATCTCTGTGTTTGATGTATCACTTTCTGAAGTCTGCATATGTTCCTCTTGATATACTGTATCTGTTTATGTGCCTATGCTATTAAATGTTCACAAGTTACAAGGGGGCAGAGTTAATGCTCTGGAGATTACCTGCAACTTTGTGCTAAAGAATTGAAATATTCTGTACCTTTTATTTGCCTTCCATTGTAGTTTCCCAATCAGTTTTTATACCACTTGCCATTTTGGAAGTGCAAACAAGCTTTTTAATTAAATGACTTATGTATGATGTTGGATTCTCTGGAAAGCTTGCAGTTCAATCATACTGATGCTTTGCTTTTCCTAGAAGTATCTGAACCAGCATTGTTTTTCAGAACACAATGTTTTAGGTCACCACTAGAGGGAGAATATTTGAACTAAAATAATACAAGGCTGAGAACCAAAAGGTTTTTATGATGTAGCTTTATAAATTATACAAATCTAAAATTAGGGATGTGCTCTTTGGTCCTAAAAGTTAAAGTAGGACTCATCTTAGGGTAAAATAAATGTATTTTGTTTGATTCACACAATTTAAAGTAATATTGACTGTTTCTTTTGCAATTTTTTTCTTCTACACTATCTGATGTATTAACTTAACTTGTCTTGCTAGCAAAACTCTGACACTACTGTTTATTAATACAGCTATAGACTTCTTGAAAGATACAATGCATGGAAATCCTTTTGTTACAAAAAATTAGTTTCATGATATTCTGGGAAGAGCTAAACATTACTAGTGTATGACACTCTTTTGGTTTCTGGACTGCTACTTCTATAGGTTAGAGTCTAGATGCACATACAAACAATTTTTGTGGAAAAAGAAAACCCATGAAATAAGGTACTTAAGAGCGTACTTGAAGTTAAATATGTGCTTAAGTCTCACTGAAGTCAAGTCCTGTACTACCCCCGCAAATTATTTTGGCTGCTAAAGCTAATAAGTAAACGGTGTGTATCTATATGTATGTGCAATAAATATGCAATAACACATGACAAGTTACCAGGCAACTGCCTGCTCCAGATGCAGAGGGAGGCACAAAGCAGCTGGTCA
The DNA here is from genome assembly GCA_007922155.1 of Mesoclemmys tuberculata. Classification (NCBI taxonomy): domain Eukaryota; kingdom Metazoa; phylum Chordata; order Testudines; family Chelidae; genus Mesoclemmys; species Mesoclemmys tuberculata. The sequence continues at coordinate 78,624,629 of ML675603.1, read as the reverse complement.
CTTGCTATCAATCCATGGAAAAGTACAGACCCTCCTGTAATGTTGTTTCTTCTGTCTATAAATGGTATTTCTATCATGCCCCTCACTAACTGATCTCACTGTGTTTTTCTACACATTTTATTTCAGAAGTGATTTAAAAAAAAAAAAATTTTAATGTCTTAAGTGGTGACAGATCTCAGGATTCTCTCCGTAAATTTTGTATATTCTATTGGGAAATGTATAGTTTCTGCTGTAACAGGTTTTTGTTTTTTAACAGTCTGGTATTGAATAATCTAGCCAGTTTTTGCTGCTCTTGTGCATTAATTTTAAAGGCAGCTGGGAGCAAAATGAATGCATGGCAGCTTAAGGGGCTTTATGGAGAGGGGCGAAAAAGGTCATTCAGTTTGCTTGTCCCCTGACTACAGCTGTGGAGTTTGTGTTCTAATAGATTGCATGTACCACACATGCACAAAGAAGAATCTAATATAGCTAGCAAAATTTTCAGAAAAATGCTTTTCTTTTGTATAAGTGTACATGGAGGGAGGGATAAGGTATAGCTTATCATTGCATCCCTATCTTCTGAGATACACTGAATAATCTATCTGATTTGGAGACTCCTTTTATTGAGCTTATTTATGCATGCACCATACTAGAATACTTACAAACTAGTAGAGAAAGAAGTGCATGTAGTATTTTAAAGACATAAAAAGACAAGGTGTCTGCACCAAATTGCCTACAATCTTACTCTGACAATTGATGAACGAAGGTATGGAACATCAGTGAAGAGATGAATAATAATAATAGATACTCTTGTACAGTTCTGTTCAGCAGATCTCTAAAACCTTTTATTAAAGGAGGTCCAGGCGTCGCACAAAAAATGGTTTTGAGAGCTTTGAAGGAGCATGCAATTTTAGATTATGGTGAGAAATGTTTGTATAAAGGTGGATGTTTAACCAACGTATTTTACACATGAAAGCCAAAATGTTGAATGTCAGAGTCCTGAATTTGATGCACGTGGTGGCAGATTTCCAAAAGAGCTCAGCATGCAGAGTCTGGGCCTTATGTTTATAGGATCTCATCTCCTGTTTATGCACCTAAATAAGTGACTGCATTTCCATGTTAGGTGCTAAGCTCTTTTGAAAATCTGGCTCTTGTTTAGGTGCCTAAACAAACCCTTTTTTCTTCTGTAAATCTGACCTCAATTCTCAGTGCTGAGCACATTAAAATCTGGCCCTGAGTCTTTTTACATGTGTTCCATTACTTAAATCTTGTCTTTTTCCTAATGTAGGTATTTTCTGTTAGTGATATGTCAATGGAAACTGCAACTAATGGAAATGTTTAAACCTGTCAGAGATGAGAGGTGTAGATAGGGAAACCTCTTCAGAGACAAGACAGCCTCACCCTAACCTTTGACCAAAATTTAAAACAAACTTCCTCTGAGGGTAGAAAATTTTCAGATGAGAATTCCTTTATTTTTCATTTTCAGACACCTCTGATGATCTGTTTGACCTGGAACTGGCAGCAGACAGGCCAAATTACAAGAGTTGTTGGTCTTGGGAAATTCTAAACTGAGTTTTGCCAATTCACTAGGCTCAGATTGTTGAGATGGGCATCCATAATTTTTCTGGCTTATCAAGTCAGACTTTATGAGGCATGATTCATCCAACTTCAAAATGAACATTAAATGTAGAGTTGTGTAATGTGCCCATGCAAATAACAAGTGAAAGTGTTGTGCATTGTTAGTGTGTGTATGCATGTATAGTTCATATAGGATAACTCTACACTATATACTATTTATGGCATCATCCCCTAGCACTGATATAAATAGCAGTGTAGACGAGTAAAGACACGCCTGAATCCTTAGGGTACATACCATACATGGCACTTTAGACTTCCAACAGTGCCTCCACATTTCCACTGTTGTTTGTAGCAGTGTAACGTCCTGCTGCCTCTCCATTGCCGGAGCTTTTCTCTGCCACAGAGCTGCCGGAGCCTTTCTCTAGTGTAGTGAAAGATTCCGGCAGCAGGGAAAGCCCCCCTTCCAGAATGTTTCACTGATGTGTGTAGCTACACAATGTGATATGGATGGAGTCTGCTTTTAACTGTGACTTATAGCTACACATAGGCTATATAAGCTATATAAGTTTTATGCTGCCGCCAGCGATGTGCAATGTAGACATACCTATGCATACACACAGACAGACACATACATATGCGTGCACATGCCCTTTCTTGCTTTCCCTCCTTCCCTCCATATAAAAACATGTTAAAATAACATTAAGGTTTCAAAATGAAGTACTCCATAGACTGGAAATGCATAACTTAAGTTTGCTCCTAAATCCTTAACTTTCAAACCCTACTATGAGTGTGTATGATTCTGTCTATAATTACAAGGTCACATACTATTATTGCTGCAGGCTCAATGCCTTACTGAGTATGTAGATTGGACAGTGAAAAAGGCAGGGCTGTATCCCCTCCCTCTTCCACAGTGTGTTTACTGGTTGGTTTGCAGTGAATGAGGTAGCGGACAAATTCAACACTAAGCATAAAAAATAAAATTAATACCAAACAGGTGCCTCTTTCACAATTTTCACTGAGTAAACAGGACTGAGCATTGGATGAGGCAGGACTGTACATGGTGGAAGGGAAGTAGTTGAGGTTAAGAATAGAATTGTTGATGTATCTTCATGAGTGGAGTGTAGATGGGGTGTTAAATGATTTACAGAGAGATTTTTAAAGTCAGAAATGTGAGTATGTGCCCAGATCCCATTTGCGCCTTTGAAATTCTCCCCCTTAATGTCTTCTTCCGTTCCTTGCATGGATTGCTTTGCTTTGTTGGGATATACAGTCTAGAAAATTTAACTCATTTGTGGGAATGATAATGGACACACACAAGCCTCATGTTCAGAGTAGCAGATACTCCATGGAAAATATCAGTGTCCAAAACATTTGGGGAACCATAGTAAATTCTCTTTAACCACGTCATGGGGTTACACAAATGACATGCACCAAGACCTACTTGCTGAAAAGCAATAAGTGAGTCAAGTTATCAGAGACTTCAGTCTGTCATTTGATCTTTCTTGGGGTTTTTTTTTGCTGTTGACAGTATCTTAGGGCTGGTCGACACTGGCAGTGGCAGTTGACGGGAGATATGCAAGCTACATAATGTAGCTTGTGTGACAGGGTCAGGCCAGACGGCTACGCGAGGGTGCTAGAAGGCGTGTATATTAGCCCCAGGCTCAGCAAAGCCGTATTCCCTGGGTGATTCAGCTGGGGCTGCTTAGGCAATTAGGCCTCCTGCGGCCAATCAAGGAGACTGCCCCAGCACTTAAAAAGCCTCCAGCTCAGGCAGGCGGTTGTGGAGTAAGAAGTTTGGAGGCGCGGAGGATGGAGGTAGGAGTTGGGAATTCATAGTTTGGAGTTTTGCAGTTTGGAAAAACTAACAGCTGGGAGTTGGCAGTTTGGGGCTTCCCCTATTGAACCACAGCACCGGGGCAGAGCACCCAGCTGGGGGAGAAGGGACTGGACCACGGACTACCCCAGAGCAAGTAGCCGTACCCCGGGGCAGAGCAGGCCCTGTCCCCTCCCCGGAGCCTTTCCCCGGCTGCACCACCGGCCAGGCCGGAAGAGCACGAGACCCACGAGGGCGGAACATCTCTCCCCCTCTCCCCCACCTTGCCACACTTGCCTACCTCCCATTGATGTACGTATGTTGACGTACCATGGCGTCTTCATGGCGCTGTGTCGATGGGAGGTAGCCTTACTCCTTTTGGGGAGGTGGACTAATGGCATCAACTGGAGAGTCCATTTCCCATCCATTGAGCGGGTCTAATATAAGTCTAATGACCCGCTCAATGGATCCTGCTACAATGATTGCTGCGGATCCTGCAGTGTAGATATACCCATAGCCTCTTAGCTAAAATGAGGTGTAGTATCTCCTACATCTCTCATCAAGGTGATTATAAACCTGTCATGTTGCTTTATATGTCAATAGGAGGGAGGTGGAATCCAGGAAGATTGACTGACTGATCTCATAGGTCTTTCCCATCTTTATTGATCCTACTACACAAGTGTCTTCTCCTTGTTTAGGATTAGTTGATGTCTAGGGGACATACTATAGTTTGGAGATCTGCAAGCTGCTTAGGTCAACCTGTAGACTGGCAGCACAGAGGTTATTAATTTTCTTGTGTGACAGTGGGGTGTTGACAAGGTTGCATGTGGTTAATCTTTAAAACTGAGCTGAGTTAAGTAGAAAACTTCCATCTGGAAAAAGAAATAGCATTTGTCCATTGGGGTGTAAGTTAGTTGATGAATCATACCAATTAGAGCACAGTAACTGTCTCCTCATAGAATTTGGTTGTTAGGATGAGCTAAGATAATGTTTGTCCGTGACAAGTCCAGCCAGCCTCTGTACGCTACTGTGTGTTTCTTGAGCTGTTCAAGAAATGTGAAAATATGGAGCTATAAATAAGGAAGTTTTAAGAATAAAAGAAGACACAATGCTGAATTTCACACTTTTAATATGACACCCCTAAAATTAGAATAATTTCATTTACATTATGTGGAATGTCTGTAGTTTCTAAATCTGAGGCAGCTTCTTGCATTAATTTATCACGAATTAGTATATCAATAGAGTGGGGGTCTGTACTTTATGATTCCATATGGCTTTGTGAAAGAAGATGTTGGCTGTGATCACTGCTTGCTGTTTGAAGAAATGTGATGCTGATCATAGTGTGAATGTACCAAATATTTTCTTTTTTTGCATAAACAACCTAGCATTTTTTCCTGTATTGTTGCTAATTAGAAAAAATATGAAAACACCAGATGAAAATACAGTATGTTTTGCTTTAATTACAATTTAAGCTATGATTATTTTCAGAAAAATCTTCTGAAAGGATAAATCATTCTGGAGCATGAACAACTCTGGAAAAAAGCTCATTTTCTGAATACTCTGTAGTGAGGTTAAAACATTTCTCTGCAGACTGGTTTCATGAGGTTTAAGCAAAATACATGTCTCCATAAATCTTTTTGTTGCTATATAAATCAGTAGTCTGAAACTATATAAAGTGTAATTCTCTATATAATAGGAAACTGATCTACTTTGCGAGAAAAGGATGTTCTGAAAAGAATAAGATTTTGTTTACTATATAAATAAATGATTATTAAAAATAATATCTAATACTATTATTGAAGTCACTTTCGTCAGGGATGAATTTATCCCACTGGTGGTTTTTCTTTTTCAAGCATACTATTGTTTTTAGCTTTTTTGCAAAACTAAAAGACACCCTAAGAGCAGTTGCAGATGATATAACTCAAAGACAAATGCATCTCAAACATTTTATATATCAAGGCTGATCTAATCTGTTACTTGTTCTATGTCAGGATCTCTAGTCTCCCATAATAAAGTGAATACACTATCTATTTCTAGTGTAAGGAGGCACTCTGAATGCTAGTGAAGGAGCCCCTTAAAATGGCTAGAACTGAGAAGATGCTGGGTTTTGAAGTGCAGGCATAACAAAGGGCCTGAGTTCTAGCTTGTGAAGTAAAGGACTATCTTGGCTGTGCTACCACAATGCATCTGTTCATTGCATCCAGACCCTGAAGCCTTTCTATCAGTAATTGTTATAAAGCAGGACCTACAAAGGATCCTCATAACTTAAAAACACATTTCAGCTACATATTAAGAAAGGCCACTCTGCTGACATGACACTTCTTTGCTGAGTTTCAACAGCCAAGTCAATATTAACTCACACGTCTCTCATTTATTGAGCTTTATTTGCACATCTGTTTGTCTTTGGTTCCTATGATCTCAGTTTGGTTTCCTCATATACATAATGATAGGATAAGAAAATAAATCATCAGCGGCTGGGTCCTGCAAGGAACTGAGCACTCTGGCCCCAGTCTAGCAAAGCCCTTAAACCCATGCTAAAATTTTAAGATCATGAGTTTTCCCATTTTGATAAGCACATACGTAAGTGCTTTGCTGGACTGGGGCCAGAGCGCTCAGCATCTTGAAGCATCAAACCTTAATTGTATTTAGCTGCTTTTATCATAATTTTATTATTTTGAGGTTGAGAAATAGGAAGTATATGAAAATATTAAAAAACTGAGTGGAAAATCATGACAGAATAAATCTTACACAGCCCATATGATATAACACATTATGTTTAGCAAGTAAAAATGAATGTATATTTTGTCACAACACAACAACCCAGAGATACCAGATACGGAATTAACTTCCACTGAAATTATGAAAGCAGGGCCCCAAACTATCTGTAACAAAAATCTTTAACTGTGTCTAATTACATGTGTTCTTCAGATATGTGTATATGAGTTTTAAGGATACTTAATTACATATTTGGGAGAATGACAAGCCATTTTTTAATTTGTGGAAGGCAAAAAATGAAAAAAAAAAACCCAAAACCCAAAGTCAAAACTCCAATTTAGGATTTTTTTTTAAATGACCTGTTACTAAAAAAACCTGACATTTTCTTCAAACTTTGCAGAAATGTTCTCCTGTACCATCAGAACAGAAACTAGTTCTAACACTGAAGTTATAATTTGCTACATTGAACACCATCCGAGAAGAAGAATTGCGCATGTTTTAACTTTACAGAAAACAGTAGTCCTATTGTATAAAACAGCAAGGGCAGGTAAATAAGGAAATTATTAATGGGTCATACTAAAGTCCTTCCTGTAGGTTGGTCTCTTAGGCTGTGTCACAGGGTGAGTGGCCCTTTAAAGGGCAATGGAGCCAATCCTACCTATGCCACAATTAGCTCCTTTCCAGGCTAAGGTGGCAGGAATAAATGGAATCGGATGACAGCCTGATAAATACCTGGGCCTCAAAAAAGGACAGCTAACTCAATGTGAGAGAGGGACTAAAGGGAGCAAATTAGGTTCTTGTGGAAAGCCATGGAAAAAGTTTGGGACTCCAGAATGCAGTGATCTATTCCAGAACAGAAAGACTTAAAAGTGGCTCAGAAACATGGGATCTGCGGCCAAAGGTGGGCTGAAGATGAGCCTAAGCAGAATGGAAAAACCTTTTGTTTGGACTTTTGTTACCCTGGAATTGTTTACGATTTAGTTAGTGACTTGTCTGGAGGGCTAAACCACATCAGCAACTCTAACTCCATGGGGAAGGCTGAAGGGACCCACCTTGGGGGAGGAAATGGAGGCAGGGTGCTTCTGCAGTGCCATGCCTAGCCTATGACAGGCTGGTAGTAATTTTATGCCAAGTTTAAAGATAAATTACTTAGAATTCCTCTTGCAAATAGACTTCATTTTACCTTGGAGGAAAATGCTCTCCTTTCACCTCTAAAAGAGGCGTTTACTGCTAATGGGAGGAATCTTATATAATATAAACATCGTCCAATATCTCTACCCCATATTGGCTTTAAGATCCTTTCTACATTTTTAACTAATATATTAGATACAAGGATATAAAGGTTTTTATTTTACAATGATAGCATTTCTCAATTTTAGGAGTGTACTTTATAGCCCATGTTAAAGATTTAGCTGAAGCTAAAGCTGTGATCCTGCAATAAGCTCTGTGCAGGCTGACTTCGACATTCGCTTGAGATAAAGTAGACTAGAGCTAACCCTTGTATCTCCCTGAAATTCTATAGCCTAAATTCCATGAGTCAAATTCAGAGTTAGTTCCCAGGGAAGAACTCAGTGTCAGTGGTAAAATCTTATCCCTATTCCTCTGTCACAAATAAATGATCACACGTCTTTTGCTGCTGTTGACTTTTTGATGCTTCATTCACTCTTTACTTTTTATGGATATGAGATGCTCCCACCGCCTATCTCAAAGAAGGCTGATAGCATGCAAACATTCAGGCAAAACATATCTAGTTCAATTCAAATAATTGAGGTATCTTTGTCAGCCTGCTGCCTATAAAAAGAATCTCACTATGGCAATGATCCCAAGTGGCAAAGCAGATGGGACCAAATGGTTTGTTTAATCCTCCTTTGCATTATTAAAAATCAACCCACAACTAAAAAAAGGTAAATTGCAAATACCAGGCTTACTGTAAAGTAGAAACAGAAACATTCATGGGTTTTAAGACTAAAAGAGACCATTATAATCAACCAGTCTGTGCTCCTGCATAACCCAGGCCAGAGTATTTCACCAAGTGAGTCCTGCATCAAATCAAATAACTTAGTATTTGTTGTTGTTATTTATCATGGTAGTGTCTAGAAACCAGCTAAGTATGGGTCTCCATTGTGACAGGTGTTGTATCAAACATAGAATTGTTAGCAGATGACTCTGCACAGAAGAGCTTATGATCTAACTAGACATAATTGACAAAAAGTGGGGAAAGAGAGAATATGAGGAGAGTGAACAATATGATTGTAGCAAATGTCATGTTTGTTCTGTATGCTTTTTTGAGGTGGGTGAGGGTTTGTTAGGAGGAGATTTACTAAAGAAAAAGATAAAAGGGGAGGGGGACAGAGAAAGGAAGTAGAGGGAGTGAAAGAAAATAGATTTGGATGGGAACATTTTTTTTTTGTCTTGGGAACATTTTTGAGATGTTGAAATTTTTTCCAGTTTGGCATCAAGATTAAACCAAGACCACTGCAAGTTAAGATTTTGTGTGCGTGCGTGCATGCGCGCTAACCAGGCTATGAAGCTAGAGTCTTACTGTGGCCCAATCACTATTTAATTATATATATAATATGGAACAGCTCCTGCAGGAGAGACAGACTCTATAGCCCGGTGATTCAAGCATATGGGCAACTCTCTGACCCAGGATTTGAACCCTGAATCTGTTACAGCTTAGCTGAGGGCCCTAAGCACCAGACTAGTGACTATTCTACAATGGTGGGCTGTAGCTCATTCTCTCTTCCCCACACCAGTTCCCTCCTGGCCCTGACAAACTTCACTTTGAACCAGGTGCATCCCCACACAAAATTTCAGTTTGACAAGTCAATGTTTTCTGACAAAAAACTTTCATCTAAAATTTCCTGATCACATCTAGAAGAGACCCACGCAAACATACCTTTTGCTGTTGGATCCTTCTGTGGAGTCATAATGCTACTGTGGCAGAGTGCTGAGAACCAGTAGCAGAACCAGGACTCTGGACACTGTAAGTCCAATTAGTTTCCCCAGAGAAGCTGGGGCTAATTACTAGACTACTGTGACCTACTTACCCCATTAATTGAAAGAGTAGAAAGGCACATAGGAAGGAAGTGCAAAGGGGGCTGACTGGCTGGCTGGCTAGGGCTCCAGTAAAAGGACATCTCTGTGTGCAGGGATCTTTTTCCCTCTGGCAGAAAGAGATAATATCTGTATGTCACTGTTAATGGAGTTGCTGCACAGGATTGTAAAGGGGAGTAGTGGCTAAGATAACACAAATAAACAAGGTTGGTATTTATAAACTAGAGGTGTTGGAGGTGTTTGTATAGGAAGATAGGAATGGAGAGCCGTGTTGTGTCACAACTGGAGGCTTGTCTGGAACCCTCCCTTTATCTGTGCTGATGGAGGACCTAATGGGTGAGCCAGTGCAAAGGATTGGAGGAAGCTTTATAATGGCTCATAGAACAGCAGAAAGAGATAGAGAAGACCCTGCAGAACTTATGGTAGTCCCACCACCTATAGAGACAGTTGTTCAAGTGGCAGGCTGAGCAATGGAAAAACAACAGGACTTTATTTGGGACCAAGTCCATGTGCTGCAAAGGTGTGGGTAGTCCTGCAGTGGGGAGCCGCAACTAGGCACAGGCAGCAGTAGGCCTCTGTAAGAAGAGCCCAATGGATAATCTTGACCTATTCTTGGTCATTTTGAAAGAATAGCTATGGATGCATAGTGAACTGGGCCTTAGGGCTAGGACCCTATTTGACAGGGGAAGCTCAGGTAGCCTACATGCCTCTAAGGATACGTCTATGCTACAGTAAAAAACCCCACAGAGCTGCCGCGGCTAGACCAGCTCAGCTGACTCAGGCTCGTGGAGCTCTGTCTGCGGGGATGTAAAATTGCAGTGTAGACATTTGGACTTGGGCTGGAGCCTGGGCTCTGAGGGGATCTTTCCATCTCACTGACTCCCAGATCTGTTTATTTCTTTAATGATTTAGTTTGAGTTACAAGACTTGTGCATGTACTATATTGTCTTCAGTGTCTTTAGGATTACAAATGCAAAATGTTGAAGTGTCACCCTCTGGCAGACAGCTCTAAATGCATATACACAGGACAGAGCTCAGATCCGTTTAAACCACCGTACACTTATACTGTATTGTACATAGTGTTTACTTCTGCTAATAAAGATTTATAGTTTAAACATACTCAGCTGTGTCCTTTGTGATCCTCACAGAGTTTCTGATCTCATGACTGCAGCACAGGTGGATTATAGCCTCTGGCTATTCCACTGTTAAATGACAGTGTCATTTTAGATCACAAATGTTCTGGTTTTGACTCTGATTTTTGACTTTTCGGTTCTGAATTTGATATGTGTATGTAAAACACAGTCATCACATATGGGTAGGTGAAATAATGCAGTATGCTAAATATGTGAAGCAGATGATGAGCGTATAGTCCAAACACTCCCTTTTTGGAGGTAAGAGGCCAGATTTTCAATGGACACCTCAATATGCAGATAGGTGCCTTCTGGGATTTTCAAATACTAGATTCCCACTGATTTGCATCTTTAGGCACTTAAATGCCCTTAAAAACCTGTCCCAAAGTTGTTAATGTCAAATGCCTCAGCCTATTAGCAGGTGTTGATCCTGCTGGGAAAGGGTTAAGTGGGTTTGATTGACTTTTTGAATATGTCCATAATGCAATTGAAAATTTGTGGTTGTTCCCAGGCCAGCTGACTCATGCTCGCAGGGCTCAGGCTAAAGGGCTGTTTAATTGTGGTGTAGCCATTTGGGTTTGGCCTGGAGTCTGGGGTCTAAAGCCATGAGGTGGAAGGGTCCCAGAGCTCAGGCTGCAGTCTGAGCCCAAACATCTATACCACGATTAAATATCCCCTTAACAGTAGGTATCAAATGGCAGCATAGGCATATCCTTAGAGGCAGGTGGCTCATTAATCTACCCATCTGTAAGGTAAATGGAATGGGTATCTAGAGTGAGTGAGCGAAAGGTGTGGACAACATAGGTCTGAGAACCCTAGGACTGGCCAAGCCTGGACAGAAAACTTAAAGGTGATTTATGTTGTATTATTTTTAATGAATTTAAACACCAGGAATGGGTAAGTTTTTGATGTTGTGTGTACGAACTTTGTTTTAGAGCAGATTGGGAAAGGCCCACAATAAATTAGAGTTGGCTATTTCCAAAGTATCCTTTTAATATTTTATTTATTTAAAGAGCGTTCCCTATTTTTGTGGCCTAATAGATAAGACATCCCCTGTCAGATCAGAAGACTGAAAGCTTGAGTTCCTTTGTACTCATGCTTGTTTGAACACAATTGTCCTTTCTGGCCTTGGAATTTATGAATTGTTAAATACTCAGCCTGTCTGTATGCAGATGGAGGTTTTTGTCCTGACCATGACAGAAGTAACTCATTTAGCGTAAGGAATCATTTGAGTTTGTGAACAGTGATTTATGTCATTTTCAGCATGAGCCAAATTAAAAGAAATAGTGATCCACATAAATGAATCCTATTTGCATAAAACTCTTACAGCATGATCTAAGTTTTAACAGGCTGTTAACTGGAGTGAGATGACAGTGATATGGCATGATCTAATAAACAACTGCTCTGATGGAAAAGTTACATGAAAACTAGACCATAGATTCAGTATTCTGTACATCTCTCCAGAATCACAGGGGATTTTTATATATTATGTAGATGTGGCTGTTATTCTCAGAAATACTTATATTCAATTAACTTTCATCTGTATGTCATAAATGACATAATTAGGAGGGTTATGCTAATTTTGGGGGCATTTTTTACAAAATGTCATTTGATGTATGACTCCCTAGTGAGCCTGCAAATTCAATAACATTTGGGGGCAATGGATTTTAAAAAATATATTTTTTATTATTGCATAACACCCAAACTTGCTGTTGAACCCTTGGTTGTCAACACAAGAAGCAGCTGGCTTAGCTGCAGCAGGGAAGGACTCCTGCACTCTGGCTTTCTCTGTGGCTTGAGAACTGCTTCTCTAGAGGGACCCAGGGGCAGAAATAGAGCAGCAGGTGGATCCAGAGCATAGGAGGCCAGTTCTGGTGCAACAAAGTTGCCTCCATCCTGTGCTGAGGACCCTGCTCTTTATCACAGGGAAAGACTTTCCAGTGAAGCTCAGCATTTGAGGGGTTTTCCAGGTGGCCATTAATAGGTGTATTTCTGGGGGAGTATCCATGGCCCTCTTGTCTCTCTTGCTGTTCCTTCCCATTACTCCTACTCATTCTTCCAATCCCCTAACAATGTCACATTCCCATGTCTGTCCGCCTTGTTATGCCTGCCCACGATAGGCAAAATCTCATGCACAGAGAGATTCTCTTCAGATATCATTTGGCCAAGGGAAAAGGACAGTGTGGTCTCATTTCTTCTCCTAGTTGGTGAAAATATTTCTGTGCCATTCACAACCCTTATTGCTGACTAAGGCTTCTTACCTTAGGAGGCAGGCAAAATATCTTTCACTCATTTTAGAAATAAGAAACCACAACAGTTGCACAAAGTCACTTCAGAGAGAGCTGGGAATAGAACCTATATGTCATTATATGATCGTGCTGAGTCCCAGCTGCTGGGCCACACTAACTTTTAGAATGAAGATGTAGTTTGTGTACTCAGCTATTTTGACTGTAATCACTACTCTAGCTAGACCACCCTTCCCTCCCAGAACTAGAAACAGAACTCAGTAATCCTTATACTCATTGCTCAACTGCTGACTCTCACAATTAGCTGTACAAGCCACTGGCATGTGTCCTTTCAGAATCTGGTCCACAAAGAGGATAACAACCCACTTCAGCTACATGTTATTCCTTTATGTAGTAGACGTCTGTTAGATTAATTTAAATGGAATAGATAAGCTACAGGTGTTAACATAACCTAGTCACTGGCCAACATTTGACAGTGGTAAATGAGGTCCAGGCCTTGAGATACAGAAACCTCTACCTGCTTAGTACCATGGCAAACATATTAAAAATCCTTGTAACATTTTATTAAAGCGAAATGAAGGAAACAGTTAAAGCATTTGACATGTAAAGTATTAAGTACAACTTTTATTTTAACATTTTTTGTTCCCTTTCCATTTAGCTGGAGAAAGTTTTAGAAAGAAAAATGCTCTCATTTGACAATTGTTTGGTTAGTAGCAAAGATGGTAGTAACTGTCCTTTAGGGGGAAAAAAAGAAGTTAGTTGAGATATGCTGGAGCTGTTGCTGCTGCTGTTTAAAGTCAGATTCCATTTCATCCTGGGTGGTGGTTGGGATTCAGTTAAAGTGATCTTATCTTGTTCTCTCTGTCTGACCTGGTCTGATCAGGACAGTTCTCAGGATCAGGATGATGAAGGCCTGGGGTCCCAGTAGAGAATGGGGGTAGCAGCCATGATGGTGAAGCTTACTTTAGTTCTCTCTCTCTCTATTCTTTCATCTTTTTTCTGTCTGTTTTTTAGGAACTCAAAAAGGGAGTGGAGTAGGATAGACTCATAGACTATAAGGTCAGAAGGGACCATTATGATCATCTAGTCGGACTACCTGCACAACGCAAGCCACAGAACCTCACCCCCCCACTCCTGTAATAAGCACCTAATCTAAGACTGAGTTATTGAAGTCCTCAAATAATGATTTAAAGACTTCACGGTACAGAGAATTCACCAGCAAGTGACCTTTGTCCCATGCTGCAGAGGAAGGTGAAAAACCCCCAGGGCCTATGCCAATCCGTCCTGGGGAAAAATTCCTTCCCAATCTCAAATATGGCGATCAGCTAAAACCCTGAGCATGTGGGAAAGACTCACCAGCCAGACACACAGAAAGAATTCTATGTAGTAACTCAGAATCCACCCCATCTAACATTCCCCCCTTTACAGGCCATTGGACATATTTAGTGCCAGTGGTCAAAGATTAGTCAACTGCCGAATTAGGTTGTCCCATCATACCATCCCTCCCATACACTTATCAAGCTCAATCTTGAAGCCAGTTAGGTTTCATGTCCCCACTGCTCTCCTTGGAAGGTTGTTCCAGAACTTGACTTCACCAGAAACCTTTGTCTAATTTTGAGTCTAAACTTCCTGATGGCCAGTTTGTATCCATTTGTTCTTGTGTCCATATTGGTGCTGAACTTAAATAATTCCTCTCCCACCCTGGTATTATCCCTCTGATGTATTTATAGAGAGCAATCATATCTCCCGTCAGCCTTCTTTTGGTTAGGCTAAACAAGCCAAGCTCTTTGAGTCTCCTCTCATAAGGTAGGTTTTCCATTCCTCAGATCGTTTTAGTAGCCCTTCTCTGCACCTGCTCCAGTTTGAATTCCAGTAGCATATCCTCATTATTTGTTCATGAATATCCAATACACCAACGTTGTTTCATTAATTTCTGGTTCCATATCTTTTGTTTTTACCAAGCATAACTTCAATATAGTCCTTGAAACATATCAATGTGATGTTTTTTGGATTTTTTTCCTCCCCACTAATTTAGTTTGTGTCTGGTTCTCTTAAACCTGTTTATAACATTCATTATTGAAAACAACTTGACCTACTTTCCATCAGCATTTGGTTTTATAGATTATTGTAGCATTTTCTGAATTTTGAAATACTTTTTACAATTGATTTTACAATTAGGGTAAATTTGTGGCCCAATTATAACTCTGTGCTGGCTATGTGAAGGTCTTGGGGGTTGAATGCTGCTGATGACCCAAGCAAGAAAATCTAGTATGTGATCATGCAATTAAAGACTATCACAATGCATATAGACATATCGGCATACTTAAGGTTCCACTGGCAACCTTAATTTTAGCCTTTCCTAACTTTGGAAAGCTTTACTTGGCATCTTAAACATAGATGCCACTTCATAATCCCATAACACTGCTACAGGCTCAATAGATCATTTGTCCCCTCCTCCCCACTCATTTTATATAATTTTTGTGTCTTTAGTGAATACTTTAAAATAAAAAAACATAACTCCTTCATCTCATGTGAAAACAAAGGAAATGGTATTGTCATTCATGAAGGGATATTTATTTTCATTCCCTTCTCCATGTGCTTAAAAAATTACAATCCCTCTTGGTGAAGCAACATCCTCAGGGAGGGAGACATTTTCACTGCCTGTTATGTTATCTCTGCTGATGAGGCTCTAATCCCTGAAGGGAGAACCAAGGACAAGAGACAGAAAAATTTCAAGAAAACCCAATTAACTAAATGCATAGGGCAAAGAAAGAAAAGGCTGTGTGTTTAATCCAGCCCTTTAACTTTTTATCCATTAAAATATTATTTTTGTCCAGATAAGGGATACTCCCCTAGCAAAGGAAATTCCCATTGACAGCTTCATACGTCAGCAGTGAGTTGTCTTGGAAGCCTCGCACTCAACCATAACAGCATAATAATAGAAGAGAAAAACAAGCCTGCTACTTTCAGATCAGGGAGATAGGAGAAGGAAAAAAGCCTCTTGAGGAGAGGATTCTTTCTATGAATGGAAAGGGGAAAAGAGTCTACAGAGGGAATGATAGGCTGCAATGACCAGCAGGGATTCTTTTTTATTGATGTAATTGTGCTATTAGTTTCATGTTAGTTGCTAGTTACAGCAAAACTAGGGTGTGTAAAGAAGCAGAAGAAATAACCCAAAATATGGAAAGTGTGTCCACATTACAATGGTTAACTTTGACCTCTATCTAAGGAATAACCATGTCCCTTCCCCTTCACCTCCATTATCACTGAATCCTAGTGCCTTTAATCTATTTATCCTCACAGCAACCCTGTGAGGTTGGGATGTGCTATTATGTCTGTTTTAGCATTGGGGAGCTGAGGCACAGACAAACTAAGTGATTTGTTCAGATTTAAGCAGGAAGTCTGTAGCAGGACAAGGACTTGAATCCAGGTCTCAAAAGTTCCCAGCTAGTGTCCTAGTTGCTGGGCTATTTTTCCTCTTTGCCGATAATCATGACAAGCTATTTTTTCTTTTTCTTTCTTTCTTTGACTGTTTTTACAATAAATGTAACATTGAAAGACAAAGACCGCAACAAACTGGAAAAATGTTACTTTACCCCTGTCTTACCAGCAGAATAATTACATCTTTTCAAGCTACCCAATATTTTATACTCCTACTATTCCAATGCAGTCATTGGCCATTATCTTTGAAAACTTCTGACGACTGGAAGAGGTCCCAGATGACAGGAAAAAGGCAAACATAGTACCCGTCTTTAAAGAAGGAAAGGAGAAGGATCCAGGGAACTATGGCTAAGTCAGTCTCACCTCAATCCCCAGAAAAATCATAGCATGGGTCCTCAAGGAATCCATTTTGGAAAAGAGGAAGGTGATCATGAACTGGCAGCATGGATTCATCAAGGGCAGGTGTTACTGACCAACCTGGATGCCTTCTATGATGAGATGACTGGATCTGTGGATGTGGGGAAAGTGGTGGATATGATATAGTTTGACTTTAGCAAAGCTTTAGATATGGTTTCCCACAGAATTCTTGCCAGCAAGTTAAAAAAGTATGGGTTGGATAAATGGGCTAAAAGGTGTATAGAAAGTTGGCTGGATCATTGGGCTCAACGTGTAGTGATCAATGGCTTGATTTCTAGTTGGCAACCAGTATCGAGTGGAGTGTCCATGGGGTCAGTCCTGGGGCTCGTTTTGGTCAACATCTTCATTAATGTTCTAGATGATGGGATGGATTGCATCCTCACCAAGTTTGTGCATGACAGTAGTCGGGGGGAATGGTAGATATGCTGGAGGGTAGGGATAGGATACAGAGTGACTTAGACAAATAGGATGATTGGGCTAAAAGAAATCTGATGAGGTTCAACAAGGACAAGTGCAGAGTCTTGCACTTAGGACAGAAGAATCACATGCACTGCTGCAGGCTGAGGACCGACTGGCTAAGCGGGAGTTCTGTAGAAAAGGACCTGTGGGTTACAGTGGACAAGAAGTTGGATATGAGTCAACAGTGTGCCCTTGTTGCCAAAAAGGCTAACAAGTAGTTAGTAGGAACTGCTAGTAGAAACATTAGTAGGAACGTTGCCAGGAAATCAAGAGAAGTGATTGTGGCATGGGTGAGGCCACATTTGGAGTATTGTGTCCAGTTTTGGGCCCCCTCCCCACAGAAAGGATGTGGACAAATTGGAGAGAGTCCAGCAGAGGGCAATGAAAATGATTAGGGGGTGGGGGCACATGACTTATGAGGAGAGGCTGAGGGAACTGGGGTTGTTTAGTCTGCAGAAGAGAAGAGTGAGGGGGGATTTGATAGTACCCTTCAACTACCTGAAGGGGTGGTCCAGGGATGATGGAGCTAGGTTGTTTTCAGTGGTGGCAGATGATAGAACAAGGATCAAGGGTCTCAAATTGCAGTGAGGGGAGCTCTAGATTGGCTATTAGGAAAATCTTTTTCACTAGGAGGGTGGTGAAGCACTGGAATGGGTTACCTAGGGAGGTGGTGGAGTCTCCATCCTTAGAGGTTTTTAAGGCCTGGCTTGAGAAAGCCCTGGCTGGGATGATTTAGTTGGGATTGGTCCTGCTTTGAGCAGGGTGTTGGACTAGATGACCTCCTGGTGTCGCTTCCAGCCCTAATCTTCTGTGATTTCGTAGCAGTGAGTATTGTATTATACTGCACATTCCTCCTTGGAATGTACTCATGGCTGGCCTGAAATCGATGGAGGCTGTTTCCATAAGTCTCCCATTCTGAATCAACTGCCAGTTCTGCCCCAAACAGAGGTGGGGTGGAATTGGCTGCCCAAGGATTGAGTGTGTTAGGTATCCAGGGCTTCTTGGGTGACTTCTTCCACCTGCTGCTTCCACAAGGAGCAAGCAAGTCCCTCCAGGCCTCTTCCACTCTCATGAAGGGAGAGGAGACAGTCCCCAGAGGAGGGGGGGCGCGGCCACTTCCCATCTCTCTTGGCTGACACCCCTCTCAGGTGGAGCCTTGGGGTGGTGGGGGAGGAAAGGAGAAGAGCCAGCCAGGGCCCCCAATGCTCCTGGCACAACAGCAGCTCTCCCGGGAGGGCCGGGGGAGGCGGCAGAGGCGCGATCACAAGGAGGCGAGGGGAACCAAAATGCAAACTCCTCGCCCCGCGTCCCGCGCCAGCCCGCGCCAGCTGTGGTGTCCGGGAGGGAGAGGACGAGCGGGGCTGGCAAAGTGCCCAAAGCGGGGCGGGGCGGGGGGCTGTGCGCGCCTTGTCCTCTCCTCGCAGCGCTTCCACCCCCGGCAGCGGCTGCCACCGGGCCCCCCCTCCGCGCCCGAGAGGCGAGTTCGAGCAACTCCGCCCCGGGCCGGGCCGGGGACAAACTTCTGCTGCTCAGAGCCGGGCGCTGCTGCTCCCGCGCGGGGACCCGAGCGGCCCGGGCGCAGCTGCGCAGCGAGAGGCGAGGCTGCGGAGGGAGCAGCGGCGGGCGGGAGCGGGCGGGGCGAGGTCCCCTCCTCACCTGGCCCGGGTGTGCCGCGGCCGCCATGGGCTCGGTCACCTCGGCTCTCAGCCGCTCCAGGAACACCGTGGTGCAGCTGAGCTCGGAGCCGGGGGCCGGCCGGGAAGCGGCCGCCAGCGTCCCGGGCGCCGGCAAACTCGGGGGCGCCAAGAGCCGGAGCAAAGAGGCGCCCGCCCGCCCCCCGCTCGCCCCGGGCGCCGCCGCCTGGGCCGCCGCGGGCGGCGCGAGCGAGAAGGCGCCGCCGGAGCTGTCCGCGGTGCTGCAGCGGCGGGAGGACGCGCAGGAGGAGCCGCGCGCGCACCGTTTGTTGCCCCCGAGCCCCAGCCGCAGCCGCAAGGCCCGTGAGTGTCAGCACGGGGGGGAGGGGGGTCCTCCACTGACCCGCCCGAGGCGCTCCCCCGGCCGCCCCAGGCACAACTCCCCCGGGAGTCCAGGGGGGTTTCGTCTGGGCAAGGAGCGAGGGCCCGGGGGGGCTCTGACCTGTTGTTACTATTATTTTTAAATAACGCGTCGAACTGAGTTTGTTAAATACGTCCCCCCCGCCAGACGCTCCTGAGGGGAAGGGAGCGGGGCTCCGGAGGACACTGGTCAGGCGTCTGTGGCGAGCAGCTTGCCTTGCAAGCCAAGAACTATCTTCCAAGCCGGCCCCGCCTTAGGTAAGGGAGTTGAGAGAGGCTTTTCAAAACCGAACAACAGTTGCTCTGTAACACACACGCCTGTCCGAAAAGGAGAAAGCTGTGGGAGTAAGGCTCATTGCATGAGAGCAAGCCACACCACATTCTGTATTGTCTTCCAGTTTTCTCACCTCGTCTTCCAAGTGTGGACTCAGGATAAGGAAAGATCTTAGTAACTCCTTCCCAGGATTGTCTCCCTATAAGGGGAAATGCCTTTTTGGAAACGTTTCCGAATGGCAGCGCTTATTCAGCTAGCATTTCTCAGGCTGTCAGTCAGTGTTGTGTGTGTGCCTGCATATGTATGTATTTCCTTTACAGTCCTCCAGTTGCAGAAGAATTCATTAGTTTGTTTTGGAAAGATGCCACATTTATTTTTAAAATATATTGATAAATAGTAAAAACATAGGATAGGATCCTACACTGGTTAAAAATAGTGAGAGAAAGCATAGATGCATGAGTATGGAAGGAAGAGATACCCACAAGTGAATGCCCTACTTCCCATCCTGTTTATACCTACCTGCCTCAGATAAATATCTCCAGTTACACCTGAATATCTTCAGGTGTAATTGCTTTACACTCTGTCCACTGCCTACCTCTCTTGGGGCTAAATTCTATTTTCAGTTATACTAATGTAAATTCTTTGTGCACTTTAGCTGAGATTAAATTCTGTTCTCATTTATACCACTGTACATTTAGAGTAACGCCTTTGAAATCAGTGGATTTAATTTAAGTTCAAGTTTACCAATTTAACAAAGTGCAGTTTGGTCCTGCATTTTAAAGTGTACTTTCCTACTATTGTACTCTGTCACAAACATGTGGGTCAGCTGTGTGTATGTCCTGTGGAATTGTCTATAGGTTGCTGATTAACATTTCATCACTAGCAGTACTTCTTTTCACACATGTTGTGGTGTGGGAAACTTTGCTATTCCCTGTTAGGCTCTGTGTAGATTGATGCAGGCTCAGCTCCATACTCTACACAACCAAGAAAAATTCAATAATAACTCAGGATATGGGTGTCCAGATACTCAGCTGTTGTAGTTCCATTGAAGTCAAGAAAGCATGCAAATTATACTAGCTGGGGGTATGACCCCTAATATTTACCCTCTCTGTGCTTTCCGAACTTTGCTTCCTCCTATCAAAAGAGGAAATATTTTATATATTTTATATTTACATAAAATCTCACTGTGTCTGTGCAGACTATTAAATCTAATTCTCTTTTAACATACACCAGTGTAAATATGAATTAACTTCCTTGGAATTGACATCAAAGGTTTTATGCTGGCATAAAATTGGCATGAAAGTAGAATCAAGTCCCATTTATTCAGTATCATGTCATTAAAATAAATTCATCTTAGAAAAGACTCCCTCCCCCAGAGTGATTCAGATATTGTGGACTTTAGATACTTTAAAATATTGTTAACTATAGTCTTGGTCATGAGCAACCACTGTCAGTTCAGATTTCTAAGTGTGTGTGCAAGGGATGGTTTAGGCTTGGAGATATTAATCACTAGTGTGACTTCCTATTTAACATTTTAGCTCATGTAGAGATATTAGGGCATCTTTCATAGTATGTGAGTCAGCCATACATTCTGGATCTAAATATTTATCTGTTTTACTGATCTCAGCAATAGTGTCACCCCAATAGTTTCATATGTTTAATACATGCTACACACTTGTCCCAGGCACAGGTACAAAAAGCAGCTGATCAGTGTCAAACAAAACATAAAAAAACCCCTCAAAACACTGCAGTTATTTTGTAAAGAAGCATAATTGAACCCAATAGTTAAGGCTTGAGCCAATTGCCTGATTAAATAAATGAGTTTATGCCATAATCTGAAGCTGATTTTCTTCAATTGAAGTTAATGGGAAGACTCCCCTTGGCTTCAGTGGGAATTGGTTTGGGCCCTGCCTGCATAAATCTCAAGGGTTCAGTTGTGGCATATATCTATAAATCAATGTTAAAGGGGTGTGAAGGTGCATTGTCCCACCAGGGACTCTGGGAGTCATATTTGAAATGGTTACAATGGCGCCTAGTCCTCTAGAGAATGTGGTTGCAGAAGGGGAAATGGGTTTGTATTCTTTTTGCTCTCCCTTCCTGTAGACCAGAGAAAGGGCCTGGCCCAATCTTATCCTAAAAGTTACATGTGTTGAAATCATAAAAATTTTCAGGCAGTTTTAAAAGAAAAAACGTGTTTTACTCTTATTCAGTGGAAATTTCCCTGTGGTTTGGAATGGGATTTCTGATGGTTCCTACTTAGCTAAGGTCTCAGTCCCCTGGTCCTTACTAAGACACATTGCGTGAATAGGTACTTCAGAGGGCAGGTCCCTTGACTGTAGGCAGAGTATATATTTACATCCTGATAGATGAATGAGCTAGAATACATAAGTAAAAGAACATTTATCTCTAACCATTGTAATGATTTTCAATAGCAAGACCTCAGATAACCTAGAAATGATAGATACAATACACCAATGCCTACATCACATGTCAGATTGGCTACTTGTGAAGCAGAGTATTATCATGTGATAGGCAACCTGGACCTGGTTCTTGACTTTGTTATACTGGTTTTATGCTAATGTAACTCCACTGAAGTCAATGGAGTTATTACAGAATAAATTGCTGTACAGGGGTGGAGGATCAGTTCTTATGTGTGTTGTGACACACCAGTTTTATGTGTTCGCATTTTGAGGAGAAGGAAAACCTGATGGAGGATTGTGTGGAGACAAGAACAAAACAAAACGAGAGTATGTCTACTGGGGTAGAGTTGTACTTTGTTAAACTGGATCTCATTAATACACAGATGCTTTTTAACTCACAAAAAATAGCCAGGGCTTAGTTGAAGAGCTTTGGGATGAGGTCTTATGTTGTTTCGATTTTTAGGATTTTTTCAAAATATTCCACAGTATGTTTACCTGAACATTGTGAACTATCACAAAAATAATCACAATGATCACAGTACATTTTGTGATGCAATGTCCTTGATTTGTGTGTGTGTGCATTTATTCACTTAGGGTCAGATTGTGTTTGGTGCTTGTGTCTAGGCAAAGATGATGAGAGGGCTCAATGTCCTATACCTTCTTTGCCCCTGCAAAGGTGCCAGACAGGGCTCCACCCTTACACTCAGGGAGCCCTGTAGTTAGTGAGAGTTTATTGTAGTCATCTTTTGTTTCATATTATTTCAATGGTTGTGGGAGTAAAGCAAGGACAGCTTTTGATAAACCAATGAAAAAAATCTCTGTGGAAATCTCAGAGTTCTTGAGCGTATATCATCTCTAGTTCATGTGTGTCAAAAAGTGGTCTATTTGCATTGGATTCATTTGTAAAAAGTTGATTTAAGTATAACAAAATAAATGATGGCTAACCTACTGAACACATTTTTAAGTAAAGATGTACATGTACTAAAGTCACTGATATCCATCCAAAGTCCCAATTCTGCAAATTCTTATACGTGTGAATAGTTATACTGAACTCAAAGTTACTCAAGTGCTTATGTGTTTTCATGCCTGGGGCCTAAATTAGCAGGATCACAAGGTAGTAGGAAAGCAACTAACTACTCTTTTGGGGACAAATTCTGCTCTAATGTAAACAGGGATAATTCTAGTTGCTTTCTCTAAAGGTTTCATTATGTAAATACACTGGAAGAGAAAAAAAGGAGAAGAGAGGAAATAATGTCTGATGTCACAATCTAACCACTCACCAATGAGCTGCTTGTAGGGCAGCAGTAGAGGAATGAAATAGGTGATAAAAAGAGAAGAAAAGGGCAAGAGGAGGAAGGTTGAAGACATTTTTTATGTAAGAATTTCAGCCCCTGACCCTGGAGACATCCAGTGACGTCACCTTCCCTACCAACCAACAATGAGCTGCTGAAAGAGTGATTTACTTCCAATGTCACTGACAGAGTAGAAGGGGAAGAGGGTGAAGAATAGGAGGAAGGGAAAGAGATGAAGAGGGGGAGGAATCATATGGGCGGTGCTACTCTGTGAGTTTTCACAAATACAAACTGCTAGATTGTACATGCAATATATTTTCAATATATCAATTAAAATAATTAAAATGGGTAAGGATTTAGTTTGATTTTATTTTAAGGAAATTGCGGTATTTTGCTATGTGAACTTTCACGTCCTTGCTTTCTTAATTACCATAATTTAGCTAGACAACTGTTGGTCCTTATATTTCATGCATTCTTTTCAGTGGATTATTGTAATTTATGTAATTTTATGCTTGCATCTGTGATAACTTTTTGAAGCATCCAGAACCGTATCCTAGAATGAATACAAGTCTGCTGACAATGGATGACTTCTGGCAATACCATGGGTACAAAAATATTTTAAAATACATCTATATTAATTACTTACATATGATATTTTAGTGCTCTGTAGTGCAGATTGTTAATGGAGAAAAGAATAATTTAGGAGACTATGTTTATATTAAGCAAGTGAAATGTATGTCTCTAAATTGGGCTCCTGAGGGTTATTTATGGTTGAGCATGCAGGGCTGGTAAAATTCATTCATTACTGGCTAGCAGTGTGAAGACTGATGCAAAATATGCAGGGTCAGAGTAGAATTTATTTTAACTGGATGCAGATACTTTATATCAAATAATTACAGAATTGGGGTGGTGATTTTAGTAGACACACAGCTAAGATGTCACAAGAAGATAAGCAATTGAATAACTGGCATGTGTTCAATATGGCTATTTCAAGAATAGATAGGGGCTATTTCAAGCATAGATAGGGGCATGCTGCCATAACGTTAACTGGGTGCTCTCAAAAAATGTTCAACTTAGTCAGTGATACATATGCTGAGGACCTTCCACTCCACAGCACAGACTCCAGCATCTATTGAGTTATACTGTTCTTATGGGGTTTGGACATGTAAATGCATTTAGCAGTCTCATCCTGGTCCTTAACAGATGCTTGCCATTTTCATAGAATCACCATATAAGTTGTTCCATTTGGAAGAAAACCTCTACTCCTGCAGAGTTCAGTGGTTGTTGCAGTCAGGAACTGTGTAATGTACATTCGCATATCTGTATGTGGAAGAATACTGTGCAAATTAAGTTGCTGCCTGCAGCTAAAGGGCACCTTTATGTGTAAATTAAACACCCAAGAGGGCGCAAAGTGTGAGTGGTATTCATCTGTCTTTGACATAAGGTAATTTAGATGCAGTACTGGTAAAATTATTTTTCCATATGAATTTTTTAAAAATATAAAAACATGCATTAAATGTGATCACCCCGAGAGTAAAGAACTAATAGTACATTCTATAGCCAGTGTAGTATTTACAGACACTATTTCTCCTTTTACATGGACTTCATTGGCAGCTGTTGTTTTGTATGGGAGGGCAGAATAGGGTCATAAGAATATACTCATTCTTACTTTTCCTATCCCTTCCTCTCCATCTGATTGTACCCTACCATTCCCTAGCATCTGATCTCTGTTCTTCTTAACCTGCTTCCCTAGTTACCCTGTCTGACACCACCTACCTCCTCAGCTGAGTTGGATCCAGGTCCCTGTCTGTTCTGTGTCTGATGAAATCAGGAATGAGTAGTCAGGTAGGCAGCACATACAGGGGATCAGCAGATCATTTTCAGTATCACAGAGGATGGGTGAGACAAGACTCCTTTGAAACAAAATCTTAGCCCAATTTCCTGCTAATGGAAACTATCTCCCCAGTTACCAGACTAACATCCCTAGCAGATGCTCTCATGATGCTCCAAAATATAGAAAGCTCCTAGAATGTTATCCATCTTGAACTTGGCCAGCTTTGTAAAGATGACACAGAGCAAGTGAAAAATTTTGGAGCCTCATCACAAAAACATCGGGGAAACTTTAGATTTCATACCACAAATAAAAAAATCTGAGGGAGTCTGAGTCCCTCTTTCCCCCTTTATGAGCTTGGGGTCATGCCCCTCTATGTGTGAGTGTGGGTGTCTGAGCCTTTCTTCCTGCCATCCATATGAGCTGGAATCTGGGGGGTTTAACACCTCCTGACCCTACTCGCCATCTCAGCCAACAGCTGGCTTATCTAGAGGGAGGGCTTGAGCCTCTCTCTGCCTTCCTATGTGTGATCCGGGATCTTGGGGGGGCTCTGTATACCCTGCCTGCCCCCTCATATGTTAGCTGGGATACTATGTACTGTATGGAGGGAGGAGGAGAAAACCTATTGTAATGAACGGAGAGGTATGCACCTCTCAGAGTGATGGTTTCAGGCTGTATATCTCTCCATGAGGAGTTCTCATTCATCTGAGAACATCTCCTTGGGATGAATGGACCCCTTCCCACCTCTCTGAGTCTCCAGTCCTATGCTGCAGGTGGATGTGTAGAGCCTGTTCCCTATACAATAGGTCCAGATTTGGGGAAGGGACTCTGTTTCTCCATTCTGCTGTCCCTTCCTGTCTTCATCTGGTACATGCAAGTAGCAAGGAGGAGAGCAGACCTGGTGTGTGTATGTGGGGTGGGCTCAGAGCTGCAGGAGTGTGCGTGTGTGAGGGGGAGAGGTTAGAATGGTGGGTTGTCTAACACCTTTCTTTGTGAAGGCAAAATTTGATGTAACACTATGCCCCTGGGTGGATTGTTGGACTCAGGGATTGAAACTGGGACCTCTGGGTCTTAATGCATGACCCCTCTACTGCTATAGCAGGCTTTAACCTCTGCATGGGGAACAGAGCACCACACCGAGCTGGCAGGGGTTAAGTTAGGTTTAGGCAAGGCGTAGCAAACAGGAACTACCTACATCTCACCTACACTCAGACACATTACACAGCCTACATTACACAAGCACCCTAGACTTGCTAAATGTTACACTCTTCAATAATGAAACTCTGGACAATGTGGATCACTTCTGCTATCTTGGCTCAACTTTAACCAGCTCACTTTGCCTTGATACAGAAATTGACAAGGGAACCAGCAAAGCCTCTGTCACCTTTTGCAAAGTTACCTCACGTGTCTGGAACAACAAGGTGCAAACCCTGAATACAAAGGGGTCCATTTATCAGGCTTGTGTCCTCAGTACCCTCCTTTACAGCTGTGAAAGCTGGGTCACAGACCTCAAACAGAAGCGGAGATTGAACAGCTTCACCTTCGCTGCCTCAAAAAAATCCTTGGAGTCATTTGGGACCAATGGATCACTCACAATGAGATCCTTGAGAGAAACGGCCTACAGTCTATACAGACTATGCTGGATGCTTGCAGGCTTCACTGGCTGGGACACGTGGAGCACATGCTTCAAGATTGTCTGCAGAAGGTTGTGCTCTATGGCCAACTTAAGAATTACCTGCGACGCAGAGAAACACCAAAGCTCTGATACAGTGACAAGGTTAAGCAGAGTCTCAAGAAATTCAACATTCCCACTGATAACTGGGAGAGGTCTGCCCCCAGCCGCTCAGTCTGGAGAAGCCGGGTCAAGGCTGGTGCAGTCATTGCGAAGAGTCATCAGAGAGCCTAGGCTGAGGCCTGTAGGAGAGCCAGGAAGCAGCATGTGCTCCAACCTCCATCTGGCGAGTGGACCTGTATCCACTGTGGGAAGATCTACCTGCTTGTGCATTGGACTCTTCTTCCACGCAACTGCCAAGCACCATTGACTGATTGACTTCGTCATGTTTTCTTTTATCTGTCAAGAAGTTGGATGGCCATATCACCCTTGTCCAGATGTCCTGAGAAATTGCCTTTACTTATCCCTCTCTAAGCCCCAGGATCACCACTCTGTATGCCACCAGACTGCTGACAACCCCCATGGGAAGAAGACCCCTGCAAACTGCTCTGGGAATAGCCTAAATATTCAGAAATTCAGTGCTGAAATGAGGCATACTTGAACCCTCAAAGTACACATGCACCACCTTCATATCACAGTCACTGCACTGCCATGCTGCTCCAACTAATCCCTCCAGCATTCAATAGAGCTACACATAATGCTGCGAATACAGCTGGAATCCATATTTGTAGAACATAACAAAACGAATGCTGTGGACTATTAGCCTGTCCCAGGTATTGAGGGACTGTCCCACTTGGAGCCACAAAAATCCGCTGTCCCAGTTGAAGTAGCTGCTGTCCCACCAGGCTGGCTGGGCTTGGCTCCCTGCTCCAGGCTTGGCAATCTGGCCCTTGGTGCACAGGGTCACACTGACACTCATGTTTGGCCTGCTCCCCTGACGGAGTGGCAGGGGAGGCCACCACAGCCCCACATGCCAGAGGCCAGGTTACAATGCCTGGAACAAAGAGCCAAGGCCAGCCAGCCTGTGGGACAGGAAATGCAGGCGCCATTGCTGTGGGAGAAATATGGGGCAGGCTTGCTCTGTAACTTCCCCTCACCCAAGCACCCAACCCCTCTACCCACATTAGCCACCTGAAATGCTGGGAGATTTGCCTTCCTCATATCTACTCAGAGTAGCCTCATAGTGTCAAAACTTGCACTGACCCTTTTGGAGGGAGCAGGGCCAGTATGGCTGTGAATTGTCAGCTGATGCCACTTAGGTTTTAAAAAGAGGCACCTGAGTCTAGGGAAGGGAAGCCTGGGTGAATTAGGCCAGAGAGTCAGTCACAAAAGGGGCAGAGAGCACAGACATGGGGCTCTCGCTGCTGGCTCCCTGGGAATAGGGAGACAGGCCAGAAGTGGGAAGTCTCTGGGAGTGACTGCCAGAATCCTCCGGGAGGTAGGCAGTGAGAGTGCGGAAGGTAAAGGGGAAAACTCCCCTTGGAGCTATAGCCCAGGGTGAGCTGAAGAACTGTTTCTTGTTGTTTTCGCTGAAGTTTGGAAAATAAAATTGCCTAAAAGAGACTTTGGGTGTGGCACTGTGTCCTTTGCAAGCTGGGGAGAAGCCCTGCCTTGTTACACATAGAATATAAGGCCTTAGGGGACCATTAGATCACCTAGTCTAAACTCCTCTATAATACAGGGAAGAGAATTTCATCCAGTTACTCATGTATTGAGTCAAATAATTTGTGTTGACTAAAGCATCCTCCAGTAAGGTATCCCTTATTTATTTGAAGATATCAAGAGATGGAGCATGTAGCCCTTGCTGAATCATTCCCAGCGGCTATTGCCAGCTCCCAAGAGACAGGGGGCAGAGTTAAGATTGTGTTGTGGGTGTGGTGTACACCTTGACTTTGTATTTGTATTGCATCCGATGAAGTGGGGTTCTGCCCATGAAAACTTGTGCCCAAATAAATGTGTTAGTCTTTAAGGTACCACGGGATTCTCGCTGTTTTGTATTTCTTGATTTTCACTCTCCATATTCTGGCAGAGCTTGAGGCACCACTGGGCAATCTTAACCCTTTGTTAATTAAGTTTTTGATTCACTGGGAGCTGTAATTCCCGGCTTGTGTAGACAGACACATGCTAGTTTTGACTGAGCGAATGTGCTAAACATAGCCATGTGCTTATAAGGAATGTAGAGACATTATAAGCCAGATTTTGAAATGTAGGCACTTACGTTGCACCTGCTGAATGTGCACATGCAACTATTTTCTGTGCAAAATCCAAACTTGTGCACGCCAATCGGTATTTATCATTGTAAGTGTTTGCAATCTCCATCTTTTCAATCATTTTATTATTTTAATTCAAATTTAAGTCATTTATTAAAATGAAAAGCTCCTGGCATGTAACGGGAACATGATTGCTGTTGCACTTATGTAGATGCCATGTATGCTCCTCTGTATGGCTACCTGGTTCAGAGAAACTTCTTTCGCAGCTGCTCTGGTCTGCTAGTGATGTAAATGAACAAGAAAGCCATGCTTGTCATCAATTCCTTATACTCTCCCACTCACTGATGTACCATCCGGTAACAGTCTGAGTCTGATTTAGAGAGAGGTTTCAGTATGAGCAGCAGCAGATTGTGGATTTACTCTGTTCATATTGGCTTTTCAAATTGCAGCTTTAATCATTCAAGTGAAATTGTTAAATCACATACAGGAAATTATGGACACAGTTCTTTGTCTAGTTTTTCCATTAATTCCTATTCCTTCTCTATATTACTATGCTCATTTTGGTCTGTGTGTCCTTGTCACTATGTATAAATTGTTAGAAGGTTGCTATTACTAATCACATTTGCCTATCAACGGTATAATTACATGAAAGCTTGACTCTGTGATTTTTTAGAGTATAAGAGATGACTAGAGGTTATTGTTCTGAGGTATAATTATGTGCTCATTCTATTACAGTGGGCCTTGAAGGGAACTTGATGGTTATTATTAACTGTGGGTGTGAATGCATATAGCAGCACCAAACTCAACTGCAGCTGTTCTGTAATTGCCAATGCAACGTGTAACTGAGTCCTTCCCTAGTTCACTTCTCTCATGGTTTTCTCTTGTTCACAAAGATACTTGCATATTTAAGCCTACTTTCTACTGTCATGTGCTGTATATGTTGATCCAAATCTTGGCCTCTGGCTCTGTCCATTTTGGGGCTGCTCCAGTGCCAGAATTTGCCCTAAAAAGGATTCACATGACATAAGTTGGACCCAGGGATTTGGCTTATTGGCTTTTGGTGCCATTTATGTCAGAATGCCACAAAAACAATGGTAGGGGCAGAAGGGGATCTTATATAGTATTTCAATACAATGTTCTTCCAATACCACATATTCCTGTACAAGCTCCTAGGGTTCTTTTAAAGGTTCAGAATAGAATGTACCATATGTAGAATCTGCAGTTTGTAAAGTGCATTAATTATGTGAAGAAAGATCAGGTATTTCCCTATGACCCCATAATGATAACATAATATGAATAATACTTTGCAGTTACACTCTGGATTTACAGTAGGTTAACTGAGATGAGAATTTGGCCCCTTAGTCTTTCTTCTATAAGGGTGAAATTCATCATCATAGGCCTTGTGCTGGCTCTAACAGAGGGTTGTAATTCACCATTAATGAGCTTGATTGAACTAAAGCATCTATCACAGTCAGATAGGTATTTTACTCAAACTGATAGTTTTTCTAATATTTTGGAAAGCATGGGTGGTACAAAACGTATATTCTGTAGATGCAAATGTTTTCTTGGAAATGCTGATGCATGTCCAGAATGCTTATATACTGACCCTGTTTAAACATTTCCTATTAAAGTTATTTCCAAAATCAGAATGGAATTCTTTAAGTTGGCATATGAGTAGCATCCCTTTACTGAAGACAAATGTAACTCAGGACAGACTTCTGAAAATGTAAGCATTGCTGACACAAGATGAAAAGTACATCTGATAAAAATGTCACTGCTAGAATAAGACTGTAGCATCAATGCTAATAGCAGTCCTTAGAAGATTTTGATCTGCAAGTTTGTAGTCTATCAGAAAAAAATTTGGGGTTTCAGATTTAATCTAATCTTATCAACTCCATTTGAAGTATGGTATTAAAATTTTTTTACTAGAGCTTCTGAATAAAACCAAGAATTACAAATGTAAGTTAGAGTTTCTTTGGATGTTTTCAGTATTTATGGGCAGCTTTCCCAGAGCAAAATTACAATTTTATCTCTTTTCAGCATTCTATTAAAAAAAATAAAATAAAAGGGCAATAGGAATTCATAAATCTGAATATTTCTTTCTCCAGGGAAAGAAGTTCTGTCACAAGGCATGTCTTATTTATGGATTATGTTTTCACTTCCTTTTGTCCCAAAGCATCTTTACAGAAATGGGGAGCAGCACAGCATTGTCATTCATTGCTATCCATGGCTTCTTCCTCCATTAAACCCAACCTGGTCATGTCCCTGCATATGATGTCCTGTCAGCTTTTAGGTTGGACTGATCTTGGTTGTGTTTGTATTATTTTCTTTGCCATTTGTTTATCTTCTGCAATGCTCCAGCATAGTAATTTTTTCAATTGTTGCTAACCCTGTATCCAAGTTCACACATAATAGCTTGTCTACATGGCCCCACAATCTGGATTACAGGGGTGTGAATTACAGCACTCACTGAAGTATTGCTCTGTAAGGGGACGAAGTTAATAAGAACTAAGTATCTTTAGTTTGCATTAATAAGGTGTACATGAGGCAACTGCAGCACATCACTTTAGTACATGCTGCAATTCACATTCCCATAGTCTGCACTGCGGGACCAGGTAGACAAGCCCTTACTCCCCTTCTAACTTCTTCCTTTGTCTTAAAATCATTTAGCTTTACACCTGCCATCTTCCGAAGAACTCATCTCTACTGCTTCCAGCCTTCTGATTGTCTTTCATTTAATGCAGCTACTTCCAGACCATAGCATAACACTGTTAGAACACTGGCTTGACACATGTTTATTTTGGTATCAAATGTAATGTTTTTATCAGTCTATAATTTCACCAGTTTCTATGCAGCACTTGTAGCTAAGGCACATTGCCTTCTAACTGCATCCTTGATGGAACCATCAGCACTGATCAAACTTTCTAGATACTCATAAGTTTCTACTTGTTCTATGACTTTGCTGCTGCTGGATTTCAACACTTTATCTATTGTCTCTTTTCCCAGATGCAACCACTTTGTCATCTTGGCATCTGTTGTAAGTCCAAGTTGACTACACCAATTTTCCAAGGTAATAAAGAGTATCGTCATTAATTCAAATGTTTTTGTCAGTTGCACGATGTCATCTGCATAAGCTAAGGAGTTTAATTCTAGACATCCAATGTCATGTCCTCCAACTCATCTAACAGTCTTAATGTTCAGTTTAAAAACATGATGATAAGCCATGGTGATTCCATGTCCCCTTGTCTTACATCAAACTTTGACTTGAACTCAATAGCCAAGTCTTATGGCATTGCAAGAGTCTTCAGACATAGCTTTTATAATTGCAATGATCTTATCTGGAACTCCAAGGGATTTTGCTGCTTTCCATAATGCTTCCAAATGTTGGCTCTTCAGGCAAGTCTGTCTAGGAGATGTTTCTTAGTCTCTAAAGGTAAGAAGACTAAGGTGGAACTCCTGACACTAACAGGCCAGCAGGCGATGACATGGCATTCCCATGAGATGGATACAGGACATTGGCCTAGCAAGCCATTACATCCAAAACTCACTTGTTATAGGAATAGTACAGCAAACCAAACTGATTTATATGGATTTTGATCCAGGCCTAATAGATGGAAATGGTCCTAGATTTCAAATAACAGCTAAATGTATTACACTTATTGTGAGCTGGAAATTTGCTCCAGGCCAGACTGAGTAGTGATGTAATTAAGGAAGTTATAAGTTTCCATTGCTACCATACAGAAGACACGTTGGCTGGTTAGAGGATTGTTGACAGTCGGAAATTATACTTTGCTTTACTCCAGATAGTGAAGTGGACAAGTGAAGCATAGAGATGGGGTGGCTATAGCAGTGGACAAGAAAACAGTTACTTCAGTGAACAGTTGGAAACTAGTGTCTGAGCAGATGTCACAGCAAGGTTTACTCTGTCTACAATAAACTATGCATAACTGTGATCTGCTCTTACATACTGTGATAGGGCATACACACCCCGCACTGGGCCAGAAGATTGTAAAGGACAGTACTAGGCCCAGGTAATCCTGCCCCGTGGGTCCTGCTGAGTATGCTACAACTGGAGAAAGGGCTGAAAAGGGAGCAACCCAGATCAGAAGGGAAGAGGCCGGGGAGGAGGACAAACCTACCCTGTTAGCTCCTGACAAGGGCACTGGAGAAACCTCCTTGAGAAAATAAGGCTATATGCTGAGCCTGGTTGGGGCTGATGGTTGGTTTCCTTTTCTTTTCACTTTATCTTGGACTGGAAGCTGAGAGAAGAAAGCAGTGGTAGAAAGTAACCCTTCCCAAGCAATGTTGACCCTCCTAGGGCCCTGTATCAGAGCATGGTGGAGTGGCCTAGGTGCGCCTACCACTGCCCTTGGAACAGGAAGGATTCAGAACTCCTGTTCACTTCACCACACCTCTGATAAATGAAGGAGTAGGACTGCAAGGACCCACTGGGAAGTGGCACCAGGTGCTGTAATCACGAGGCCACCTAACCCACCAAGGACCCTAAATGGGATGAAATTTTAATAGTGCAAAGTGCAAGGTCATGCATTTAGGGACTAGCAACAAGAATTTTTGCTATAAGGTGGGTACGTAACAGTTGGAAATGAGAGAGGAGGAGAAAGACCTGGCTATATTGGTTGATCACAGGATGACTATGAGCCACCAATGTGATGTGGCTGTGGAAAAGGCTAATGCAGTCCTAAGATGCATCAGACGAGGTATTTCCAGTAAAGACTTGGAAGAGTTAGTACCATTACACAAGGCACTGGTGAGACCTCATCTGCAATATTGTGTGCAGTTCTGGTCTCCCATGTTTAAGAAAGGTTAATTCAATCTGGAACAGGTGCAGAGAAGGCCTATTAGGATGATCCAAGGAAAACCTACCTTATGGGAGGAGCTTCAAAAAGCTTGGCTTATTTAGCTTAATCAAAAGAAAGCTGAGGGGAGATACGTTTGCTGTAGAAATACATCAGAGGGATAAATACCAGGGAGGGAGAGGAGTTATTTAAGTTAAGCACCAATGTGGACACAAGATATAAATTGGCCATCAACAAGTTTAGGCTTGAAATCAGAGGAGTGAAGTTCTGGAACAGCCTTCCAAGGGGAGCAGTGGGGGCCAAAAAACCTAACTCTCTTCGAGACTGAACTTGATAAGTTTATGGAGGAGATGGTATGATGAGACTGCCTACAATGGCATGTAGCCAGTTTGTGATTGCTAGCAGCAAATATTTCTAATGGCTGGTGATGGGACACTAGATGGGGAGGGATGTGAGTGACTACAAATAATTATTTCCCAGGTGTTTGGCTGGTGGATCTTGCCCACATCCTCAGGGTCTAACTGATCACTGTATTGGGGTCAGAAAGGAATACTCCCCCAGGTCAGATTGGCAGAGGCCTGGGGAGATTTTTGCCTTCCTCTGCAGCATAGGGTATGGATGATTTGCAGGTTTAAACTAGTGTAAATGATGGATTCTCTAACTTGAAGTCTTTAAATCATGATTTGAGGATTTCAGTAACTCTGCCAGAGGTTAGGGGTCTTACAGGGATGGGTGGGTTTTATGGCCTGCAATGTGCAGGAGGTCAGACTAGATGATCATGATGGTCCCTTCTGACCTGAGTCTATGAGACTCTATTATGCACATCAACAAAAGCAGCAGAAAAGGAAGAGGATGGATTTTATCAACAACTGGATAGCATTGAAGATGAGATTCCTGATCATGGTCTGATTCTGATAATGGGAGATAGGAATGCACAGATTGGCAGTGAACATGGTAAGCAAATGACTAGTGTAGGACAGGACAGCAAATAATAATGGCGAAGGTTAAGAACTTGCTGTGAGATGCACAATCTGATTATTGGTCATACTTGGTTTCCTCACAAAGACATGCATAAGGTTGCATGGAACTCACCAGATAGTTCAACCAGATTGACCACATTATTATCAGTAAAAGGTATAGATGGTATGTTAGTCTACAGAAGTGCTGAGTGTGGCATGATTACGAACAACTCTTATGATTATGATTACTACTACATGATTATGAACTATGAATGGGAAAGATTAAGTTAAAGTTCAAGACAAAAATGGGTGCAACTGGAGCCACATTTGATCTTGGTATATTAAGGGATAACTCTGTGAAGAAAACATATAAGGTGATGGTTGGAGGGCTTTTTCAAGCTTTTAATTTGTGATGATGAAATCTCACTACAGATCAGGTAGAAAATATTCAAGAAAACAGTACAAAACATAGTAGAAGAAGTTATTGGAAGGCATAAACAAATAAAGAAAAGCTGGACAAGCAATGCAACAAGAACTTTACCAAGAAAAAATGTAAACAAGCCAAAACAGCTGGGAAAACAGAAAAAGCATTACAATAAGCAGTGAAGAAGTCAAAAAGACTGGACAAACAAATGTTTGGAAAGAAGAGGCTCAACAACTAGAGGGCAGCATCAAGAAAACAACATATGAAAATGATGAATAAAAAAGTTGTATGGAAACACAGTCAGGCCAATGGTACAAGTGATTAAAAAAAGCTACAGGTAAACTGACAACAAATGCTGAAGAGTGTTGTAAGTACAGAAAGAGCATTTTGACAAAGTGGTGAACCCTGTAGTTCATCCAGAGGTAAGGATTCTAGATGAACAAGGCAGCTTGCAAAGCAGGATGGGTATGAGCACTGAACAACTATTAGAGGAAGAAGATGTCGAAAGAGCAGTGAAGCAGTTTAAAAACAAGAAGGCTGCAGGAATAGACAGTATAACAGTTGTGCTGCTAAAAGCCAGCAGGACGAGTGATAGCAAAGTACTGTATTAGAAAAAAATATACAAGAAGGTATGGGAGCAAGAGGAGGTGCCAGATTACTGATTAGTAATCCTGAAGAAAGGAGATCCCACCAATCCAAATAACTATAGAGTTATAAATTTACTGTCAATACCAGGAAAATCATGATGAAAGTAAATGTCAACAAGTTAAGGCCAGTTTTAGAGGAAGCGGTAAGCAAGGAACAGTACAGCTTCAGACCAGGCTGCAGTTTCATTGATCAGATATTCATGCTCTGATAGCTGATGGAAAAAAGTCAGAATGGGGATTAAAGATGTTTGCTATTCTTATTGACTTCACAAAGGATCAAGCTTGTGTCTCAAACTGTGTATGTGTTTTGTGCTCATTCTAGTGACAGACTGATAGTATTGGGTTGATCTAAACATATTAGTCAGTAGGTATTACATAAACATCCCAATTCCAGCGCATAGCTATTTAAACATACTCTATCCTCACTATTCCAATCCTAGGATCCTTTTGGTTAGGAACTACCAATCATGCCAAATTCTGTGGTGGTTTTGTGTGTGGCTAAATGAAGTTATTTTTTTAGACTTTGAATGCTTTAAATAATAAATATCAGGCAGCCAGCATTCTATAATATTGAGCCTAGATCCTCAACTGTGTAAATTGGTGTAACTCATTGAATCATAGAATTATAGGAATGTAGGGCTGGAAGGGACCTCAGGAAGTCACCAAGTCCACCCCATTGTGCTGAACCAGGACCAAATAAACCTAGACTACCCCTGATAGGGGATTTTCCAACCTATTCTTGAAAACTCCAGTGATGGGGATTCCACAAGCTTCCCTTGGAAGTCTATTCTTGAATTTAAAAAATTTTATCATTAGAAAGTTTTTCCTAATGTCTAATCTAAATCTCTTTTGCCGCAGAGTAATCCAATTACTTCTTGTCCTACCTTCCCTGGACAGAACAATTGATCATAGGCCAGTTTACAACAGCCCTTAACATATTGAAGACTGTTGTCAGATTCCCCCTCAGTCTTTTTTTTTCTGTTATCAGATTTCTCTCAGACTAAACATGCCCAATTCCTCTCTGGACTGTCTCCAATGTATCCTCCTTTCCTAAAGTGTGGCACTCAAAACTGAGCACAATGCATCAGCTAAGGCCTCACCAATGCCAAGCAGAGAGGGACAATTATCTCCCATGTCTTACATACAACACTCCTGGTAATACACCCCAGAATAATAGTCTTATTCTCAACTGTATCACAATGTTGACTCATATTCATTTTGTGATCCACTATAACTATAATCCTCAGATCCTTCACTTTAGTACTACCACCTAGCCAGTTATTCCACATTTTGCAGTTTTCATTTGATTTTTTTCCTTCCAAAGTGAAGTACTTTGCACTTGTCCTTACTGAATTTCATCTCATTGACTTCAGACCAATTCTCCCATTTGTCAAAGTCATTTTGAATTCTAGTCCTGTCCTCCAAAGTGCTTGCAACCTCTTCCAGTTTGATGTCATCGATTAATTTTATAAGAATCCTTTCCACTGATACTAGTTATCAATGAAAATATTGAATAGTACCACACCCAGAGCTGACCCTGCAGGACTCCACTAGATATGCCCTTCCAGTTTGAGAATGAACCATTGAAAACTACCCGTTGAGTACATCTTTCAACCAGTTGTGCACCCACATTATAGATACAAGGTGGGTGAAGCAATATCTTTTTTTAGACCAGCTTCTGTTGGTGAGAGAGAGACAAGTTTTCAAGCCACACAGAGCTCTTCTTCAGGTCTGGGAAAGAAACTCCCAGCCTCAAAGCAAAATGCAAGGTGGAACAGTTTGCTTAGCTTGTTGGTCCAATAGAAGATATTATCTCACCGACTTTGTGTCTCTTTATAGTAATTTCATCTAAACAGCATTTCTCATTTGCTTATGAGAATATTATATGGGCTGTGTAAAAAGCCTTTCTAAGATGCTTTCCCCCACCCACTAGCCCAGTAACCCTGTCAAAGAAAGAATTTAGATTGGTTTGGCACAATTTGTTCTTGACAAATCTATGATGGCTATTCCTTTCACACCTTCCTTTCCTTAGATTTATGAAATCTATCATTTCACAATCACTGTCACCCAAATTGCCTTCCATCTTCAGATTCACCACCAATTCCTCCTTGTTGGTCAGACTCAAGTCTAAAATGGTGTCCCCTTCATTACTTCTTTCACTGTCTTTAACAAAAAGTTGTCCCTAATACATTTCAAGAACTTATAGGAAATTTTATGTTTTGACATAGTACTTTTCCAACTGATGTGTGAATAGTTAAAGTCCCTCATTACTACCAGGTCTAAGGTTTTGGATATTTCAGTTATTTGTTCTAGAAATGCCTCATCCACATCCTCTACCTGATTTGGTCGTTTCTAGCAGACCCCTACCATGAAGTCAAACTTATCTTTTTGTGCTTTTCTCTTTACTAGGAGACTTTCATCAGGTGTGCCTCTCACCTCCTTCTTGACCTCAGAACAAATGTATATTCTTGATGTAGAATGCAACACCTCCTCCCTTTTCATTCTGCCTGTCCTTCCTGAACAAGCTATACTCCTCTATACCAGTATTCCAGTCTGTGATGCCAATTAAGTCAGACATTAGTTTATGGATAAATACTTCCTGTTCTTCCTATTTATTCCCCATATTCCTTGGATTTGTGTGTAGATATCTAAGAGATTTAACAGAGTCACCCATTGATTCCCCTCTTTTTGTTCTGTGACCCTAAAATTTTCTATGCCCCCTGCAACATCTGTTAAGGTTGCCTTTTTTATGCTTATGCATGGGCTTTTGTCACCTACCCTCTTTGGACCTACTTTAAAGCCCTCATAATGAGGTTGGCGAGTCAGTGCGTAAAGATGCTCTTCCCTTTCTTGGTCAGAGGGACCCTACCTCTTCCCAGCAGACCTTCTTCCTAGAACAGCGTCCAGTGGTCAAGGAAACTGAAACCCTCCTGTCAACACATCTGTGCAGCCATGCATTCATCTCCAGGATGCATATATTCCTGCCTGGGCCCTTACCTTCTATCAGGAGGATGGGTGAGAGTGCAACCTGTGCCTCCAAATCCCTCTCTGTTGCTTCCAGAGCCCTGTTGTCACTGAGGATCTGCTCACAATCATACCTGGCAGTATTATGAGTGTCCATGTGGATGAGCAGCATGGGATAGTGGTCAGAGACACAGATGAGCATTAGCAACCTTTCTGTAATACCTTGGATGCAGACTCCAGGCAGGCAGCACACCTCTTGGATCATCATATCTGTTTGGTAGATGGATGCCTCCACCCTCCTCAGAAGGGAGTACCTGACCACCAACACCCTTCGTCTCCTCTTGGGTGCAGTGGCTGTGGCCCTCGCAGTCTTGGGACCAGGTGGCTCCTCCTTTTAGCCATTGGGGTCTGCTTCTTATCTCCTGTTGCCAGTACATCATATTGGTTCTTCACCACAATGGATGGGGTCCTGGGAGGGGTGGGGCGGGGGTGAAGCGCTCTTCCTGCCTGAGGTGGCTATCAGCCATTCTCCTCCCCGGAGAGCACCTGGTTCTCCTTCCTTCTCTGGTGTTGCTATAGTCATCTTTTGTTGGCTAGCATCCTTTGTCTCAGATGTTTCCATGTGCATCCTGACGATGAAATCCTCATGCTCCCGGATGCTATGCAGACAAGCCACCTCCTCCTGCAACTTTCTTATCTGCTTCCTCAGGGATTGCACCAACAATCTCTTCTCACACCAAGTGGTTCCCCTTGCCTGACTTTCGTTGGTGGGGACATGCAGGCCATATTCCCTACAAGTCAAGACCAGGGCCTGGGTGGATGCCTCTAGTGTCTGTATGCCTGTCTGACGGGGCCACACAGATGCAGGCAGAGGAAAAGCTAGCAGTGGTGTTGGCAACACACCGTTTTCCTCCCATTAAGGGTTCTCTCCTATAGAGTACTTGCAGGCTAAGGACAAGAAAAAAATATACACCACACAATTCTACTTCCTTTCCTTCCTCTGCTGGTGAACTCAGTTGGCTAACTCCCTTACTCTCCCAGCTGCCTTTGTCTCACCAGTCACGAGTCTTACCAGTCACTGGGAGATTGTGTGCTTTTCTGAAATCAGCAGATACACTAAATGACAGAGAAAGTCTACCGCAAACCTGTGCAATGCACATTGTCACTAAAGAATTGTGCAATCTTGTACTGCTCTTATTCATATACTTTGTGGCAAGAGACTGGAATGGTTAATACCCTTTGCTGAAAACACAACATCTTTGGCCTGGTCTACACCTAAAATTTAGCTTGACACAGCGATGTTGCTCAAGAGTGAAAAATTCACACCCCTTGAGAGACAGAGTTAAGCTGATCTAAGACCTAGTGTGAACACTACTAGCTCAACAGAAGAAGTCTTCTACTGGCTTAGTCACCACCTCTGAAGGCAGTGGATTTAGTACAGTGATGGAAAAACTCTGTCAGTGTAGCAAATGTCTCCATTACTTTGCTACAGCTGCAGAGCCGCAGTGCCACAGCTGTGCTGCTGTAGCACTTGTAGTATAGACATACCCTAGCAATGTGGTATGACAGCATGCCATTAGTGTGGCTGCAATGATGCAAAGGAAAACAATTCATAAAACCAGGAGGCAACTTTCCCAATAGTTGTTTACAAATTGGGTATTAGCTAGGAAACACTGACTTCTGATTTTAGAAAATAAAAAGACATTGTCAACAACAGCTTGCAAGCGTCTGACTTTTAAAGGCCAACAATTTAATCGAGTTCTCTCAAAATCCAATGTTAGTTTTGTCAAAACAAAACAAAAAGCTGTAATCAATCATGTTAGAAAGCAGGCTTACACATGTTGTGAAAGTCTAGAGACGAGCTGCTTGGCTTGAACAAGCACTTTGATGTGTGAATCTATCAGTACCTTGTTTGAATCAGGTACATCTGCAGAACTAGGCTGGAAATTTCACAAGCAGAAGAGTCTGGTGAGACATCTGGGAATTTTTATTTCTGAATGGGCTACAGATGCCATGAAAACAGTCTCTGTCATGGCCTAGGGATATTGTTACTTCTACCTCCAGGATGCTCTTTATGTTGGTTTGACACTTTTGTGTAACTCTACTGGGGTCAATTGAGTTACACTTGATTTACATTGAAGAAGAATCAGGCCCTTTAGTTTGTTGAAGGTGTGAGTGAATTTTTATTTGACCATGAGTCAGACTGTTTGCTTAAGATAAAATGCTCTGTGTGTATATAGTGCTCAGCACTTTTGAAAATCAGACCACTTATCTAGGTGCCTAAATATGGATTTGGGAGTGTAACTTTTGGCTCCTATGTTTGAAAATCACAGTTGAAAAGGCACAGTTATGAATTAAGGCTGTGTGGAGGCATATTTCTCCAGCTATTTGCATGCACAATATTATCCTATTTTATCAATAATTATCTCTTGCCTCTTCCTGTTTTATATAGCCCTAACATGCACACATTTTCTAATCTAGATTCAGGCAATCTGCTATATAGCATGCCATGTTCAGAGAGGGGCTTAGAGATACATTTCATAATGTCAAAGGCTGTGGAGTTCCCAATCTAAAAAATACTGTTTCTTGAAAGTCCCCATGCAAACTGTTTTTGAATCAGACTTCTTTGCCATTTTCTGCCTTTTTTCATTCCCCACTTTAAAATAGTGAGGAATGTATCTTTTTGTATGTAGAGAGCCTCAGCTACACAAATCAGCTGTTCTTGATCATCATCAACAGGAAGGATAACATCTGAAAATGATTGAGAACTAATGTGGTCATCACTTGCACAAAAAATAGAGTTCTCTTGTAGTTTAGCAATTAAATAATGTACCATATTTCATATTGTTACCACAGCAGCAAATGAATTGGAGGCAGCAAGATCTCAGTCTTGATGTGGCTAACTGAGTAGGAAAAATAATTGCAACAGCAAAACTTCATTCCTCTGGGAAGGCTTGCCATGATGACATCTCAGCAATGCTCCTATTTTGTTCACTGAGGAAGATTCTGTTTTGTGTAGAAGTGTCTGGGGTTTCTGGCATTATACCTCTGTCGACTCAGTGCAATGGAGTAATTTATACAAAGTTTGGCACTAGAGGAAAACAGAACATGAAAATTAATAAGTCACCAGTTGAAAGTCTGGGCCTTATTTCCAATGGACTTCTTCAATTGCATCTCCTAAGAAATCTAATTCATGAATCAAAAGCCTGCATTTGTGCATAGAAAATGGGGAAATGCACCTACAAATACTGATTTATGTCAAAAATAACCTAGTTTACTTATGCAAGTGTGAGTTTTGTGTGCACGAAACCTATGCACACCTAAATATGATGGGTACAATCAAAATGGAAAAAGATGCCATTTATATTTTTTTAAATTGCAGTAATTTCTCCAAGTGATAAAAGCTCTCTTGTTCATCACTAGAAATGATGAGATTTTAATCTTTCAGCGGGATGCCCATAGATATTTAAGCTCATCAGTTGGGAGGATCTGTAGCAAATGTTAAAAAATATGTATGTGATTTTGCTATCACTGTACTGTATTCAAAATACACCAATTGTTTAGCATCAGACAGTGAGTCAGTGAAAAACGGTACTCTCTTCAATCAGGCAGCCTAAGAGGCAAATGATGCTTAATTAAATAACAGGCCCAAAGGCAACTATAAAGTTATCAACACAGCTACGTGAAGAGGTTGCCAGGGAATGAAATGTTACTGCTGCTGGATGAATATTATACACAGTTTGATATTAGTTTCTGTAACTGATAAATGCAGTGGAGAAGAGAAGAAAGGAGGAAGTGTATATGCTGCCCTGGAACATACTTCAATTTCTCCATAACACCAAAACTTCTTTATTTATTTAAAAATATGCTGATCCCAGGCTCTGGCTGAACAGAAACACATCAAAAAACCATCCAGGGAAATAAACTATGTCATGCTGCCTGGATTTGGGGAGGCATTTATTATATTATTTAACATCAGTATGTCAAAATCATAATAATTCTTGTGAGCTATACCATGTCAGGTACTGTTAGAAAGGCTGTAATGTGCTAAGTAAGATGATAATGTTTATGTTCATGTGTTATGTGTGTAATGGAAGTTATGGATATGTTTGTATCTATATTTCAATTTGTACTGTGTTTCTGGATGACACCCCAGACAGGATGGCTGCAGCACTAATGTGCTTAATGGCCTATTAAAGAAATTCACAGGTACAATGGGCCCAGGGGAAGAAACCAGGATATACTTGATGAGTCACCAGGACTTACTCATGTGACCCTGGACTCCATCTTATTCCTGTAAATTTCCACAAGCAGCATGGCAAAGGCCAAAGGACATAAAAGGCAGCTGC
Source organism: Mesoclemmys tuberculata (assembly GCA_007922155.1). Taxonomy (NCBI): domain Eukaryota; kingdom Metazoa; phylum Chordata; order Testudines; family Chelidae; genus Mesoclemmys; species Mesoclemmys tuberculata. Next base: position 78,581,881 of record ML675603.1, on the reverse strand, counting down.
CCCACATTCATTTTATCTTCAGTCGTCTTCAGTCTTCAACCTACCTCTGGATCAACTTATCTACAACTGAACCGAAGCTGTAAAACAAAGGACTGAGACCCATCCAGGTACTGGATGTACACCAGAGGGACTATACAAGCCTGCAAACTCCACAATTATATTAGAAACCTAATATAGATGGACTTTCAAATCAATTGTATTTGTCTGATTGCTTTAATCCTTTAACATTTCTCTTATAGCTTTTTTCTTTATGATAAACCTTTAGTCTTATTTACTAAAGGATTGGCTGGCAGCGTGGTATTTTGGTAAGATCTAAACTTATATTGATCTCTCTCAGGAGAGCATGTCTCTCTCACCAACAGAAGTTGGTCCAATAAAAGATATTACCTCACCCACCTTGTCTCTCTAATATCTTGGGACTGACATGGCTACAACATGGAAAAAGGAAGAAACTTAGGTTATGCCTGCACTGGAGCTGGAGGATGTAATTTCCAACTTGGGTCGACATACCCACACTAGCTCTGATTGAGTTGGCATGCTAAAAATAGAAGTGCAGCTGCAGCAGCGTGAGTGGCAGGACAGGTTAGCTGCCCAAGAATGAACCTCGGGTTTCAGATGGGATCATACGCAGGACAGCTAGCCCATCCCATTGCTAGTGCCACCACACATGCACTTCTATTTTTAGCATGCTAGTTCAGTTACAACTAGTGTGCGTATATTTCCTCAAGCTAGAAATTACACCTCAAGCTCCAGTGTAGATGTACGTTAACTAAGAATCTTTGAGCCAGATTTTCCTCTTTGTTCTGGTCCTTTGCAGTACTCTGGTTGTACTAGGTGGCTGGAAAACTACTGGTTCTTCATCTGATATAGTTCTGACATAGTCTGCTCATATGTGGCCAGAGTGTAGTGTGCTCTGGTTAGTCTCACCTGACATTCTGGACCTTTGGGGGCTATAATGTCTTTTGTCTCAACGTGTGGAATGTCTGGCAGTATCCTTTATCCAATACCCCATTTTCTTTTACATGCCAGGTCATATACACACATTCTCTTTGCATTGTTAATGCTTTTAAAATACCTTGAGGCAAGTCTTCCTAAAGACGTTAGCTGATCAGTCCTTTTCAGATGACTTTTCAATCCCAGCAGTGAAAAAGTTAGCTCAATAAAGACTGTCAGGTAGAAAATATTGAATTAAGAGATGTCAGGAAATATATTAGGTAGAATTTAAAAACTGGGAAATAGAAGTAAGCAAGCTGGGTATCTTGGTCACAGACTTTGACAGAGCCATACCTTATTTGAGAAATACTATAAAAATGGACTAAACTGAAACATTCATTCATTCTTCACTCTAGCACAGTACAATTTAATTTGCAATCCTTGCAAAATTTGAAACCAAGACTTTATCAAAAGGGTTTGATGAAAACTTGGAGAGACTGTGTGGTCTAATGCACATGGCACTGGACAAGGATGCAGGAGGCCTGGTTCTATTTCTTGCTCTGCTAAAGTCCTACTGATGCGACCTGTGACTGGTCCCTTCACCTCTCTGTGGTTTTGTTTTCCCCTCACAACCGTTGTCTGAATTGTCCATTTAGATTACTCTTTGGGTCAGGGACTGTCCCTAATTATGTTTGTAAAGTGACTAGCATAATGCAAGCCCTGGGTTCTCTCACAAATCAGAATAAAATTGTAGGTAGTGTAAAATAGAGGGAGGCTTTTTCTGAGTACGTTAGTATTTCTCTTCTTAAAATCTGACAACTGGAATCCTGCAATGTTGATGATCGATTATTAAATACCAGATGAACCAAGATCTCTTAGCTAAATTCACTTCTTGATACTGGTTGATCTGCAACTACTGCTCTTATTAGTTATTTATGTGTTTTGAATCTTCATGCTGCATCTTAGTTGAATGAAAGCGTCTCTGGTCTTCTCATTTTGTTCTTTCTCCAATGAGCTTTCACTTTGCAGTATTACAATCATCAAGAATTAAGCAGAGTGATATAATGCTCCCTCCCTTTGAAGGATAACACTAATTTTCAAAGCAATTTGTACTCTTTTGTGGAAGAAGATGGGAAAATGATAGGGCAATCAATGTTTTTCAACTCTGGTATAACACATTTTATTACTGCCTTTGATAACAGTAACCACAGCAACAAATAGTGATGGATATATTGCATTGGGCCCTCTCATCTCACTAATCATATTCCACTTCCAGTTGCCTTATAGATCACAAAGTAAATTAACATGTAACAAAAATACATCAAGATGTTATATAAAGTGCTCACCTTCCTTTAGAAGGATGCGCCCTGATGCTTGAGGCCTTTGAGCGCTATGTGACCTTTCCAGAGAAGTCCACCAATGTTCCCAGTTTGACAGATATGGAAGAGGCTGCTGTGTAAAGACTAATACAGATGTCTGTCTGGATTACTCAGAGGGGACAAACATATATCAAAACATGGAATTAACTGAAGCACCCATGAGATCCGACGGATAGGAAAAGGCAGGGATTGAAAGGACGCTGTCAGTTCCCTTTAGGACTCAGATTGAGGATTTTGAAGTGAATCGTCCCTTCTTTTGTGATGTTTGCTTGCATAGTTTCTTTCCTTAAGGTGCTAGTGGTTTTGTTTTTCATTTTCTTCTTTACTGGTGTTTATAACCCAAGCTCTAGTCAAGAAGGAGAATAGCGGAACAAGTGTGCCTGTGGTACTTCCCTGCAGAGTACGCAGTCCAGATGTGAGTGTATCATTAGGGAGTGCCTTGCCCAGGAAGAGACACTGTCACATTTTTCTCATGGCTGCTATGTGGTTGAAGGGGAGGATGCTACCAGATAATGACATTTCTCTTCTCTCTGACCACCCTGGGGTTTTGCCCTTCAGCATGCTGTAGAGAATAGTTCTGATAGGAATTCTCTTGTAAATCAAGATGAAAGTCAGTGGCATACTGGGAGGGGGGCCATGTCCCCAAATGCCAGCCTGGGAGGGGCCCTGGCTGGGCCTTCGGAGGAGGAGGAGCAGCCCTCCGCAGGCATCCCCAGCAGCCGCGCTGACCTGGCCCCTCTGCCTCCCAATCTCCCATCCCCTCCGGCCCCATGCCAGGGGCTAGGCAGCCAAAGGTGGGGTTCTGGGGCAGAGCCCATCATGCCCTGCCTGCTGCAGGGCAGCCCCCTCATACTTACGTTTCCACCCCCTCTTAGCAGTAGTGGGCAGGGGGTCTGTGGGCCCATTTCCTGCTCTCCCCCACACCTCCCTTACCACAACTGCTGCCCCCACAGCAGAGAGGGGAGGGAGAGTGGGAAACAGGTCCACAGACCCCCCCCATGCAGGGTACTGCTGCTGACGGGGATGGGGGGGGGGCGCAAATGTAAGTGTTGGCCCCCAGGCGTCAGATACCCACGTTACGCCACAGTGAAGAGTTCTATCCTGGTTACTGTGAATAATATATAGCAGAGTCACAACTTCTGGAAAAAACAGTATTTGCCTGAGCTTGCTATTTAAAGGGTTGCTCAGTTGTTTTGGTTTCTCTGAATTGAGGGAGATAAAAGTGTTTGGCTAAACTGTCACAGGGTAAATACATGCATGTTCGTGCAGCATGTATAACCCTAAATACCTAGGGGAAGATTATCAAAATTGCCTAGGTGATTTAGGAGTATGTCTCATCAAAAAGAACAGGGACTTGGGCTCCTAAATCATTTAGGCAGTTTTGAATATCTCCTTCCCATAAGGTTAGTGAATAAGATACAGTTACACATTAACTCAGAATATGCTCCCTTTAGTCTAGGAAAGGAATGTAATTTCTTTCAGATTCTTGCAAAGGAATCATTTCACTATCTGTCAAAACCATTTGTAGTTTCACCTGCTATTTCTTTCTCAGTTAAATCATTGAAGTTACTGCTGAATATTTCAGTTTCTTAGGTATGAAAATGAAATGAGTCCAGAAACAAACTATGTTCATAGTTAAATTTAAAAAATAGATTTTTTAATATTAAAAGCTAGTATAATTGATAAAATGAATAACTGAGAGGAAGTCTAGGTAATTGCACAACTGAAGAGACAGGAAATTAATGAATTATCAGCTCAACCAGGAGATTGGTTATTCATCTGATAATGAATGTCCTACAATTGCTGGATGTTACCTCTAGTACTGTAAGAACAGTGCAAAAAATGTCATTTTGAAAATGATTTGTATCTAATTCTAAAATATATTTGATTCTTAAATGAATATAATTCAAAGTATTTAACTCTTATTTTTTAAAAATATTTCATTAGAATAATTGTGACATGAGCCTATTTAGACTAAGCCTATGTCTACATTAATGGCAGCAGAGTTTATGCTGCTGGATTGATTCTGCGGGATTGATTGAGCAGTAGTGGAGACCCACTCAATCGATCTGGAAGTTGATGCTGCTAATCCACCCCCACCAAAAAGAGTAACACTGTGTTGACGGGAGGACATTTACTGTTGCCGCAGCGAAGTGGAGATGTCACACTAAGTAGAAGTTAGGAAGTCGACGGGAGATACGCAAGCTAGTATACATAGCTGGATTTCGCTGGCAATGTAGACATAGCCATAGATTCATAAATGACAATGAATTACCAAAGCTTTTTAGCTGTGGTTCTTCTTACCTAGAAAGAGAGCAGATCGCTCTCAGTCACAACAGCCCTGCTTCCCTCAAGCACCTCTGCTACAACCCTGCCTCCCCCATGATGCCTCATCTGTATAACAAACTTCATTTCACCTTCTAACAGCCAACCATCCACAATCACCTATCCACTTCCTCAAAATCACACACACACTTAACTATGGCCTAGGAAAGATTAACCTATTTTACATAGAGGCAAACTTTGAGCCAGATCCTCAGCTGGTGTAAATTGGTGTAGTTCCATCGAAAACAATGAACTGATTTACCCCAGATGAGGATCTGATGAGCCGTTGGCTCAGGGGAACTTTGAACTTTGCCTTTGACGATCCAGGTCTTTATCTCTAATCTGTTATTTCGATCCAAATAATTTTGCTGTCAGAGGTAAGCCTGTGTGTGAGAGTGGAACTGGGTGTGGGCATTGTAGATGGGTGTGTGTTGGAAATGAAAGGCTGTTCGATGTGGCAGTGAGGGCCTGTGATTGAGTTCACATGTTCTGATGTTTAGGTGGTCAGGCATGTTCACTGAGCTTGGTCTGGATGTTCATGGCATTGTTACCTGATGATAACTTAAGTTTCAGTGATTCACTTGATAGGGAATTCTCTTCAGCAACTTTAACTGTAAGTTAACAAAGTTTTCTGTGTGTGTTTTTAAGAAGTAGTACCTGCTGAAATGTCTGTGTGTGTATGTTTGTGTGTGTGAGAGAAAGAGAGAGAGATGGATTGAATTAAAGAGCTACAGAGAAAGGGGAATGAAACATATGGAGGCAGAGGCAATGTATACAAGTTTTTTCAAAGGTCAACTTCTTTTATAAAGAAGTAGTTTTCATATGACAAGAAACTAAGTCCACAATAGACCCTTTCACCATTACTCTTTTAGTGGGGAAATAAGTGAAGGGGGAATTTTTATTTTCTGTTGCTAGCTGGTTAATTCATAGAACACATGGCAGCCTCACTAGACTTCACTTACCCTGGCAAAGTAACATAGAAATTGCCATATGGGATCAGCCCCATGACCCAGATAGTCCAACATATTGTCTCTGACAGTGGCCATACCACATGCTTCTGAGAAAGGTTCAAGAAATCTCTGCTGGACAATTGTGAGGTAACCTGTCCTAAGGGAAGTTTCTTTCTAACCCCATCAGTTAGTAAATGCTTTATGCTTTGAAGCATGTGGGTTTGTATCCCTTCTATTTAAAAAATTTGTGGCAGTGGCCAAATCCTGTTGCATTAGAAATCACATTTCTGTTCTGCATTTACTTTTGGTGTAAATCAGAAAACCCAGTATATATTTGTCTTTCCTTCCTGCTTAATGATAACAGATTGCCTCAAACTATTTTTTTAAAAATTTCCATATTGTTTTTAACCAGTGCTGATGGATTATTGTATTATACTCACCCATATAATTGAGTGACTGTGTTTGTCATTTAGGTACACACACAAAGCATCAGTCATTGTAGCTTGTAATACGCTTTTATCTAATACTGCAGTTTCTGGAGGTGTCTGCAGTTGTAGTTTTGGTTTCCTCACATGGTTCATGATCAGCCTACTGCAGCAGCATCCTAGGTCTCATTCATGTTCTGTTTGGTCTCTTGCCCAGTAGTGTGCTCTCTGCGCAGCACAGTGGAGAGTTGGACCTATTTTGAGTTGCAAGACATCACTGTAGTTTGTCTGAAAATAAGATGAAAATTTCAAAGAGCTTATACTGCTTAAAGCATGAAAAGAAAAGAAAATTGGTGAGTAAATTGAAAATATCAGATGGCATATTTGGAGACTATTCAAATTCTTATTTCAACAATGTTAATCCTTATGAGTTATTTGGTAACACTTTTTCATCTCAACATTTCTAAAGGTCAGGAAGCTTTAATAAAAACCCTTTACTTTTTTGAGCGTTGATTCAACTCATGTGTTCTACTCAATAAAGAAAACAAATAAAAAACAAAACCTCCCTATTTTGTATTGATGTCCTGTAGCAAGTATTAGAAAGATACATGCCGCCACATTTTCTATAAAATGTATATCTTGCTACAGTGATTGTTCTATAAACAATTACTAAGGGATCTCTTCCCATATCACTTAAATCCCAAACAAATTTCCAATCCAGCAGTCAGATTGTCCCTTATTTCCTTTTAAGTAACAATGAAAGGAAAATGGACTGTGGTTAAGGTACTAGACTATATAAGCAGTAAGCATCACATTTGCATTGTTGGGGGGAGATTCCTGCAGCTACAAATTTGTTAGTATTGTCTGAACTAGGCCTGCAGCTGGGTACTAAAATGAGATATGCAGGGTCTGATTTTCCAAAGTGCTGAGCAGCCACAATTCCAGTTCGAGCCATTGGGGATTATAGGTGAAAATCTCTGAAAATCCAGCCCTCGGCAAATAAATAGGCTGGTGCTCTTTCTGTTTCATAAGGAGATTCATAGATACAGAATTGATTCAGTAACAATTAATACATATTCAATATCTTGTCTCCCCCTGGTGGCCCAGTGTCAGACTAGAATTTCATACAGTAGGTTCAGTAAATGTTGTCTTGTGTTTAATAGGTCACAGAGTAGCAGATCATTCCCAGTGTTTTTATAAAATGCCATAAACATATTTGATTTAAAACCATATAGTTTTAGAAAATGTCATCAACTATTTGCTCTACATCAGACAAACCAATCAAAAATGAGTGATCATTCAAAATTGTTGTATAAAAAGTTGATCCTAAAAAGAAATAATTCTGAATTACAAGAACAAATGGAAGAAATATTTCATCTGTGAAAAGACTAATTGATACTTTTAAAACTTGTGGTCTACATTTTTCAAAAACAACTATTGATTTTGCATTCTTCAATTTTGGATGATCCAAATTGGTGATCTTTAAAGAGGTCTGGTTTCTAGAAGAGTCGAGCACCAACCCACAGAAAACCAGGCCCTTCTATAATTGTCTCAAATTAGGCAACCAAAATCACTAAGCACATCTGGAAAATTTAGGCCCATGTTCTTTAAGGTGCCTGTCACACAGAGGTGTGTTAACTGTAAGCCATAGACTCAAATACCACAAAGGGGAATAAAGCAGAAAAAACACCTCAGGTGCATTAAAGAAATGGTCCCTTTTTAGACTTTTTAAATGTAAGGTCCCTTAGGAAATGAAATAACTTAAGGTATAGAGTCCCATAGCACCTTCATCACAATATAGCTCCCAGCTAAAGTAAAAACTTCCAGAATCAGCCTTTTCCTGGGCTAACTTTCCCCAATTTTACAGCTAGAACACAGTCATTTTAATATTGCTAATATATTTGCTCATCAGCATAAAAATGCTTGCTCTAGCAGAACACTATTTATTGAAACATTCTCAGCGACATTTCACTTCCAATGTCACAGCTTATGCTGCAAAGATCACCTCTCCATGGATACCAGCTGAGATGTTTGCATTTTGAATATTCTGGGTATTGTTAGTTAGTCTGGGAAATCATAATTCCTAGAATGAGGGAATTAATTTATCAACCATGAACATATTTCACTGAGCTCTGAATTCTTTAGCTCATCATTTGATATGAAACATAGCATTCTTTATGAAACTTTACATAAGTCTCATCTCATCTCATTAAACACTCCAGAAATGTCCCACAGAGCAACCTGTCCCTTTCTGTGTAGCAGCCCTCTCTCTGCAGTTCAGATGAACATAGCAGTAATGATGACATTGCAATGTGCAGCATGTACTCTGATCTCAAGCAGCTGCATAGCAACACAAGAAACATTCATTTTCTGTTAAGCCTCAGACTTTGAAAAGCATGAAGAATCTAAACACTGCTGTACAATTTTAAAGTGAGCAACAGTCCGAGATCTTCTGAAGCTTGAGGATTTATCCCTTCAAGCTGAAGGACTTATCCCTTCTTTATCAAGGGACAGATTGTGACACTTTTACTTACACTGAGTAATATTTCTCACCCGGAATAGTTCTATTGTCAGTTAGAAATTTTCAAACAAATTTTTGTTATTGAAAAATGGCCTTTTTAAACAATTAACTTTTGGTCTGTGAAACCATTGCCTTTTTCTTGCAAACTTTTGTCACGTATTTATCAACATTTTTATTGAAGATGTTATCAAAATCATCATCCCTACAAATTTTTTGTTCACTGAAAACTCCATTTTCCATAACAACGCAAAGTGACCTTATTGGACTGGAGAATCCAGTCTGAAATTTCATAGTAGATTTTCTTGTGTGATTTGCTTGCATTTTCAGTGAGACCTGATTTACTGCATTTGTTCTGAGGCTGTTCACGTGATACTTAAGATATGTAATTTGTTAATTTATTGAAATGCAAGAAATATAGAAACCTTTCATTTCAGACTTCCACTTTTAAATAGAAGTGGGTATTCACTAACTGGACTACTGCATGTTGCTGTTGCTCCTTACACTTTCAGCTGAAACAGCATTTATTGGAGGTAAGGAATAAAATCTGTCTCTTCCAGAAACAGGTTTGGGAATGATAGATTTCAGCACCTGCCATCTTTCCAGTGATAACATTGGAATTTTGTTCTTGTGCAGTGTGATGGGGCACGTTTGCCCCGCACTGGTTCTCCTAGGGTTAACGCTACCCTGTGGGCCGAGGAGGCCATGCCTCCTCAATCCTGCTGGGCATGCTTCAGCTGGAGACTGGGTATAAGAGGGAGCCAAGCAGCTCAGTCAGAGCTGACTGCTGAAGGAGGCAAACTGCTGCCTCTCTTCAGGGACCTGGAACAGGCTCTGAACCCTGAGCTAATGTACGCAGAGCCCCAGGCAGCTTCCAGGCTGTTGGATGAACCCAGAGAAGAGACCAAGCTGCCAGGAGCTGCATCGGCTGGGGAGCCTGGAGGGTTCATTGCTACAGAAGACAGGGTTGGAAGTATCCCAAGGGACTTAAACATTGCTATGGTGGTAGAGTTGGGGAACCAGTCAATGTGTTTTGGGAGGATGCCTATTGACTTGGTGGCAAGTGCCACTAGGAGGGCCCTGGGCTGGGGCTTGGAGGAGCAGCGAGGGCCCAAGCCCCCCATCTTGGGCACCACACACACCTAGATGGTGCCCCATTTCCCCAACGTACCAATAGTTTACATTATCCCACAGAAGTGGGTGACTTTATTCACTCTGGCCATTATGACACCGTGCCCTGACTGAAAGGGCTGCTTTATTGACTCCGGTCCTTGCTGCCCTGTGCAACAGGGACAACATGTGGCCTTGGGCCATTGGGCCACACTGCCCAGAGGGAATCATAGAAGATTAGGGTTGGAAGGGACTCCAGGAGGTCACCTAATCCAACCAGCTGCTTAAAACAGGACCAACTCCAACTAAATCATCCCAGCCAGGGCTTTCTCAAGCTCAGCCTTAAAAACCTCTAAGGATGGAAATTCCACCATTTCCTAGATAACCCATTCCAGTTCCAGCTTCATCACCCTCCTTGTGAAAAAGTTTTTCCTGATATCCAACCTAGACCTCCCTCACTGCAACTTGAGACAATTTATCCTTATTCTGTCACCTGCCACCACAGAGAACAGCCTAGCTCCAGCATCTTTGGAACCCCCCTTCAGGTAGTTGAAGACTACTATCAAATCCCCCCTCATTCTTCTCTTCTGCAGACTAAATAAACCCCATTCCCTCAGCCTCTTCTCAAGTCAAGTGCTCCAGCCCCCTAATCATTTTCGTTGCCCTCCACTGGACTGTCTCCAATTTGTCCACAGCCTTTCTGTGGGGTGGGCCAGAAACTGGACACAATACTCCAGATGTGGCCTCACTAGTACCGAATAGAGGGGAATAATCACTTCCCTTGGTCTGCTGGCAATGCTCCTACTAATGCAGCCCAATATGCCGTTAGCCTTCTTAGAAATAAGGGCACACTGTTGACTCATATCCAGCTTCTTCTTCACTGTAACCCCAAGGTCCTTTTCTGCAGAACTGTTGCTTAGCCAGGGTGTCCTCAGTGTGTAGCTGTGCATGGGATTCTTCCGTCCTAAGTGAAGGACTTTGCGCTTGTCCTTGCTGAACCTTTCTTTTTGCCCAATCCTCCAACATCTGTTTAGGTCACTCTGTATCCTATCCCTACCCTCCAGCATATTTATCACCCCCCAGTTTAGTGTCATTAGAGAATTTGCTGAGGGTACAATCCACCCCTTTATCCAGATTATTAATGAAGCTGTTGACCAAAACCAGACCCAGGACCGACCTCTGGGGCACTCCGCTTGATACCAGTTGCCAACTAGACATCAAGCCATTGATCACTACTCTTTGAGCCTGATGATCTAACCAGCTTTCTATTCACCTTTATAGTCTATTCATCCAACCCATACTACTCTAACTTGCTGGCAAGAATACTGTGGGAGACCATATCAAAAGCTTTGCTACAGAGCCAGTCATCTAATCATAGAAAGCAATCAGGTTGGTCAGGCATGACTTGCCCTTGGTGAATCCATGTTGACTGTTCCTCTTCACCTTCTTTGCCTCCAAGTGCTTCAAAACCGATTCCTTGAGGTCCTGCTTCATGATTTTTCCAGAGACTGAGGTGAGGCTGACTGGTTTGTAGTCCTCCTTCCTTTTTTAAAGATGGGCATTATGTTTGCCTTTTTCCAATCAACTGGGACCTCACTCGATTACCACCAGGTTGTCAAAGATAATGGCCAATGGCTCTGCAATCATATTTGCCAACTCCCTAAGTACCCTCGGATGCATTGCATCCATCCCCATGGACCTGTGCATGTCCATGTCTATATAGTCCTGAACCTGTTCTTTCACCATTGCGGGCTGCTCACCTCCTCCCCATAGTGTGTTGCCCAGTACAGTGATTTGGGAGCTCACCTTGTTTGTGAAGACAGAGGCAAAAAAAAGCATTGAGTACTTCAGCCTTTTCCACGTCATCTGCCACTAAGTTGCCGCCTCCATTCAGTAAGGGGCCCACATTTTCCCTGACCTCCTTCTAGTTGCTAACATACCTGTAGAAACCCTTCTTGTTACCTTTCATGTCCCTTGCTAGCTGCAACTCCAGTTGTGCTTTGACCTTCCTGATTTCACTCCTGCGTGCATGAGTAATTTTATACTCCTCCCTAGTCATCTGTCCAAGCTTCCATTTATTGTAAACTTCCTTTTTGTGTTTAAGCCAAGCCAGTTGCCTGCCATATTTTCTATTCTTTCTGCACATTGGGATGGCTTTTTCCTGTGCTCTCAGTAAGGGTTATTTAAAATACAGCCAGCTCTACTAGACTCCTTTCTCCCTCATATTAGCCTCCCAGGAGATCCTGCCCATCAATTATCTGAGGGAGTCAAAGTCTGCTTTTCTGAAGTCTAAGATCCATATTCTGCTGCTCTCCTTTCTTTCTTTTATCAGGATCCTGAACTCAGCTCATGGTCTCTGCTGCCCAGATTGTCACCCATTTCTACTTCCCCTACCTTCCCTGTCTGTGAGTAGCAGGTCAAGAGGAGGATGGCCCCTAGTTGGTTCCTCCAGCACTTGCACCAGGAACTTGTCCTCAACACTCTCCAAAAACTTCCTGGATTGTCTGTGCACTGTTGTATTGCTGTCCCAGCAGATGTCAGGGTGATTGAAGTCCCCCATGAGAACCAGAGCCTGTGATCTGGAAAGTTCTGTTAATTGTCTGAAGAAAGCCTCATTCTCCTGGTCTGGTTTTCTATAGCAGATGCCCGCCATGACATCACCTGTGTTGCTCTCGCCTCTAAACTTAACTCAGACACTCAACAGGCTTTTCTCCAGTTTCATACTGGAGCTCTGAGCAGTCTTATTGCTCTCTTACGTGCAGTGCAACTTCTCCACCTTTTCTCCCCTGCCTGTCCTTCCTGAACAATTTATACCCATCCATGACAGTGCTCAAGTTATGTGAGTTACCCCACCAAGTCTGGGTTATTCAATCATATCATAGTTCGTTGACTGCCAGGACTTCCAATTCTCCCTGCTTGTTTCCCAGGCTTCTTGCATTCATGTTCAGGCACCTAAGATAATGAGCCAATTGCCCAACTTTCTCAGTATGAATTAGGAGGCCGCCCCTGTTGCACCCTCCTTGTGCTTCCTTCTGGTATCCCACTTCCCCACTTACCTCCAGGCTTAGGTCTCCATCTCCTGGCAAACCTAATTTAAAGCCCTCTTCACTAGGTTAGCCAGCCTGTCTGTGAAGATCTCTTCCCTCTCTTTGTCCCCTCTCTTCCTAGCAATCCTTCTTGGAACAACATTCTATGGTCGAAGAATCCAAAGCCCTCTTTCCAACACCACTTGTGTAACTACACATTTACTTCCACAATTCGATGGTCCCTACCTGGGCCTTTTCCTTCAACAGGGAGGATGGACGAAAACACCACTTGTGCCTCTAACTCCTTTATCCTTCTTCTCAGAGCCACATAGTCTGCAGTGATTGAGGCTTGACAAAACCCTTGCCAGGATAATTTAGCTGAGGATAGTCCTGCTTTGGGCAGGGGGTTGGACTAGATGACCTCCTGAGGTCCCTTCCAACTCTAATATTCTATGATTCTATGATTTGCTCAAGGTCATTCTTGGTAGTATCATTGGAGCCCATGTGAAGAAACAGGAAGGAGTAGTGGTCTGAGGGCTTGGTGAGTCTCTAGAGATTCTATGTCATCCTGAATGGTAGCTTCAGGCAAGCAGCACACTTTTCAAGTTCCTGGTCTTAACAGCAAATGGATGACTCTGTACCCTTAAGAGGGAGTTCCTGACCATCACCATCCATCTCCTCCTCTGGGGAATGGTGGTTGTGGAACCCCCATCTCTAGGACAGTGCATCCCATACCTTCTGATTGATGGCATCTCCTTCTGATCCCTTCCCTCAGATGACTCTTCCAAACCATTCTCAGTAGTACCTATGCAGAGAGCCTGAAAACGGTTGCTTACCTCTATCTGCATTAGGAAATATATGGGGTCTCCTCTTTCTTCTTTTGGAGGTCACATGCTGCCAATTTTCTTTCCCATTCTTCAGTCCCTCCTTCACTGCCCTCTTTGATTCTTCAGCATGCTATGCCTGCACTACCAAATTCAGACTTCTATCCAGAATGTCTTCATTTTCTCAGATTCAACATAGGGTTGATACTTGGGTCTCTAGTCCTTTAACCTTCTCTTCCAATATGGAGACCAGCTTGCACTTCGTACAGATGAAGTTGCTTCTATCCACGGGGAGAAAGACAAACATGGCACATCCTGTACAGATCATGACAGCTGGTCCCTCACTATCCATATTATCTTCCTTCTAAGAGCCTCTTCAGATTTTGTATTTACTGCTCACAGAAGCCTGAAAGGTGAAAACTCTGTGGGAACACCCACAAGGCAAACTCCCTCTGTTGCATATTGACTCTGGCCATTAGGCCATACAGTTCGGAAAGCACAAACAGCCACATTAACTTTGGCCATTAAGTAGCCCCCCTGAGGCTAAGGTGGTCAAACAGTCACAGAGCTATAGCAACTCCTACCCACCCCAAAGTGGGGGGAGGTGGGCATGCTTGCCCCAATGACATGCAGTCATCATAACAGAGCAAAAAGCTCTATTTGTTGTCTCCCTGAAGAAGAAGATGATTTCTAAATCTTGACTTTAGAGTCTCATATTTTGGTGGAGTACATTTCTTTGGGAAATATATTGAGGAACATTTAAGACTGCACTTTTGAACAAAGGCTCTGTGCTGCTACAAGTATTTACTGTATGATTAATATATGGACTTGTTATGTAACAAAAAACACAGCAAGGAATACTCAAGGACTATAATTTTGGAAACCTGCAAGTTTCCTCAAATAGTCAAACTGAAAAGGTGTAATTGATTTAAATCAGTTACCAAAGGCTGGCACCTTGTTCAGTTGACAGTAAATAAAATGATGAAACATGCTATAGTTAGACACTGAAAGCTTAAAAATCATATATTTTTAAAAAATATACTTACTCATGGTCCACACTGCCACCTCTGTGGGCTGAGGGCACTAAACCCTGAGTGTTGAAAGGGCATGGAAAAGTGGAGTGCTACTTTGGAGAGTGGTTGGTTGGCTTTTTTTGTTTGTTTGTTTACCCCACCCAGACACTGTGATAGCTGCTCTGCAGGAAGGGTGGGAAAGAAGGGGAAGGGCAGAGCTGGTGGATGCTCTCTGTACACCATCTCGTGCCCATTGAATTTGAAAGGATTTCTGCCTCAGGTCTAATCATGCAAACCCTTAGTATTGGGTATAGAGCTTATTATTAGCCATGGTCTCACTGTAGTTAATGGGATTCTGGCCGATAGTAAGCACTATACCCAGTTGTTTGCAGACTCAGACCCTACACTTAGTTTGATGGAGTCAGGATATAGGCCTGAGTCACCCTCTCCTATCAAAATACCCACAGGAGGGGACTTGGGTAGAGAGAATCTCATTGAGAATGTGGTTGGAGTGCAGTGCACTCTGGCTATTCTTGGGTGCAGTGATGGTCCATGGAGTGTTGTTGCTTTAATTTAGGTTCAGTTAAAAATCCACCATAAAACCACCCCATAAAATCCACCATAAAACCCCATCTCCCATCCCCCTGAGCTGTACAGAGTTCAGCTTGACTGCAGCTCAGAATCAGGGCCATCACACACAAAGTGGAAGCAGGCTGGGAGGGCTGTGGCAGTTTTCTCACATGCAGGGGCCTGCAGAAGGGGAGAGGGAGGCGGGCAGGGCACAGGTCCACCCAATCGGTGGGGGCACAGAACTCCTCCAGTCCCAGAGCCATGAAAGCGAAGTACAGGGCCAGTTTAAAAAGCTGCTGCCAGCCAAGGAATGGAAAGGTGCAAACTTATTTCAAGTCTCTGTGGCTGAAAGTTTAGAACAACTGGAAATTTACAATAAACGGGATACATTTTGCTCTTAGGGCCTGATCCAAAGACCACCACGTCAATTGGAGTCTTTTTGCACTGATTTCAATGGGCTTTGAATTGGATACTTATTACACCTTAGGAACCCAAATGACTTTGGGTTGCACAGATTTAGAACAGATGGATATCTTGATGCATATATTAATTAAGGTTAGATGCCATACCGGTGGGCACCAGGGAAATATCTAAGAGTAGAATTTGTCCCATTCACTGTATACGTATGTAAAAATTCTGATATTCCATGTGTTAAATTGAGGCAGTCTCATACAGTTCTGCAGACAGATCATTTTATGAAGGATTAAATTCAATATTAGTTTTATGGAAAGGTCACATTAGTCAATCTTTTTTCTCTTTGGGAACTATAAGGGTTTGCTTTTGTGAGGCTTTTGCCTTTGTCAGCCATTGCAATTAATTGCTGAGGGCAGTTTAATTTTACTAATAAAATGTCATTAAAAATTGACAATTAAGCAATTTAAAACTCATTACTTTGACAGTCCAAGGTATCTGACCTTTTATTTTTCTACAAATCCTAAAGTTTTTCATCTATTTTTTTAACTTCTTTTGTGCAGGTATTTAAAATGCTGCTGTCTCCCTGAACACATATATGCAACGCTAGTTCTGTCCTCTATCCCATCTGTCTGTTTTCCTTATTGAAAACTGGATCAATCAGATAGTGATGGTGCTGTGTGCAGTGATAGGTAGAAATTCAGGTGCACTTATTTCTCCTTTGATAACTTATCTACTCTGTCCACTGTATCACCAAACACAAGACACTTTCAAAAGCAGTCTGTATTTAGTGCAGTTCAGATAGTGCTTGAGCTAATTAAAAGAGCATCAGTGGTGACTGGAAATAGTCTTAACAAAATGGACCTGGCCTTGTCTTATTGGGCAGCTCCCACAGGTATCAAAGACCAATACATTAAAGACAGAAAAATATTGTTGTAGGTTTATCTGAAGTTGATGTGATTTAGTGGTTTCTTTTACAGAGCTGTGAAATATATTATTTTTGGAGCCAGAGGAGTAAATCCTGACATGATGTACAAAATTTCCTCAGTGGGATTTGAGATTAGTTAGTTAACATTGTATTGTGCTTTGACAACAGAAAATGTTCTATACAAGCTAAGTATTACTATTACAAAAGAAAATTCTTTTTAATCACAATGCATAATTGTCATGTGGAACTCATTGCCGCTTGATGTTATGGAGACCGAGAGGATCAGACATTCATATCAGTGGTGAAAACTTCCATAGTTATATTAGATAAAATATAAATAAAAATAAACATCTGGAAGGGATATCAACAGTCATGCGTCAGGTCATAGGAAGAACCTCCCTTCCAGGCAGTCTTGCCAGGTTTGAGTTTTTTGCACTTTCTAAAATTTTTGGTACTTGCCACTGTCTGAGACAGGATAATGGACTAGTTAGACTACAGATCTGATGTGGTATGGCAATTCCGATGAGCTCATTGTTAGAGGTGCATAATCACATGCCTCCAGTAAAACATATTCTGATGGCTCACTGTGGACCACTGCAGCACGTTGACTCCTCCTTTCAGCAAGAGCAGTTTGCATGCCATCTGTAGTGGTGGTTAGTATATACTGCACATAGCTACATATGTACACAATGACTTCCTCACAAACCAGTGCTGGCTGCTGCACATGCCCCAGCCCGTCACAGGAATGTAGATGAGCTTTGTGCACTGGGACAGAATGCCTTCCTCCTCCTCCCTTTGGTGCACTATCCAGTCTCTGGTAGTGGCTGGTACTAGATGCTTCAGAAGAAGGTGAAAGAAATCCTACAATGGAATAACCTGCCTGTAGAAGTTTCTTCTCAAGCCAATGGAGCTGCATTATAAGGGACTTCTGAGATTGTGGCTTTCTGCAAGAGTGGAGTTAGGGGCTCTTTCTTAAGGAGAGGACTCACCTCAAGGTGATACAGCATGGGGTTGTGTAGATTCCCATGAGTGTTGGAATGGCTGATGCATGCTTGTCATAGACTCTCCCCATCCAGAGGACCCTCCAAACCGAGAAATGATTACACGAATATTACATCTGCAACAGCACTGTGAACATTTCCCCTCATCATTGACAAAAGGACATGACTATCAACCTGTTTCTTTGTCAGCATCTGCTGTTCCTGTATGCAACTTAATGTGAAGTACTAAACACACTCATCTGAAATTTGCATTTTTGTTCATAACATCTGCTTCTGTCCTATTGTTTACATTTCAAGAAATGGATATGAACTAAGCAAACCAGTGTGAAATTTATATTCCTGGAGTTTAAAAAGAGGCTGACATCCTTGAATTCAAATTTGTTAGTTGTTTCTTGGATAGCTAGAAATAAAGAACACTAACTTGCATAAATAGGCGATTATTGTAAAGCAGTGGGGAACAGAATGATAGATACAGAACTGATGGTTCGATAGTTATAGAAACTACTGCCAGCCAGTTGTTCCCTTCTTCTAGTTTATTATATACATGAGAAGTTGTGTTCAGGCAAAAGGATGTAGCATGGTTAATTTTGTAATATATCATTTAGGAATTTGCTTTGTATTTAAATTTCCTTGAGTATTTTAACAAATATACAGAGATAAATATATCTGAAGAGAACTTACACTAACTGTTGTCTTCCTGATGTGGAAGAAAGAAATATGACTAAACTTTCTACAAGGCCATCATCAAAATCTAAGAAAATCTGGACTTCACAAGTTTTGTAGCAACAGGGTAGAACTGTGAAATAATAGGTACACCCATGCTTTCACACCTCGCTCGCCCACAGCCTGCAGTGAAACAGTTTATGGTTAGCCAAAAATTCAAGATGGTCCACGTAACAATATAACAGGAGGCACAGATGGAATTATATTTGCTATCCCACATGCACTACCTTTTGTAAAAAACATAAACAACTTTCCCACAATTTTAAAAATAATATCCAGTATCTAATCCACTAATGTTTCTCAATGACAAGTCAGTGGATTGGCACTGGTCCCTGAGATCTCCCTGACAGTTTAGGAAGGCAGCCAATCAGTCCCTGGTATCAAAAAGGTTGAGAAACACTGCACTAGAAGACCAAAATCTTTATTTTCTAACACAATTAATTATTTCAAAACAGAAGATGATGAAAATATCAACACAACAGCAAGGCCTGAAATTTCCCAAAATACTAGATTTGGTTTTCTACCTGACTCTGTACCCTGATCTGCTGATCCAAAGGGGATGGAGTCTGGCCCTATCTCCCCAGCTAGGGAGTCTCCTAGAATGGAGGAGTCCCTCAGGAGCATAAAAGCAAATTCAGCTGCTCCTACAACTTTCTCACAGACCTTCATGCACAGTGTGTCAGGGCAGGGAAGAGATGTGGCTGGAATACACCAGGTTCTGGCTCTCCTCATCTGATACTCCATTGGGGACTGCAGCATTGCCAGATGGCACAGGTTACAGCAGCCTAGAGGTTGTCCTGGAGCTGGAATGAGCTAGCTCTCTGAACCTTGCTTTCTGATGTATTGAGTGGAAAGTTGGTGCCACAGACATTTTGGACAACTATACTTTTCAATGTAAACTGGTACATTATCATGTTAAATATAAAGTCTCTATTTCACAGTAGCCTAACATAGTGTTTACTACCTGTGTACTATCAGTGTACTGTATGTACAGTTATGGTCTGATGCGTCTTGAAGGAAATATTGTTGTACCCATGTGGGTCGCAGGATATTAGAGAGTCAAGGTGGGGAAGTAATTTCTTTTACTGTCCCAACTTCAGTTGATGAAAGAGACGAGCTTTTGAGGTTACATAGGGCTCTTTTTCAGACATGTCTCTGGTCTGTTACCAACAGACATTGGTCCAACAAAAGGTATTACCTCAGACGCCTTGTCTCTGTAACCTCTTGAATAAAGACATTCTTAACTGAAGCTTTCTGGACCTGGGTCATACCATATTCAGGATCATCTAAAACTTTTGGCTGTCTAAAACTTTTCTATGTAAAACATGAGACCATCTCTTAAATATAAAAATCGTATCAAACTCTATCAACTCAGACACAAGATTTTTCTCAAAGTTTGGATTGTGTCTAGATTCAGGATGCCTGGAACCCTAAGTGGCTCAGCATCTGCAATACTTTAAGTTGTTCTTGCTTTTGCTTTTCACATAGTGAAATTCCACTGCACATACTTGGCATTGCTCACTTGTTCATAACTTCAAAATTGCTGAACCACTTGTCTTCAAATTTGGCTTATTCCTGAGCTCTCAATGACATACCCAAAACAAGTGATGTCTGATATTTCTGCCTTCAACTACAGCTGAGTTCTCTGTATGATCAGTGGACAATTCCAGCCTCCTTCTCGACAGTGGTGGTGGATCCTTTGGCAGAGAACTGGTGTGGTTTCCACTGATCTACAGGGAACTGGATGCAAGGAATCACATGCTGCTCTGTTCAAACTCAATGTGCAGTTCAAACTAAGGAAATGGATAGGCTGGGACAATGGTGAGGCCTGCGTCTGTAAGATCCTGATCCTCCCCTCTGTGTGAAGGCCTGTGGAAGTAAACTCCAGTTACTGGATTAAAGTATCCTCAGCAGAGCTGCTGTGCAGCTTTGGAGGCTGAGGATTAGAATCATAGTTTTAGAGGGGACTTCAAGAGTCACTGAATCTACCCTCCCTCCCCCAAGATGCAGGATCTGTTGTGTCTAACCCAGTCAAGACTGATGACTGTCTAGCCTCCTTTTGAAAACCTCCAGTGAAGGAGTTTCCACAACCTCCTTAGGGAGTCTGTTCCACTGTCCTTCTGTTCTTACAGTTAGGAAGATTTTTCCTGAGGTATAATCTAAATCGGCTATGCTGTAGTATGAGCCCATTGCCTCTTGTCCTGCCCTCTATGATGAGAGAACAACTTTTCTCCATCTTTTTTTATGGCAGACCTTCAAGTATTTGAAGACCACTATCATGTCCCTCCCCGAATCTCCTCTTTTTCAAATTAAACATATCCAGTTCCTTCAGCCTTTGCTCACATAGCTTGCATTCCACCCCTTTGTCTATGTTGCTTGCCCCGGGATCCCTTCTAGTTTCTCTACATTCATTCTATACATTATTGACCAAAATTGGACACAGTACTCCAGCTGAGGCCTAACTGGTGCTGACTAGAGTGGTGCTACCACTCCCATTAAGTTCGTCTATGCTTCTGTTAATGCAACCTAAAACTGCATTTGCTTTTTTTGACAATAGCATCGACTTGCTGACTGATGTTGAGGTTGTGATCCACCACAACCCCCAGATCTTTCTCAGCAGTGCTGCTGCCAAGCAAGTTATTCCCATTCTGTGTTTGTGCATTTGGGTTTTTTCCTCTAAGTGTAGCACCTTAAATTTCTGTTTGTTGAATTTAATTTTGTTGTCTATAGCCCAGTTCTCCAATTTATCAAGATCTTTCTGAATTTTAGCTCTATCTTCCAAAGTTTTGGCAACCCCCCCAACTTTGTGTCCATCTGCAAATTTGATAAGTATGCTCTCCATACCTTTAGCCATGGCATTAATAAAGATGTTAAACAACACCAGACCCAGAACAGATCTCCATGGAACCCCACCTGAGACCTCTCAACAATCTGACATCATTCCATTCTTTCCTCCTGCACCTCTCTATCTGCCTATTGACCAGCCTGGCTAATTAAACTAGGTTCTGGGTTAAGGCCGTCATTTCTCTTCAGAACATATGGAGAAAGGGGATTCTTAATTTTTTTTTTCTATGAATAAGTAAAAAATAGCTGAACCTAATTTGCTCAATTACCAGAAATATTCACTTTTGGTCTGAGCTGACGAATGGACAATTCCACCCAATTCTAAAAGGAATTAGTTTGGTAAAGCTTGGAGGAAAGGGCGGGTAGAAGGTGGGGTACTATAATAGAAAGTAAAACATTCACAACTATAGTACATACCACCTACATTTTCTGTAAGAGCATACATCACACTGTTGGCCATTCCAGTATGAAATGAAGTTGATGCAGTGTAGAATACTTTTTTGGCTCTCACAAGAGTGTAAAAGCAGCATTAAAAATACTTAAACAGTGAGTCCAGTCCAGTCAATAGCAGATCTGATGTGTTTTAGACAATAGTCAATTAGATATTCATCCTCTGAATAAATAAGCACTTCTGCTACTCTCCTCTCTGCTATGGCTATCTGCTACGTGCTACATTTTGTTATTGAAAAGGTAATAGGATGTATGTGT
Organism: Mesoclemmys tuberculata; assembly: GCA_007922155.1. NCBI lineage: Eukaryota > Metazoa > Chordata > Testudines > Chelidae > Mesoclemmys > Mesoclemmys tuberculata. Next base: position 78,560,193 of record ML675603.1, on the reverse strand, counting down.
GGCTGTTTGGTTGAAGGGCAGAAGCCCATTTTTCACATTTTCAAGTGTTCCTCTCCTTCTTCCTCCCACTCTAGTAACCTCCTCTGTGTCCTGAATGTTGGTCCATCTAGGTTATTATAAATGCAACTTGGAAACTGAAGTAATGAGGAGGTTCTAGATGTAGTGACTGAGGCCTGGTCTACACTTACCTTCCGGATTCAGCGGCAGTCATGGGAGATATGCAAGTGATATAAATCACTTGCGTATCTCCCGTCGACTTCGCGGCATCTCCTCTGCGCGCTGTCCACGCTGTGCTACGCCACTTACCGGGGTGGTTTTCCTGTGTCGATTTCTGGATCGACTGAGCGGGTCTACACAGACTGCTCAGTCAATCCAGAGACATCAAACGGACGGTGGCAAATTTGCTGCTGTCAGTGTGGACCCAGCCTGACTAATACAGGCTTTACAACAATGTGACTACCTGACAGAAGGGTGTGTGTGTGTGTGTGCTAATATCCTAGGACTGATATGGCTACAACAACCGTGACTGATTATGTCAGTGGCTCTCAACCTTTCCAGACTACTGTACACTCTTCAGGAGTCATTTGTCTCATATACCCCCAAGTTGCACTACACTTAAAAACTACTTGCTTAAAAAAGTAGATATAAAAATACAAGTGTCACAGCACACTATTTCTGAAAAATTGCTTACTTTCTCATGTTTACCATATAGTTATAAAATTAATTGGAATGTAAATATTGTACTTACCTTTCAGTGTATATAAAGCAGTATAAACAAGTCATTGTCTGTTTGAAATTAGTTTGTACTGACTTCGCTAGTGCTTTTTACGTAGCCTGTTGTAAAACTAGGCAAATATCTAGATGAGTTGATGTATCCCTGGGAAGACCTCTGCGTACCTGCAGGGCTACACGTACCCCTGGTTGAGAACCACTGGATTATATGGTGCAGTGGAATCCAGTCACAGCACCATGTACATGCAGTTGCTTCTTTAAAAAAACGTTAATTCTTTACTGATGTTTACAAGACATAAGGAGTCAGATCATCACCTGGTGTCAATAGAGCGTCATCTATTTACACCAGCTGAGGATCTGCCCCAGGAAATATATTTTTCTAGTACATTCTCAAACCTGCAACCAGGTGAAGTCTATGACAACATTGCATGCTCCGTATCTAAGTTATGAATGATCTGAGATGGAAATTAAGGCTCTGAATTCTCTTTTACTTACCCCAGTTTAACACATAATCCTAGTTATGGGATATTCTGAGGTGGGACTCTCCGTCTCTTCAGTTGAAGCTGTTCCATTTTAACTAAATACTCACTGGGCCAGAACAAGAATGATTCTTTAGTCCAGAGGTTAGAGCAGTCATCTCAGATGTGGGAACCTGGTGTTTAAACACTTTTCCTTGTCACACGGTGGAGGGGAAAAGTGAACCACATCACAGGCACACTCAGCTCATGCCTACCAGATCAGGTCCTGCAGGCAAGATTGGTGGGGAAATGAGCATCTTCCCCTGATTTGAGGATCACACTAGGCCTTAGGCATCTGGATGCCTGCCTGAGGCAGTGTGCATGCCTAGGAGCAGAAGCTGAGGCACCTGGGAAACTTTTACAGTGGAAGTTTCAGCACCGAGTGAGTTTGTTCTCACTGTGTTAGGTGGCAGCTGCTGGGAATTTTGTGAATCACAGTGGTGCCTAAAACTGGGACTTAGCCATCTAAAGTCCAGATTTAGTATCTAAGACCCTTAGTGGATCTGTTCCTCAGTTCCTAAAAGGATTTGGCCCTTAGAAATGTCTCTGCCATGTATACTGGTGTGGAGTTTTTTGGGGTGGAGCTGGGAGCTCACCATGGGAGAGAACAAGATAGGCCGTGCCCCAGGTATTCTTATTTTAGATTTTCTGTTTTATGACCAGATTAACTGGGAATAGGGTTGCCAATTTTGGTTGGATGTATTTTTGGAGGTTTCATCACAGGACAATCTTTAATTAAAGATTAATCTTTAATTATTGGAGACTCCATGACAATCCTGGACGATTGGCAATCCTAACTGGGAATAATTTTGTCATACTTTGTGTGAGAGACACAGGTGGACCTACCCTTTGGTGTATATCAAATGCTGTTATGTCTGGAAAAAGGCTTTTTATTTCTGAAATGTATGCTGCTTCATTCTACTGCCTCTACTCCCCTGCCCCCTTCCCCCTTAGTTCTCCCTCCCTTATTGATAAATTGTCTTTTCCAGCACAGCATTGTTTTATGATGTCAGATCATTTAGGTCCATTTGTCTGAGGTTGCTTTCCCTCCAAAAAATTAGAGCTAAGTCAATGATTATTTTAAAAGATTAAAAAAAGTAACCTCACAGCATGTTTCTTTGTTTAGAGGCAGTGGTTGAATAATAGCTGGTGTAGATCTTTGATTAGCTTGTCTTTCCTGTTTTAGTCTCTCTTGCAACTTGCTGCATCTATCAAATGGAGGATTTAATCTACAATTTTGCTGTTTTCGTTGTTTCTGTTGGCTGACTCCAGTGGCCCCTTTTTGAGAATGCTAGTAATTAAATTCAGAAAGCAGGATAATTCAATTATGGATCCTTTCCCCACACCAGCTGTTCCACTGGTTGCTTCCTACTGGTGCTCAGAAAGAGACAAGACTTCCTACTAAACTAAATATGCATTTTACTGGGGAAAGCAAGGCATAAAACTTCACTGTCATCTAAATTTATTCTAGTGATTGCTGACAGAGGGGGTCTGAAAATTGTTTGCAGGAGAATGGGACCCTGAATAACTTTTCTCTGTAGTAAGCTGTCCTTTTTTTTCTGATACTGTGCAAATTAAAGAAACAAAAAATGATAATATTAAAGCACTGAAAGGTGCCAAGCTAACATGACTGGAGACTCTTTTTTAAAAACAGAATGAGACAAAGCATAGGTTGGGTCGTATGGAGGAAATGTAAACATGGGCCTAATCCTTGACCTGGACAGACTCCCCTCTAATGCCCATATGAAATTAAGTCTGTATGTATTCATTCATCTCTCTGTTGACATTACCAGCACCAATGCTCACTTGTGTCAGTTATTCTGTTGGGTTTTTGATGGTTCTGTCTGCTAATCACTTGTGATCACTAGCTAGCATTAAATGCAAAACTGTGTTCTGTGAGTGAAAGCCTTCATAGCTTGCAGCTATCCTCTTCTTTTCATGCAATTATTCAGCAGAAATGTATGGGTTAGGTTCATGGTTACTACAAAAGGTGGTAAACCTAGAATGATCACCAGTCAAAAGTTCTCAATTTTGAGAGATAAATAATTGGAAAAATTTGGATCAACCTACTCTAGATAAAACATTCCCTTATCCCAATTTCTGGGCATTCGTTTCCTCTTGTTAACTACATCTTCCCAAATGTTCTTGATATATAGGCACCCAAGACAGAGGGATGGGGGAACAAAGGTACCGTGCCCCCTTTTAAACAAGGGGGGGTCATGCACTCACTTTTGAGAACTTTAAACTCAGCAGGGGCACAATGAGGAAGGTGCTCAGAGGCCCAGATCCCCCCCCATGTTGGCCTCTGGCCAGAGCTGAGTGGTGTAACAGCAGAGCCCCTTCCTTGCATACATGAGGGAGAGGCAGCCAGACCAAATTTGAGTGGCATTGTGACCCCATGCACCAGGTTGCACAGCCACTCACTCAGATTTGGCTGGCTTTGGTTGCTTTGCTCCCTCACTTTTGTAGTTCTTTTAGTGCCCTTGCTTGGTGTGCATGCCACAGGAAGGCTTATTCTAGACTCCTTGCTGTACTAGTGAGATTCCTTCTTGATGAGATTGTGAACACGACTGAAGGAGTGTGTGGATGGGCTGGCTTGTTGGAAGAAACTGAAATGGTGATTGTTCCAAAGAAGATGACGATTTGGTGAGATAATTTAAAAGGACTGACTAACAGAATGAGATCCATCTAGAAGACAGAACAGCCAAACATTCCAAATGTGGTTGACTAAGGTTAGGCACCTAAATCCATATCAAGACACTTAAATAAAATAGACCGGATTTGCAGAGGCAGTGAGTACCTATAGCTTCCATTGACTTTACTAGGATCTGCGAGGGCTCAGCATATCTTGAAGTTCAGGCCACTTCCATTTAAGTGCCTGAATATGGATTTAGGATCCAGATCCTCTAAGATACCTGAATACATTTTGAGGTTCTGGTCCTAGATTACTAAGTTTAGGCACCAATGTTTGAAAATATTGGCCTGCATTTTTAATGGAATTTATCCTGTAATAGTTTAGTTGCTCTGTTTTCTTTGTATTACTATCCTGAATGAGGGGAGCTGTTTTTGGTGCATAGCAATTAAAGAGCTTGAAAAGAAAATAATAAAACTTGAAAGTGACCTTCTGATTGATAGTCCCAAGAGATGTAAAGGGATTTGTTTGTGTAGATTGTGAGTATTCTCTTGTGAAAAGCTTTTACCTATTGAGTTTAATTGGTCTACAGATGGTAGTCTTAGTTTGGAAAGAAAATTGGGCCGACTACTTCACTCTCACCCCCATGTTTTGTTTTATACAAGACATAAGTGGTGTGAGGTATAAGAAATACAAGAGGAAAGGACATTGAAGGCAAAGGTTATTGGAGACCTGACATAAGACATTTTAATTTGGGCTGAAGTATGATTATGGGCTAATTTAATAACAAAGTATTACTTGTACAGTGCCTTCCATCCAAATATCTTAACTTCAAGCATGTGAATGTGGCACTACTTGTGTGCTTAAAATTAAGCAGATGGATAAATGCTTTGCATGGTTAGAACCAGAATGCACAGTATCTTCCAGGAGATAATACTTTAATTATTACATTGATTTGGGACAGTCCTTCTTGTATCCTAGGTAACAATAACATTGATGTGGTCGAGTCCACTTTCCATTACCCTACTCCTACAGGCGCCTTCACTTCCTCCATGTAAAGCAAATGTAAAAAGCTACCAAATCGGAATGGTAGCATCATTATACCCAAAAGGCTTAGAAACCAGAAGGAATGTTTTTAAATCTCTTGAGGTTTGGTGTCTGACTCATGATTTTTAACACATGGAGTCAGGAATTACTAATGGTTCAGTTTATGGTCTAACCCTATCGACTAACTCTTCATCCAAAGACACTAGTTGGATATTTAAATCTTCAAAGTGTCATTTCAAAACATTTTAGAATGGCTAGAAAAACTATTAATATCATTGGCATTGGTGGAAAGGTGGTGAAGAAACCAACTTTATCGTTTCAGAGTGAAGAAAAGGAATGATGAGTTTGGCACTTATTAGGAAGACATCTGTAATTCTATTCTGTACTTTTGTGCTTATTTGAAGTTTGCCTTTGATTTTTGCCTCTATAGATAGTGTTATAGAATATATTACAGAAATAATAGATTTCTTTTTAACAAGTGGTAACTATAGCAATGACTTTTTTTTGGATGCTGCCTTTTCTGTATAATTGTGGGCTTATGTTAATCACAGATAAACAAATATGAATTTTTAAGACTATCCAAAATATAATGATGCAGAGGAGAGTCTTTGGCTTGAAACACCTGAGCATTAACTGAAATGGTGCTGATCAAATCAGAGGGTGGGTTTCTTAACTGCACAGTGTCTGGAATAACCTAAGTGGAAAAACTCCAAGTGGGTAAGTGTGCAATGAACTTCTCAGCAGCCCTGTTTGGGAAAACAGACTATGCAGAAATCTACATTTTCAAATTTGTTGCAATATTTTCCAATTCATTATGTCTGTTTTACAGACCAACATATTGAATAGACAGTGGGGCGGCTGGTCACTGCTTTGTGCCTGCTGTAATGATTTACATCTGTGCCCAGAGAATGCTACCTAAAAAGAATGGTAGCTTCTTCCACACATTTGTGCTCATTCTGCACAGTTGTAAATGATTGTACAAGGCAGCAGCTGTAAGAAGCAGTGGGACTTGAACCAAGCTCCTGCCACTAGTCTTGCCTCCCTTTGCCCAGGATCCTGATGGTGGAGTATCAGGCCTGTTATCTCTGCAGATCACTTTTGGGATGATTTCCTGTATGTTTGCTGCAAGAATTGCTTTACATTTTGGTTTCTGCAAATTTGATCACACTGGAATTTATGCAACAGAAATGTCCAACAGAGAGATTCATTAACAAACATCATTTTCCAGATGGCCAGAGATGTACACAGCAGCACTGCTAGATGGTAGAGGCATGCACAGTTGAAATACTTGAAATAGATGAGATCTCCTTTTATTGCAGTAGCTTGTTCTTTATCACTGTGAAGGATACAGCTCTAGAGAGGCTTGCAGAACATGATCTGAGAACCAAAAAGATAAAAAATGGTCCAGAAATGAGGTATTTTTAAGTGACTATAAAACTATAGGCAATGAAAGCAGTAAAACAGTACAAATATGGGAGATTGGGGAATATTATATATTAATACTATTATTCACTGCCTAGTACATCTGTTTGCTTTGACAAAGTAGGAGTTATGAAAGGACAGGAAGGAGTTTGTATCTGCATTAAAGGACTCAGTGCAACCAGATGCTTATTGCCCTGGACCCTGATTAAAGTGAATAGGAGTTGAAGGCATTCAGAATTTCAGTTTAAGGATCCTAACTAGAGATGCCTTTTGAGTGATATCACTATTTCAGCTACCTCTAAGTGTACCTTGATGTCTATTTATTTCATACTAGCAAACAAAGAGGTGTTTAAAAAGCATAGTCAATTCACGTAGGGCAACATTTTAAATTCTCCTAATATTCTTGTCAGAGCAGGTATGCTCTGCAGGCTCCAACATCAAATCTCAGGAAAGGAAAACATGAGGTTGCTCAGAAATTATTCAGCACCTGTCCCACCAAGGTATTTATTACTAGATGATGAAAAACATGTGATTTCTACCTGGTGTTTTGCAATTAGCAGTTTACGAACCACTAACACCCACTCTATGATTACTTTACACTCCTGATGACATCATGGGTGCTATTCACATGACAGAGCAACAGGCTGTTCTCTGGACCCATCACATTAGGCAGGTGTTGGAATATTGCTGGGAGATGCTAATTGATTCCTGCTATCAGTGGAACTGCCAACCTCAAACATTCAAAGATTATGATTCCAGCCCCAAAATTACAAAGTTCGCTTAAAAGTCAGGAGGGTTTAATATTTTTAGTGTTTTTTTACCAGCCTTCTGGCTTTTGAGCTTTTAGGGTTCATGTTTTCAAGCTTTGCTCAACAACCATGAGGACTAGAAATGTTCTTTTTATTAAAAAAGAAAGCGGAGTCTCCCATTTTTACATGACTCTAGGAGTTGGGACTTTAAAAAAAACACCAAAAATCAAGAGTTGACACCACTTAAAGGGTTTACTCCATGCTGGATAAAAGGGAGGTGGGAGAGGCCTCTCCATAGGGAGATCTATGGTCTAGGTCATAAGTAATCGTAAAAAAACAACTAAGACTGAGAGATGGTTTGAGCTGGAATTTATATTGTTTGTTAAATTCCAGGAAGAAGGGTGAGTGTCAGCTAATTTGGTATGTGCACACTTTGGAACAGGGTGGGAATGCCACCTGCTTACACAGATGCGTAGACAAAGCAGTTCACTAGTTAGCAGAGTGCATTTATGCTATTTTAGACCCCTGGTCAAAGGTCCCTGGAATCTGAACTGGCTTTTGCTGGTGTACATTATGGCACAGGGAAAGTGGCTGGGGTGGGGGAGAAGTTGCAATGGCAGGAAGTGGAGATGCAAAAGGGGCCAATGCTGGCTGGAAAGGAGTGGTCAAAAAGCACTATCTGCCTGAGGAGTACCCATAGAGTTCTGGTTAGGAATTAAAGCTGTTTCCCTGTCCCCACTGGAAAATTGAGTTTTTTGTCTATTTGGGGACACACAGGAAAGTTATTCCAAATTAACTAAAGATGTGAATTTAAAGTGAATTTGCTAGAATGTATTCAGCCCCTACCTGGACAGTTATTCAGAATTAATGTGGCCTCAATTTACTTCACATGTTTAGGGGAAATGGGCACTATGAAAATAGCAATATTATTTTGACTTAAAATACCAAAATCTGTAAAAGACCTGAGAAATCAAATTGGTGACCTCGGGGAGGAAAAAAACAAGCCAAGAATAAGAAAGGTCAGATTTGCTCTGAGTTTTCTCTGACAGATCATAAGCAGTTGATGTAAACACCTATTTCTGAAAAGGCGCCCATAGGGTGCCAATAAAAACATATCAGTGTATTCACATCATAAATGGGGCCTAATAACCCAACTACAACCCCCCCAGCAACTATGTCATCCCTCCTATCTACTTACAGATTTACTCATCTGCGCCTGTATATTGTTTTCATAACTTAGAGATTTTCCCCATCTGGGTATAGCTACATTCCCAGCTGATGCTTCTGACCTTTACTTCTTAAACGTTATAAGAGCTGCTTGACAGTGAACCTTAAAGATTGGTTACAAACAGGTGCTAAACATTGAACTTCTACAAAACTGTAAATTCTGTTTGTAGTTAATGGAACGATTCAAAGTGTTGTGGGGAAACAATTGTTGAACAACATACCGGCCCTTTCAGGCGGGTAAGGGAAGCTTCTGAATCCACTGTTACCATGTTCCAGATTTATACATGGCACTGAAACATCCTGGGACTTGTAGGCAAGGGTGGCAGTTGTAGGCCACTGCAGCAAAGCATGTGGGGCAAGGAGGGAGGGTATATGAACAGATCCCTCCTCTTATTGCTGTTAAAACTACTGTGTATAAAACAGTTTTACACACCAGGTTGAACAAGTTTTATGAGACACATCATCTAGAGGGTCTCCCCTCCCCACCTTCAGTTATATTTTAAAATTATGTTAAATATAGCAGCTAAAAACTCAGGCCTTGATCCTGTGAGCTGCTTCATGTTAAGCAGTAACTGCATTTGGTATTTTTTATATCCCCATTCCCACCTTATTTCAGCCAAGGAGTCATACCAAATAGGAATTCCTAAGATTGTCTTTATAAACTCTTCAGAGCAGCAGCTGTCCTTTTTGTTATAAATTGGGATATTGCCTAGCACAATGGAGCTGAATTACAAATAAGTAACTGGCCAAGTGAAGATAGGACCTATAATCCGTTTGATAGCAGCATTCCTCCGTCTGTCTGGATGTAATGTGATAACTTTTTGAATGCCGAATCTGATCAATTCCAAAATTTCAGATAATGTTCTAGACATCAATAGGCAGAACCCTAATGATTTTGGTGAAGATCAGAAGGAGGGAATGGGGGGCACATATAGCTCCTGACATGAGTGCAAGGTGTCCCTGAAACAGATAGAGATGGGATGGCGACACACCGGGACACTCAGAGTATGCCTATCAGATCAGGGATTTTGTGGGAAAAGAGGGAGGAAGGAGGAATGCAGTGAGATTGGCCTACAGGGGCAATAAAGTGTCTGACTCCGTAGCAGTAGGAAAGACTTATATCTTCCCACCTTCCTCAGCTCATGTGTCCAGAACAATAAAATTGTGGAAGGTGATGGGATTGTTCTTACAATTAAGTGGTCAGTGTCAAATTCTGAGACATACAGCCTGTGCAACACTGATTGCAGTGGCATTAAAGAATTTGAAACTGAAGGGTAAAAGGTGGGGGAGTTCTTCTTCCCCTCTGGATATTGTTAAATCATCTCTGCGAGGAATGAAATTACTCTTACCCTCTTATGCTTTTGAAGAGCAATTCCCTCCCTCTCCCATCACTTTGGGATACTCCAGATTGCACCAAAACAGTACTAAAGTTCTGGGGGGAAATTCTTGTAGACAACCCTACTAGGCTTTTTTCCCACCCATCCTGCAAATGATTCACTCTATAGACAACATAGACCTCAATAGCAGTATTAAGGAAGCCCTTAAAGCCTGAAACGGGCAATAATAGATCATTATATAAAGAGGAAACTAAATTGCATGCCATTCTGGGGAGGGAGTGTTTCTTACAAATCATTTTTAGTAAACTGGCCTTGTGTTAGAAAATCAAGTTACTAAATTGATGAGAAATTATTGTAATGGAAAGCGTTTTAACTTAGCTTAAATATCTGACAAGGGCATTTCAGAATTAAGTCATTCACATTTCCACTTGCCACAACCGTAACATGCTGCCTTTTATCATGATGTAATGTGTCTGACTTGCAAATTAAGCAACAGCTAGTAAAGGCATGAAAAACAGGAAAAATCCGTTTGTAATCATGAAAATTAAGTATCATTTTGCCTCAGATTCATGCAAAATGATATCAAGCCAGGTGAGATTATGATTTTTGCTATGAAATTGGTGTCCTGATTCCGTACTCAATTACTCTATCTAAATCAGGAGTAACCCCATTAAAACCAATGCACTTTGATCACTGTCAAACTGGCATTAATGAAGATCAGAACTAAGCCCATTACATAAATGTAATCTCCACACAAAAACAATGGGGAAGAAAGGTCTAATGGGTGCAAACCTACAGAGATCAGAAGCAGTAATGATAGTCACATGAGTCTCTTCAAAGCAAATGCTCAGGGTTTCGCAGAGCTCTATTGCCGTTCTAGATAGAAAGTACCTTGCCCATTGAGGCATTCCTACAGGAAAACAGTATGATTAAAGTACGAATGCTCTATTCTGTATGGCAATAGATAAATGAACACTGAAGGTCTCTTTAAAACTGAAATCCTCTGAAGAGAAGCCTGGACAAGGAATCAGGACTCAAGCCCTATCTTAAGACTGTAGATTGGACTTAAATGGTGCATAGGCTTTCTTCTGCCTACTTTGTACAGGAGTAAATAGAACTGTGCAAAACCAAGAGAAATTTTTAGTCAACGTGTTAATTTTGTTCCAGGCAGTGTCTTGAGTTAGGAGTTTAATTTTTTTGAAACGTTCCTATTTATTCATTTTAATATTTTTATTACAGTAGTGCCTACAGGCCCCAGCGAGGGTTCAGGGCGTTCTTGTGCTCCGGGCTGTATGCACACATAATGAACAAATAGCTCTGCCTGCAGGAGATTTTAATCTGTGACTTTGCTCCTGCAGTTGGCAATGGATGATCTGTTTACAGCACCCCTGCCCAGCCTGTGGGTTCTGTGCAGGAGGAGAAGTCTGACCACTTGCTGTAAACCACAGACTGAGGCTCAAGTAGAAGAGATGATGCAAATGTGCTTACAACAAACACGTGGGGGGAGCTCATGGTAACAGTGAGACCATTATCAGTATAACAGAGTGGGCACAAAATACCAGCTGCCTAGCCTTTGCTAGTTCGTTTGTAGGTATGCATACATCTCACTTCTGGAGATTCTGACTTTTTTATTCATATTTTTCACATCTCTGTTCTTTAATCCAATTGCTATTACTGTTGTGTGTGAACATGATGCTACTAGAGCTGAGCAAATAATTGGGTTTTTTGGATCTTCTGGCAATTCTGAAAAATTAAAAGAAAAATGAGAAAATTCTGAAAAATTTAGGTAAATCAGTCAATTTCAGGTGGAACTAAATGTTTTTTGCTCCACATGCAAAATTTTTCTGCATATTGAATAAAATCAGCTATAGCACTAAAAGAATATAACAGTATGCAGAAATATTACCTGGTCTTCAGTGAGCAAGAAATCCATTTAATCTCTGCTTTCCTCTGCCCTTATCCAGGTCCTTAGAGATAAAGATATAAAAGTGGCTTCTTTGAAAAGGTAGGGCTCCATACAGAGGGCATAGGACTGTGTAGAAACCCAACTTGGGGACTTTTTACTTTCTGATTATATTTATTTTACTTGCTATAAACACTAACCATAGAGGAGAAGACTTTGTTGATGATTTCTCCCCCCCCATGCTGTACCATTCTGATGGCTTACATCAACCATGATTGAATTTGTGTACAACCCCAGGATGGGAGGGGTAGCAAATAGATAGGAGGACTCAACCTCTGCATTGACCTGAAGTGATTTTCTGCAGCTCCCATTTCTCTAATTAGAATACTAGAAAATAATCCTATGGTTAGGGGAAGGAAATAAATATCAATATACAAAATACAGATTTAACAAGTGATTGCACCCAACCCATGTGAAGTGATTTTATTTTCATCCTTCCTCTTTATTACCATCCTCATATGGACATTGATGATAGAAAAATTATAGAAATAATGGATCGGTCACTTCAGAGGCACTATGGGATCAGATGGGCAGAAATAAAAGCGGTCTATAATAGAATCTTTATCCAAGAAGTAGTCCAAAATAAGAGATGTGTGAACCTCACAGATATATAGCCTGCTTTTCATCACTACAAGAATACAGTAATAAAAAGCTACTGCCAAATAACTGTCCATGTCTCTGATTAAGATAATGTTTCTACAAGATTAAAGATGAGGTTCTTTGCTTACTGTCAAACTGTGACCTATTAAGTTCCACCCCAGAGGCTGATGGATGCATTACAGCAGCTAAATTTAAAAACCTTACCGACTTTATGTGCACAGATAAAGTTTCTACTAACTGAAGAGAGATTTTTGGATCTATACTACTGCATAAGTGGATGCAATTTGTCACCCAGAGGTGTGAAAAAGCCACTCCCTGCCCTCGAGTGACCCAAGTTACACCTACCTAAGTGCTGTCCACACTAGCGCTTCTACCTTTCACTGGGATGGAGTATTTACGTGGATGGGAGGGTGCTTTCCTGTCAGCATAGAGATTCTTCACCAGACGCCCTACAGCTGCATCAGTGTAGCTGCGCTGACGTTGCACTTCTAGTGTAGACTAGCCACGAGAAACCATGTTTTAAGAAGAAGGGATGTCCTTCAATCAATAGTGTTTCAAGAGGAGAAACTTCATAAGGGGCTACTGAACTTCCTGAGACTATCAGGCTTCATTAGTTAATGTTCATAAAGTGCTTTGAAGTCCTACCATGGAAGGCTCTATGGAAGTACAGATTATAAAATAATAGACTAATGTATCTGTGCTGTCAGCTAGATAACGGCAATAGTGCCACAAGTGGATTCTGTCTTAGGGAGCTTTTGGGGGGTTTGTTTTGGCTTTTAATTTTTTGCTATTAAAATTGAATGGTATCAAGTCTGATACACCATATCCAGCTCAGGCTAGATAACCTGAGATTTAAAAATCCTTAGGGTATCCTTAGGGTATCTGCTTCTAATATTTCCATAACAGCTAAGGAAGTGCATTCTATAATGGGGTCTGTTCTCTCCTTATTGCGTATGTAGAGCTGTTGTTGACGCTAATGAGACTAATGAGCGTGAACTGTGGGGAGAATAGTCCCCATTGTCTTCATCAGTTTGATAGCCTTTAGATGTGCAACTATGTGGTCGTAGCCTCCAGTTGTTTATCAGCATTGGGGCAAAATTCATCCCAGGTGTATCTCCACTAAATTTGGTCCCATACTTTTTCTTCTTCTCCTGTTATCAGATCTCTGTAAAATAGACTGTCTCGCTTCCCAGTGTGGATTGCGCCTGACAGTGTTTACAACATGACAGACACAAGGAAGATTATAGTTATAATACTCTTTTGTGACATCTACAGCAAAGAATAAGAGAGAAACAAGTCTGTCACTATGCTGTCATGCTTGGGGGAAGCAAAACACTAAACTTTTAGGTTTATTTCCCTCCTCCCTTCCCCTCCTCTATCCTTTCCCCTCCTCCCAAGATATGTCTAAATATCAATTAAAGACAATTGACTGTCACTTTTAGTGAAGGTTGCACCAAACCTTACAAAAGTTGCATCCTTTTATAAAAGAAGTCTTAGCAGAGATATGGATCCTTTCTGAGTTTGTAAGCATTTTGCATATTATGATCTCTTCAGTTTCAGAAGTCTTGGCAATTCTGTTGTTGGGGCTGTTGCTAGGAGGTTTTTTTCCTCATCGGGGATTTATAGCTGTAGTTATGGAAGTCAGCTGTATAAAACTAGGTGCTAAACTTCAGTTTTCATTGTGTGCAGTAAACAGGGTTGAATCTGAGAACATAATGTCCCAATTCTATAAATTCAATGGAAACTAGGATCTGTGAATGTGAATAGCTTTTCAGGGTCATGGCCTAAGCTTTCCCTGTATCATTAGGAACACTTTAATTTGCTATGAAAAATAATTTAGCTAGAATGCTTGCATTGATCTCTGCCTTAAGTGTTTCTCTGTACATATTCATGGGGAATAAGGGCTTATTTTCTAATTGTACACTTTATTTTGTGATTTTGATTTTACTGGGTGGTAAGAGGGTGAATAAACAATGATCATAAATAAAATAGGTGGCAAAAGATGTTCTTGTCCAAATCCATCCTTGTGTGTCAGAATTACAAAATGACAGAATGAAAAGCAAAATGTGCGGCTCTCGAGGCAGGTGTGAATTTCAATTACATTAAAAACAAAACAACACAAAAAACCTCCAAACAACCTTCCCTCCCCCCAAAAAATCAAAACCAACTCCTGTCTCCCCCTCAAAACAAACCCGTGTCAAAGAAATATTAAGGTTCACAATCAAGCACTCAAATTAGAAGATGTCAGAAGTAAGGATGCCTGTGCAGCCCTTATTTGGCCCTCTTTTTCCACAGTAGCCCTTAGACTGCTTTAATTGATGCCAAGGACTGTTTTGAGGATTCGGTGTGTTGGCATCTCAAACTTTCATAGGTGTGATGAGTACTCCTTGGGTGCAGTTCTGTACTGGGGCCTTGTGTCTCTTTTGATTTCACTGGAATTACTCAATTTACTCTAAGTTGAGAAGCAGGTCTCTTGTGTTTTTCTTTCTTGCTAGGGCATGAAAAGTGATTTAATATACAGATGCTTCATAAAGCCACATCTGTTTTTAAATTTGGCAGGAAATAATGAGACCAAGCATGTTTTCAATGCTTATTTTAAAATGGCTTGATGGCATGACAGTTTAGGCCCTGCCTACACTGGAAAATTTTGTCCATGCAAATTACGGAGATTGATCAAAAAGCGCTGTAATCACAACATTTGTGCCTGTCCACACAACCCTCACGGTGCTGCTGAAGTGCGTTCACAGTTGGTGCTCTAGCATCGACAGTGAGAGCAGTGCACTGTGGACAGAGTTGTAGGAAGGCAGAGAGGATCGCAGTGCATCATGGGTGTGGGCTCAATGCCTCATGATGCAGTAATTTCCATCCCATCATTCCATGGGTTTCTGACTGCATTTTGTGGCATTTGGTTTACTGAGCACCCGCCATCTTTATTTGAAAGAATGGATCCTGCACTACTCTCCACTATTTTTCAGTGTTCTGAACACATGATGGCTGGTCATCGTGCACTCCCGGACAGAACTGGAATCCAAGGCACCTGAGCTGCTGTGTGCCAGGCAAACGAACAACACCAGATTATTGTTTGTATTCACAGAGCATCTGTACATGGTGCACCGCCGCTTTTGGGTGCATGAAACAAGCACTGAGTGGTGAGATCGCTTCTGTACACAAGTCTGGGATGACATGCAGTGGCTGCAGCACTTCCAAATACATAAAGCCACTTCCATGGAACTCGGTGCAGCACTCACTCCTGCCCTGAGGGTGCAAGGACACTAGGATGAGAGCTGCTTTCACAGTGGAGACGCGTGTGGCAATCGTCATGTGGAAGCTGGCAACTCGACCGCTACCAGTGGGTCGCTAATCAGTTTGGAGTCGGGAAGCCCACCTTTGGAGCTGTGTTATCACAAGTGCGCAGGGCCATTAATTGCATTCTGCTACGAAGGACTGAGAGTCTTGGAACCATGTGTGAAATAGTGGACGGCTTTGTATCGATGGGATGCCCTTGCTGTGGCGGGGCAATAAATGGCACACATCCCAATTTTGGCCCCGGATCATCTTGTGACGGAGTACATCAATAGAAAAGGGTACTTCTATATGGTACTGCAGGCGCTTGTGGATCATCATGGGTGTTTCACTGATATTAACATGGGTTGGTTCAGGAAGGTGCATGACACATGCATCTTCAGGAACACTGGCCTGTACAGAAATCTGCAAGCAGGGACTTTCATTGCAGACCAAAGGATTACAAGGAGGATGTTGAAATGCCCATAGTGATCCTGGGAGACCCAGCCTATTCCTTACTGCTAGGGCTCATGGAGCCTGATATGGGCAACCTAGATAGCAGAAATGAGTGTTTCACTAACAGACTGAGCAGGTGCTGAATGATGGTTAAATGTGCATTTGGCAGATTAAAAGCTTGCTGGCGGTGTCTTTATGGCAGGTTAGACTGAAATGAGAAAATATTCCCATGGTTACATAGCTGCCTGCTGTGTACTCCATAATATTTATGAAGGTTCCCCCTTGGTGGAGCCCCCTTGTGGCTGAATATGAACAACCAGATGTTAGGGCTATTAGAGGGACACAGCGAGGGGCCATTCAAATCAGGGAGGCCTTGAACTATTTTGACAATGAGCACCATAAGGTGTGGTTGTAAATAGCACCATGCCATGCTATGACTGCTATCCAGCTTGCATTGATCATTATGTATCAATGTGAGGTGCAACCACTGTGTGCAAGAAAGAAATAGATTTCTTATTTTGCAGAGATGTCTTTATTAAATAACAGTTATTCATGACACAGACAAAAAGCTGGGCTGGAGGGGACAAAGCAGTAATGTGCAATGTGAGCTATGAAAGCTGGGTGTAAGTTCAGCTATCATTCTGGAAGCTGTTGAAGGGGTGGAGTGAACAGGGTATTGAGATGGGCCGGGAGCTAGGTAGGAATGTGGGTGGAGTTTGGGAAGAGTATGGTAAGCAGTTCTGTATTGGCTGCAAGGGGGGGGGGGTGAGACCACATGAATTCAGTCTGCAGCGTTATGAGTAACTTTAGCAGCTCAGTGTGCTCCTCCATGGCTTTTATCATCTGCTTATGACCTGCTGTCACTTGCTCCTGGTTTTCCCTCCCCTCCTGTCTACCAATTTTTTGATTTTTTTTTTAGACACTGTGTGTCTCCATGCCCTTTTTTCTTTTTTTCCACCTCAGAGGATAGGAGGAGCTCTTGAAACATCGCTTCTTTGCATCACCATGGTCATTTTCTTATCAGCTGCTGGTGATTGGCAGGTTTCCCCTTAAGGGCACATCCATAGAAGCATAATAAACAGTGAACAGAAACATGATTGAGAGCAATAACAGCATTAATGCATTACTGTAAAATACACCTTTCTCACTGTCCCCTGGCAAGTGCACCGCTCAATCAACCAGGGCATGGCGAGTTGTGCCTGGGGGAGGGGGCACTCAAGCTGGGGAAAAGGTTCTGGGTGGTTGTTTGAGGGCACTGATGCACAAAGATAGAGACAAAATTTCAAATTGTGCTCCTGTTTTCCACAGGCGTGGGTCACAAAAGCCAATATCTCACTCCTGAGAATAAGCAGGGATACTAGGGTGAATCTCCTCCATGTGAGCAGCTTCAAACTAGGTCCATATGCTGCTCGCCTATGTTCCACGTTAGTCCCTGCACAAGCGATTGCCAATTGGCACGGGAAAGTTTCCTACAGCAGGGGAAGAAACAAAGCAGCTCTGCCAGGGAATCTACGGCATAGGATTGGTAAGTACTTCCAGGAAAGTTTCCTAGAGATCTCTTTGGAGGATTCCTGTGAAATCTTGGTATGCACTAATACACTTTTCCACAGCATTGCCTAGCTGAACAAGGGAATGGGAAGCACATGCAAACACAGCTACTCTTGTGCATATCTATCCCTTCAACCAGCTGTACAATGCAACAAAGCAAAGCAAGTACCTCATGTAACCGAGCAGCATCAGCTCAAAATAAAAATCACTTACCCAAGCTCCCTTTTCCTGCATCCTGCATGCTAGAGCTGGAGGGCTGGGACTGGGTAGAGAAGAGATCCTGGCTCTCCATGTCAGCAAACGACCTGGTCCTCTCCTTCTCATTGTCCTCCAATGTGACCTCCTTGTCCACCATTTCTTTACTGGGAGTAACTCAAATTTTCACTGCCTCCATGGAGGCATCCATGGGTCTGTTGGTGGTGGACGTGGGGTCACCTCCTGAGGATGGCTTCCAGCTCCTTAGACGCAGCAGGTCTTTGACTCTGTAGCAGAGTGATGGTTTGATTCCCTAGCCTTTTGGTACCCCTGCTGCAATTTCTTGATTTTTTTTTTCACTCAGCACTGCATAGTGTCCCACTCATAACCCTTCTCTGCCACTAAAAGAGAAATCTGACCATAGGTATCATAGTTCCTTCAGCTGGTGGGGGCCTGGGACTGCACAGCCTCCTCTCCCCAAATCCAGATCAGACTCAGAAGCTCTGGTGAGCTCCAAGTGGAAAAGCATTTTGTGCATGGAACCACCATGGTCAGCTGGGAAGATGAGATGTGAGCTCTCCTCTCTGACCAAGTAGGAAGTGAATTTCAAAAATTCCCAGGACTTTAAAAGGGGAGGGGCGGATGGCTGCAGGGCAGCAGAGTTTCAAACTGATGGCCAAAGTGGTCTGGATGGGCATTGTGGGACACTTCCTGAAGGCAAGTTACCATGACATAATCGGCTGCAGTTTCTACATTGATGCTTTGTTGCTAAAAGTTGGGCACAAAAAACTCTATGCCTCTCGGCAAGGTGGTTTGATTTTTGTTGCAAAATCAGGGGAGTTGGGTCAGCAGGGGGTGACTGCAGTATGTACACCAGCACTGTTTTGGTGCAAAAGCTGACTTTCATCAACAAAAGTCTCTACTATAGACCAGGTCTTAGACACAGACATTTAGATGCTGCACATTTAGCCCACTCTATGTTCTTAGACAGTAAAAGACCTACCTTTTCCCTTAGGAAAAGCCATGTGAGCAGGACAATTTTTGTCTGCCCACACTTTAATTTTGCTACAGTCAAACTGAATCCCGACTACTATAATCCCACTTTCAAAGACAAGTAGAGGAGCCCATTCTTTCCATTCCTCAATCAGCTGAAGGGGCTAGTGCTGGAGAACATCAACTATTCCCGCTCCTAAGAGCTGAGTCTCACTGAATGAGAGCTAGATAGATTTTAAACCCAGATCACTTCTAGGGTTCCGAAGGCACAACTGGGGCAACATTTTCTGAAGTGCTATGGCTATATCTTCATGAGTAAAACACATTGAGACGGCTAACTTGAGAG
The DNA here is from genome assembly GCA_007922155.1 of Mesoclemmys tuberculata. NCBI lineage: Eukaryota > Metazoa > Chordata > Testudines > Chelidae > Mesoclemmys > Mesoclemmys tuberculata. Next base: position 78,541,146 of record ML675603.1, on the reverse strand, counting down.
AGCTTTCTTGATGTAAAATCCTAGTAGCGACAGGGCCCTGGATCGTTTCTATCTTAATGCAGCCAGCCAGGGTCACTCCTATACCCCTCAATGAGATTTATATTGAGTAGCTACATCTAGGCAGAAACTACAGGACCAGATCCTCCAAGGTATTTAGGTGGCTAAGTCCCATTGGGAATTAGGTACCTAAATACCTTGGAGAATCTGGGCCACTGTCTCCAATAGGATTTTACTTCTAGTTATCCTAATGTAAAAACACACCTTTTTTGCATGGAAGATATGGCCTAAGTGGTTTAGGATCCTGAATGCCATTTTCCAAAAATGAAAGTCAGTGGGACACTTAAGCTCCTAAAGGCCCAAGTCCAGCTTGAAAATGGGATGTAGGCTTCTAAGTCACTTTGGTACTTTTGTAAATTTTACACTTGGTCTTCGTTTGTAAAAATATTGAACTGTTTTAGAGGGTTTTTAAAATTAACAAACAAGCTTTTATTTTTTTTCTTTCTGAGAGGATGGGAAAGGAGGGATTAAACTAATCATTAGTGACTGCAAGCTTTTGTTACAATTGTGGGGTGCATAGGTGTTGTTCAAGCTTTCCCCATGCAGCTCTGCTAACTCACCCCGTGGTCTACAGTTCTGGACTTCCGCTGAGAGGCTGCGAGAACAGCTTGACCACCTGCTCTGTCATGTTGTGATGCTTTTGCTTTTGTGTTCCACTGCCAAATGTAGCATAAACATGCTGGAGACACGCACCGATGATTGTTGGTGGCTGATGCTGTATGACTGAAAATATAAAAATGGAATTTGGGAAGGGAAAAAATTACCAAAGCAATCTCATGTGTGTGCAATATATATATATATATATATATATATATATATATATATATATATATATATATATATATATATATATATATATATTTTAATCATTATTTGAATTAGTACATCTTTAAAAAAGGCATATTTTTCACCCTCTGTCTTTTTCATTTTTATCTCTCTCTTCTTCTAGAAGCTGCTCTGGCATATCTGTGTATTATCAAAGCCAGGCTCTTATTTAGAGACATAGTGGTGTTTCCCAATGTATTTATATGCAGGCTGTTGTGAAGAGGAAATAAAGGAGGCAATAGGTGTGTGGTTTACCTCTTCTTTAAAGATTAGCTGTTCAGCTACTGGGTTAAAAAAAAATCAAGCAAAATCACAGCTGTGTTTTAGGACATATATTGGACTCGATTGTGTGTGACAAAAATAGACTTAGCTTCTCTACCAAACAAATCTCTTCCAACACTTTCAGGATTTCACCATTCTCTCATTTGTTTGTTCAATGTCATTTCCCAAGGTCACTATGTATTAGCAATTTCTGCATTGTACAAGGGCTTGTAGATCCTGTTGTTATGCCATACATTTCCATGGCTGATAGGCCAGCTCATGTTTCAGAGAGGTGTTTTGTATCAACAAATTCTGAATCTACAGTGGGATGTGGTTGTCAAGATTCTCAAGGTTGTCAAACTGTAAAGATAAGTGGAATAAACATGTATAAATGAATGCTTAGAAAAATCATATCTTTAGAGTGTCACGGGTTAACATAACCTCAGGTTTTAACTTTGAAACAAATTTTGTAAATGTAATAAGTTTTGTCAAATAAAATGATCAGTACATTAAAAGGAGAAACTGGCTGGAAGGAGGTGCTGATGCAAACCTTGATCTCACACACTTACGTACATGAGTAACATGCAAAACTACTCATCTGGGCAAGTTAAACATGTGCATAAAAGTTTGCATGAAATGACCTGAGAGCGAGTTTATTTTCAAAAGTGACTAAGCCCTGATCTACATCTAAAATTTAGATTTTTAGATAGGTATGTTGCTCAAAAGTGTGGAAAAATTCACACCCCGAAGTACTGTAGTTAAGTCAACCTAACCCTTGGTGTAGATCCAGCTAGGTTAATGAAGGAATTCTTCCATCAACTTAGCTACTACTGCTTGGTGAGATGGATTGCCTATATTGATGGAAGACCCCCTTCCGTCAATGTAGGAAGCATCTATGCTACAGTTCTGCAGTACCTCTTTAGTGCCGATAGTGTAAAAATGCCCTTAGTCATTTCAGGGGAGATTTTCAGAGGCATGTTTCAAAGCCCAAGTCCCTGTGAAAGGCCTTGTTTGTACTAGAAAGTTTACATTAGAAACGTTAGTGCCGGTATAACCTGGCAAATCCTTCTTGTGTAGATGCAGCTTATACTACCATCAAGTGCTTTCAATTGCTTTCAATGCATCAATTGGGCATTCCATAGGGTGTCTATACTGCAATGTAAGCCCAGAGATAGTGGGATTTGAGTCTGCTGACCCAGGTTGGGGCACTCTGGGCTTGAGGATCTACATTGTAGTTTAACCTGATGTTAAGACTTTTCTGACCTGTGCTCGATAAAATTATGATAGTTGTCAACATTTATTTAGCAGAGTTGGAAAATGGAGAAGCAGAAGTCAACCTGAGGTAAATGGTAATTGAAAAGTCCTGTTTCCTTAGAAAATTGCAGGAAGCAATAGTGTCTTATCTACTCTGGAGGACTTGTGATAATTTCAGGTTAAAAAGCAAATTTTCTTACCTATACCACTGATAACACCTTAAATGATTAAAACTGAAATAATTATTTAAAATATTTCTAACAATATTTATGCCCCTTTTCATATAAGAACCACAAAATGAAAGCACTTCTTTATTATTTTCCTGAGCCCTATCAGTTCTCCTCAGTTTAGAGATGCCTCCTTATAGGCACTTTTCTGCAGCAGGCCATTTATTTCCAGAGGGCTGGCCCTTAAAATTTGGCAGATTGATGCACTGTATCCCTAAAATGGCCATTTTGGAGTTGGCTGCTACTGACTCCATCTCCTTCTTTTTCAGCTGGTAAGTGTTAGTTCTGGTTATATTTCCCCCTTTATCATTGCAGAAGCGATGACACATTCCTTTCCATGTCCAAGTTAAGACACAGGCATAAATTAATCAGACTAATCAGCTTTGCTTTTGTTAATAGTCTCACTTTCTATTTCTAACAGACTAGCACAATGTCAGTGTTTTTTGCTTTGCCAGCATAGTAGGGGAATGTTTAAACCAATCTCCCCTCACAAAAGTTTTTGTTCTGAATCAAAATAAACTCAAGAAGTCCTGAAACTTCTGTTCTAGATTCTGAAAAACTACTGTTTTTTAAACAAAATCTACAGTTGAGTGGAAAATGACTGGAGAATTCTTTTAACTGAACTGAGTCCTTTAAACACAAGTGCTAGGATAGAATTGGAGAGTGAGATGTTTCTGGCAAGAACATTTATCCACATGCAGGGACAGGAATGGTAGTGCCGGCTAGTTTCTATTAAAGTTCTATCACAATCTTTACCCTTCTAATCTGAAACTCGATAGCAGGATTAGGTAATCAATCACATAAATACCTCTCCCTTTGAGAGTCTGTCCATACATACTCTCTGTTCTCACTGAAATCTATCTGATGTTACTTCTGAGAACATTATACAATATCCTAACATAGTATTTTCTTTCTATGGATGACACGTATGTTTTTATGACATTGTTGTCTCTTGAATGAAGGTTTTAGGCTAGAAAGGTGCTGAGCTGCACATTCTTCCATGGTTAACACCTATGAACACTTATGAAAAACCTGTTCAGTGGTAGAAGAATTCATTATACTCACTCAACCGTTTTGAGAATTATTTGAATATGTATTTTGAACTAACTGACAGTTGCCTACATGCAGGGTTCGTGTTGTACATCATGAAACTCTGCTGGAAATGGGCCTGACATAAAAACTGTTCTAGGTGTGTCAATGATCTGGTACAATAAAGTTTAAGAGATTCATTCAAACAGTGTGTATATTGTTTACATATTGGAAGATTGTACTCACTGTACCTCTTCTAAGACTGTTGGCCTATGGCACTTTTAGATACGAAGACCCTGAAATCAAGGAATTCTGGATCTTGAAATGTGGGACTTTGTTCATCTGAAAATAGCCTTCAATGGCATGACAATTTGGGAACTCTGACTAAACAATTCATGAATTCTGGCTGATATGAAGTTGTTACTATGAAAATTGCTGTATTATAAATGATGTAATATACATGTAGAATCCATTATGGGCTCATGGTGCAGTATCCCATCTCTGTCAGACCAAGGATAATGGTGGTCAAGACTCACCAGAATTTAATGACTGAACAATAGTTATATTAAAGAGGTTGTCTGAGTGAGGAAATCCATTCCCTCCAATTTCCCTCAGCAGGGGGCTGGGAATTTGGAGAGTAGAAAGTTAGCAACAGCAGAAGAAAGACTCCAAGGTGGAGATGCTAGCCTTTAAAAGGGACTCAGAGGGGAAGGCTCAGAGATGCACAGGAAGTTTTGGGAGAGGGAAAGGGAGGATGGACTGGTCAAGGTCAAAGGAGCAGGCAAGCTGGAGAGAGAAGGCTCCATATTTTTTAGGATTCAAGCCATATACTGCAGCAGTAGAACACTGTATGGCCCAGAGGATGCTGACCACAGCCTTAAGAATGCTCTGGAGTGGTGAGGAAATTGAGGGAGGGAAAATGCATTATTTTTATATAAATCTGTGTATTTCTCATGCTATTAAAGAAAGAGCAATAGTGTGTGAGAATCCTGTGCAAAGTGCCCTTACATTTCGTGCATTTCATCTACCACATGCCCCTTTGAAGAGGTAAACCAAAAGGCTCACACCTGTTGGCTGGGGTTCTGGGATGGGGTGTTTTTAAGCTGTGGGCAGAGCCTGAGACCTCAAGTCTAGGGGGTTGGAAGGGCTGTGGTCTCTATTTGAGCTGCCACATAAAAGATCTGTACCCCAAGAGTGTGCCCAGAGGTCCTAAGGCAATGGCAGTACTTGGTCTCCTTTTAGACTCAGAGGCTTTAAATTCCATGGGATCCAGTGGTTGGGTGAGTGGTCAAGGGGTGATGGTGGTGCTTGACTAGAGCTGTGACAGGTATATATTAACTATCACACACAGTGATTTCCCACTCTTCTCCCTCCTTAAATTTCCTGGGAAGTCAAAGTCTATTTGCCAGGCGTGTTTGTCTCTTTCAATGTGCCCGAGTAAAGATTTTTAGCTTCATTTCTGATTGCAGCAATAGCCACGCATTGTAGAACATTCTGAGAGCTGAACAGGTTGACTAGGCAACAGAAGAATGTTTTGGGAGGCTGGGGAACTGCAAGTACTGGTTGATTGGTAGTGAGTTAATAATTAGTAATGTTCATCTTGAAACAAATCTGTGGCAATGTAGGACTTCATGCTTGTCACTGGAACTGGGAAAATTATGGAAATATACTTCTGAAATTCATGTATGCTCATGAATGTTCACACATGATTTGCATAATTCAGTAGTTGCGTGATTGGGGAAAAATATATCATGATATTTGTCAAAATAGATTTATTTGACCAGCTCTGTTTATCTTTCTATGGTGCTCCATTGGCTGTGGGGTGCCTTATGCAGACAGCAAGAGTAGCACTTGGATTGCCCAGCTGCAAGGGCATGGTTCAAACCCCTTTGAAGTCAATAGAGAGAGTCAAAATCCAAGCCCTAGAAGCTTCCTTAGCTGTTAGTCTAGGGCCCATGACACACAGTTGGCAATTCTGGCTCTATTCAGCAGAGGGCATACACACAACCAGTTTATTACAATATTTTGCTTTGAAGTTACCTCTGACTTTCACTGTAGGATTTCTCTTGAGTAAAGAGCCTCTGATGTAGTCACAATGTACCAAAGTTGGTTTGCTGCTTGAAGCAAACTATTCAAATGTTTACAGTCATGGGGGCATTTCTGATAAGCAATCTAATTGGATGAATGAATTCTGCTATACTCAGTGGCTCTACCAGACTCAGAAGAAGATCCATCATTCTTTGTGTGATGGACTGTGCAGCAAAACACAGTGAATAATTCCTTACCATCGAAGGCATCAAACAGAGCTCACTAAATTTCTGAAGTTTAAAAAAAAATCTCCTTATCAATCATTATCAAGCTAAATTTAGGACATAGATCTAAGTAGGTAAAGAAATACAATTCATGTTTTGTCAGTTTTTCAAAGATCAACACTTGTTTTTATGGTTTTACTGCTAACTTGTTAACCTTCTCCGCAATATGAGACTGGATTAAAGGAGGTAATTTGGAATGTGAAGGATGGGACAGATTGTCTAAACTGAGAGATTTGGACTGCTCCTCCTCTCCTCTGCTCCTTGAAATTCTAAGGACTCTCAGTTGAAGATGGTGGCCCTTCCATTTTAGGCAATTCTTCTTGCTTGTGGATTTGGCAGTAAAATCCCCAACCTTGCCAGCCCTATGAGGATGGCATCTTGAGTTTCAGGAACCATGATTTCCTTGCAGCTTCCAAAACGACTTCTTCTCAGGATTAGATTTACTTAGTTAAGCATGTACCTACCACTATCAAGGGCCAGGCCCCTGGAAAACCATAATGATGCTAGTCTGTTTTTCTGATGATAAAGGGAGCATTTATTAATCAATTATTAAAAATTTGGGCCCACGAGATGCATTCTAGTCACTAAATCTGCTCAGCCAAATCAAATTAATTGCTTTAATCTCTTAAGTGGTCTAGTTGACAACTCCTAAAATTGGCCCAGTTCTGGGCTCCTGTATAAAAACATCATCTATCAGTACTCAGGAATAAACCACACAAAAAGATTCTATGGATCCCAATCTTGAGAGAGACTTCTGGGACAATTAAGTACTAGTTGAAGCCCAGCTTCAAACATCTGTCTATGCCTTGTGTATTTTTCAGGCCCTTGTGACTGAATTGCAGAAATCCATGCAGATCATTCTCTAGAACTTCTACATAGAAGGGAAAACAAAAATTGTTATGTAAATATCAGTCACAAGTGAAAATAATATAATTCAGTATGCCCTCAGGGTTAGAGGGTAATACCATCATTCCTCCTTTATAGCTAGAGGCATTGCCTGATTCCACTTGTGAATAGACAGGGATTTTAGTGATACACTGAACTAATCAAGTAACCTCTTAAAGAATCTGTGACTAAAAAACTGAGTTAGAAAAAACAGATTTCTTAAAATGGCTGTGGACATTTGCCAATAAAACAGACATGATGAAACTTAGAGTTCATTGTACCTCATCAGTTTCTTTCTCAACTCAAGGCAACACCACCTACTTCTAAAAACCTGTTTTATAGGCCACATCTTTTTTTCATCCAACCCTCACAATATTAAATCATGATCTCTCTCTCTCTCTCTCTTTCTCTCTCTCTGCCATTGCCTCTAATTTGCAATGTGTGTGTGAATTTGGTACTTATTTATTCTGTAATTAGATTAGAACAAATGAAATGTACACCTGAAGAGCTTAATTTTTCTAGGAACTTCTAAGCAGCAAGGATCATGTGCTAAACGGTCATATCAGAATAGCAACCATGTATGTTCTAGCACCATCTAGCTAAGCCCCAAGGTAGTTTCCATCAGTTATCACTTCTAGGAAATATATAGGTTTTAGCAGAAATAATAGAATTCTGTAATAATGCTGTAAAATTGTTTGCCGGTATCAGACATAAATTTAGGTGCAAATTAACCAAAATAAGTGTTTCTAATATTAAAGTATCCTACTACAGCATCCACAACATAAATATAGTAAAGTAACCAGAAAGTTCAGAATTTTATAAGTAGGTTAGCTACAGGATGCTAAGTGGGTGGATTATATCTATTTTCTTTAACATTACCTTGTTTTGCCACTCCTATATTGGTCTGCAGATTGCAGTGTTAGTGAATTAACTGCTGGCCTTGGTTCCCTGAACAATTATTTCCCAGACTCAGCAGTGGCTAGCAATAAATACAGCTCTCTGTAAAGTTGATCTTCTGTGAATGATATAGCTGATGATCCATGTGGGGTTCAGCCTATTTTTAGGCTGTTTTTGTTTTGGTTTTGGTTTTAATCCTAGGAAATTAGACACAACAATATATGTTAAAAGAAACTTAAGTTGCAAAGTCAAGTGTTTAAATTTTAGAAATGCCAGAATTAAGGTTGCCTCTGCACAGAATGAGGCACAATCCTGTGGAAAAAACAGTATGTGATCATGTAATTAGACTGTATAATAATGCATATGCAGAGGGATGCTGAATTAATTCTGGCATTTCCTAACTTTGCAACCTTAACTTTCTTTTAACATAGGATTTTTTTCTAGTGTAAAATTGTAATCAGAGGAGAGCAAATGCACCATAAATCTGAACTATAAACAATGGTGCAGATGTAAGAATATCTCATGAGCAATAAGGATTATTTTCAACATCACTTTATTGCAGTAACACATTAATACACTCTCTTGCCATTTAGCTAACTCCCAAAGTAATTCCTATCACCACCCTTTTGTCAGAAGTGCTGTAATGGCAACCCCAGCGACAGCAATCCTCTGTTTACCCACATGGTAACATGGGTAACATGGGCAGCAGCAATGCAATCTTTTCTACGCTGTCCTGCCAATCATAAACAATGGCCCAGAGGGACCCCTTGGATGGTGTGAAAATAGCTCACTGTGAATGCCCATTCAGCCCTTGGCTTTCCTGTACAAGCTGCCAAAAATGTGCCAATTGTAGCAGGTTTAAGTGGATGACTGTCAACTGAACTTGACAGAGACCACTAAACTCATATCATGTAAGTCTCTAAAATACCCATTAGAATGGTGAGTTCCAGAGCAGTAGAATGGTAATGTGCACTACCATGCTAGCTTTGAACTGGTGACCTGAAGGTGAATTGCTCAATATCTATCCCATTACTAATCCCTTTAGGTGTCCAGTCTTGGCAAAAGTACTCTGTGGATTACAGCTGCTGTTTGCAGAATGTGGATTTAGCATGGAATGGGACAGTAGACTGTAAAGGAAGATTGGGTTTCTGTAATTATGCTTTTGAAGGATGTACTGTGTAGGCTCTTGTAAGTTTTAAAAATATCACTGGCTGTCTGAACCTTCTTTGTTTCCAGTACTACCCATATTTTCAAATATTAGGATTGATTCTGGAAAAAGAACACCTGAGCTGGAATTTTTAACAAATTACAACTTTAAAATAATATGCTGAAAACTCAAACAGGAGAAAAGGGCACTTAGCATACTGGTAATGTGTGCTTATTTTGTGTTTTCAATGCCACTAAAAGCAGGCGTTCTTTGATCACTGGTTGCTGCCTACTGTGACACATCAGCATCCACTCTGTTGGTGACGTAGTATTTGCCAGTGATCCTACTGGAAGTTGGAGTGTGCCTAGAAGGATAAAGCCCATTTCCCCCAGGATTTTTAGTCTGTTTAAGTTGTCTTTAATATTCTTACCCTGTAACCTAGAGCAGTGGCTCCCAACCTTTTTGAGTGAAAGCCCCACTAGTTAACACTAGGTAAAACATGTGCTCCCCCTCACCTTGCCCCCTTACCAGCCATAAACACACACAAACCCATATATGGATAAAAACAACCCTAAATTACATAAATAACAATACATTACTCTTCCCTGCGTAACAAGATACGCCTTGCCTGGCACAGGGGCCACTGCACACCCTGCGTGGACCCGCCTCTTCCCGTCCCTCATGGAAGGAGGGTAATGGTGGTGGTGGGTGCTGGTGGGCTGACTGGGGCTCCTTCAGGCCTGCACTGGGCATCCAGCCAGCGTAGGGCGGGCAGGAGAGAGGCTGCTTCTCCACTCTGGCCGCCATGGAGCTCCAGCCAGTGCAGAGCTCAGGGGGCTAGATGACCTCAATATTATTGAAGCCTCAGGGACCCCCTGTAATCTTTGGTGCCCTCCTAGGGGGTCGTGCAACCCAGGTTGGGAGCCAGTGACCTAAAGGACATGAAATGAGAATATTATAGACTTAAACTCCTCGCCCTCACCCACCCTTCTTCCCTGGAGCAGACTCTGACTCCGAGTGATAATTTGTTTGGACTACTTCCGGGGTAGCACAAGTGTGCATTGCCTCTTGCTCAGGCATATCATAAAGTGATTGTGGAGGTCATAATTTGCCTTTTTTTACACATGCTAAGAATTTTTGGACTGTTTTTCTGGGTGTGCATTGAGGACTGTGCTGGAATTGCAAGCTATACTCCTGGGGGAAGCCTGTGCCATAAAATTCTGCCTATTTTATTTGTGAAAATAACACAGTAGGATCTAGGGATGTAAAAGGTTAACCGTTTAAATAGTAATCAGCTGTTTAAACCTTTTAAATCCCTGGTTACTGTTTAAACTGGTGGGCCGAGAGAAGTGGCAGCTGGGCTGGCTCCCTGCGACTGTGGGGAGGTGCAGAGCCCAGTGCTGGGGTAGCTGCAGTGGGGCTGCCTCCCCGTAAGTGGGGGAGGCGTGGAGCCCAGGGCAGGGTGTGTGTGTGAGCCCAGCTGTGACTACCTCCCGGTGCTGGACTCCGTGCTTTCTCGCCAGCAAGAGCTGGCCAGCTGCGGCTACCACCCCAGCCTTTAACCGTTCAAATGTTCTATTTTTAGAACGTTTAAATGGATTTTTGATTAAACTAATTGTTACACCCCTTGTAGAATCACACCAGTCTCAATTATTTCAGTGATTTATTTCAAAATACCTGTCAGCAAGTATGTCATCAATACAGACAACAAAAATGATTCCCCCAGGGGTAGAGTTAAAGAAACCCCTATGACAACCCAGTTCCAGTTCGGGGGTCCTGGAAAAGGCTGCATGAGGCCCCTCCCAGCCCAGACACATGTTCCACCCCCCTGAGTTCAGTTGTGTGGCCAGACACATGCTCCATCCAGAGCCCAGTCATAGGCCCCCCTGCTCCCCGGCCCAGACACGTTCTTGAGGCCAGCGCAGGCGAGGAACACGGTGCAGCCCTGCCCTTCTTCACCCTTTGTCAGAGCCAGGTCTCTGAGGCCCACTCCCTTCCCATCAGATGAGAATCAAGCCCTGCAGCCAGAGCGTGCAGAGCCTCCAATCCCTACCGGGCTGGGCACTGGGCTCACTACCAGCTGGATTCTGCAGAGTCTAGCACCTCCTAGGGGTGGCCGGCAGCTCTGCAGCCTCAATTATGCGGGGGAAACATAAAATTCTGTGCAAAACATTAATTCTGCAAAAGTTCTGCATTGCACAGTGGTGCAGAGTTCTCCCATGAGTAAATCTATCATTTGAAGAGCAGAGGGTTCCTGGTCCTGCTTGCAGACTAGGGGGGCTCTGTAGTGAAGGTATGCTCAGAGTCATTCAGGATGGAAGGAGCTAGCTTAGAAAATGGTGGGGTAAATGGTCCCTTTCTGCCTTAGGGAGCAGCCTGCTTTGCATCTCTCTGTTTCTGAATGTGTTACTGTTTTGAATTCTAAGAAAATAATATACTGTTGTGTAGCAACCTTCTAGCAAGAGCATATATATATGTATATATATATATTTATCTAATTTATCTGTGTGGCTGATGTGAACATAAGAGCGTGTACAGTCTCCAGCAACTTCTTTATTAATTTATACTCTTTAAATCCTCATTGTATCAACAAGGAAAACAGCCAGTACTGCAAATAGATGATAGGCCACATTCGTTTAGCAGCAAGGACATTTTAGCCTGGCCAAAACGCCTGGGTCCAGGAATTGAATGTTGCTTGAGTTGTCTATTTTTGGATGCCTCCAATAAAAGTTGGAACGGGCTGTCTGTTTTACTTGCTCATGCTGGTACGATTTAAGGACTGGCAGCTGACTTGGAAAGGGAGTGATCTGGAATATATCCAGGCTGATGAATGACCACATTACTAGAGTAGCTCTAGCATTTTGAAGGCACTTTGCCTCATTTGCTAACGTGATATAAAGTTGCTCTAGTAGAATGTGTGCCTTTTTATTATGCGGCTTTGTCATATGAAGGATTTTTTTCTTTGGCAAGTCAAGGAATACAGCTTTCATGAAGTCCTGTATACTTGTGATCTGGGAGGGTTAAAGGGCAAAAGATAGTCAGAAGTAAGGTAAGTCTGAGTACAGAGAGATAACAGCAGTACCTCAGCTGCTGAAGGAGGATGGTTAACCTTATGTTACTCTGCAGCAAAACTTAGCTAGCTAATTTAAGAGCCCAGTGGAGCCTGAGCATTTGGCTCCTCATCTGCTGTGATGGTTGTGTGGAGGTTAGTATTTACAATACTATCTGCTGACATTGGGGAACTATTTCAACGGTGCCCCAAAGGCCTTTTAGTTCCTACTTCCTGGCTGGAGAGGTAGGGCCAGACTAATCTCATTTACTGCAGTGTACATCCAGAGTAACTCCATTGAAGTCACTGGAGCTCAGTCAGTGGAGCTACACTGATTTACAACAACTAATGATCTGGCCCCCTATGAGTATAACAGCATACACTCCACATATAGTCATCACAAATATTGAAAATCTCGTTAGCATGCCCTTGAATTTCTTGAACATAAAATATTTCAATGCTAACATTCCAAACGGGAAAAGGAGAGAAGATGAAAATCCCGAAAAAACTGCAAATGATGTGATGAGTGACTCAGAAAGCACGTATTTCCTAGCTGCAGAATGACTTCAGAGAAAATAGTGACTGCTGAGGAGCCAATCAGACTGCCATAATTTGCATACACAATCTAACTGGTCACTGTTGTTCCTGACCTCCACACTCTCGATTTATGAAGAGAGGTAATGGAAAAGAACTAGGCTAAATTCAGCAGTGTAAATTATGGTCTAAAGGACTGACTGACCGTCTAAATTGTCTTTGGGCTTGTCTAGACTGTGTCGCGTTGCAGACGATGGCAGTGTGAACTGCAGAGTGCACTAAAATGTTGCTCTCTAACTTCCCCTTGTAGATACTGCTTGCACAGCCCAAAAGATACCTAGTTTATGTAAACCTAGTCCGTAGACCTGTTAGGTTGCACCAGCAGTGTGCACATAGGGGAGCAACATTTTAGTGCATTCTGCAGCTCACACCCCTGTAGTCCACACTGCACACAGTATAGACGTAGTTGTATGTTGGACAAAATTCTGCTGTCCATGACACCAGTAGAAATTTGGAGTAATCTACTAAAGTTTGGTAGAGCTACTCTGGATTCACACTGTGTCACACAGCAGAATTTGACCTATTAGGTATCAGTAGAAAAATAATGTAACTTGCACTGATTTGCAACCAGATTTTCTACTCTGTTACATCATTTTTTTCAACAGTGTGACACCACTCATTTCAGCTGAACTACACTGGTGAAATGCTGGTGAAATGGAGAGGAAAATCATGGCTTCGGTGTTCAGTGCAGAATCAGCCTAACTTTCTTCCCATGTTTACACTGGTGTAACTATTGACTTCACTGGATTTATCTGTGACTTATTTATACCATGGTAAGCGAGAGCAGAATCTGGCCTAATCAGGGTAGCTTACACCAGTTTGGTGTTCGGTGGCGACCTCATTCAGCTCTGACATAAGCAACAGAACTCCCATTTAAATAAATGGGGACTGCACCTGCTTATACCAGGGCTGCCTTTGGCCTCAGAAATGTTACGGATGGTTCAGGAGTAAGTGTGTGTATGGTTAAGGATGTGCTTTACCTTACACCTTCATGTTGTTTGTATTTCCTGCTGCAACCACTTTCTCCACTCTCTCACTTCTAATGACACTAATTTTTCATGCCCACTCACTACCAACATCAGCAAAAGATACTCCTTTGCCATGTATGCCCATTTGGTGACTATTGATATTGAAAGTATATCTCACACCATAGTTTGTCACTACTGAAGCTACAGATGCCCTTACACTAGGATGCAGTTAGGTAAATTTGGAGCACCAGCTGGCCATATGACTGTTTACAGACAATCTAGAGTCAGTATGTTTTTAAACATAACAAGTCTCCATTTAGATACGGACCTGCACGAAATGTCTCAGATTAAATCCAGACCATGAATAATGTAATCAGTTTTCTTTTTCATCTGCCCAGAATTTGGCATGTGTATTTGCATTTTTTTCTGTGCTGTGATGTCATTTTAAATTACATGCAATGACTACAACAATGGAAAATATAAAATAGTCTAAGGAAAGGGAACATTTCAGTACTTCGGAGGATATTCTATTTGTATTCATTTGGTAGAGGAGAAGATGGTGTGGCTTGTAATAAGTGAAAAGCATCAGAACAGTTGAGAATTAAAAAACTCATGACCTTCTGGTTGTCTTGACTAAAAATGATTAAAATCTAATGGATATTCCTGCCAGTGACAATGTCCTGATAAAATTGTCATAACATCCTGATGGGAGTACGTCTAGGAACAATAAAATATAGAAGCTTTCAGGCTAGAATACCACCATTTTTATGTTGGATTTAAGGCATGTGACCACATTTTACTTTTTGAAAATTAAAATATTAAACATTTACAGGGATTTCAACTTCACTTCTTTCACGTGAAACTGGATAATAACATATTTCCTGGCTGTGAATGACTGACTGATTTTAGCCAGTCCTTAATTGCCAGGAAATGACTGACATTAAGATTTACATTTTTAAAATATGTGTGAATTTTGGGTCCCCATTTAGGGACACTTAGAGCCAGATTTACAGACATGCTGAGCAGCCAGAGCTATCACTGAAATCAAATGAGTTGTAGATTCTAGGTGCCACTGAAAATCAGGCCGAAGGTGTTTCAGGTACCCAAAAAGAATGGACACTTCTGCAAATGGAGGCATAAACTCATTGGGTTTGATTCTAATCTCATTTACACAACTGTACCTCCCATTGTAACTCCACTAACTTCCATAGTGTTACCACATAGTAGGGTAAATCTGTAGTAAGAACCACACTCATTATTGCTATTGTAAGATAAGAATACATTAAGTGTTGACACAAGAAAGGTATAGACAATTATTAATAGTATAGAGAAGAAAAACTGGGAGGATGAATCTTGATCCCATTGAAATCTGTGTGAGTTTAACCATTGACTCCTATGGGGCCAGGATTTCACCCAAGTTCTGATTTTTCCATTTCTCACAATACAAGAAGCAAGGGGCATTCAATGAAAATAGGCAACACATTTAAACCGAAAAAAGGGAATATCTTTAGACACAGCTTTATCTTTATGAATTTATGGGACTCACTCACAAGATATTAAGGCAAAGAATTTAGCTGGATTCAGAAAAGGATTAGATGTTAATCTGATTAAGAACAAAATATCTTATTGTAGCTAGGACAAAAATGTATAATGGATATAAAACCTCATACTTTAGTACATAAACTAACTTGCTTGGGGCTAAGACAAAAAGTATTGCATAATTGTCTGTTATGGGATTTTTTTTA
This sequence comes from Mesoclemmys tuberculata, assembly GCA_007922155.1. NCBI lineage: Eukaryota > Metazoa > Chordata > Testudines > Chelidae > Mesoclemmys > Mesoclemmys tuberculata. The sequence continues at coordinate 78,525,896 of ML675603.1, read as the reverse complement.
CAATTTCCTATGAAACAGCTGGAACTGGCCATAGATGCACAATGATATATTGGATGGATCAATGGTTTGATCTGAGATGATTTTTAATTTTAATATATTTCCTTTATATATACAATTCCTTCCACCCTCAAAAAAAGAAAGGAGGGAAAAAAGTAATTTGTTTTTTTGTGTTGACAAGTTAAATGTTGTCATGGATACAATTTGCTGTTTACAGCAATAATAATAAATATTTTATGTTCACGCAATGCTTTTCATTGCAAAATGTTTCACAAACTCTATACAGGGAGCACTTCACACAAGGATGAATTGCAGCCACAGCAACTGTTTTAACAGCATATATCAACACTACCTAACGGTTTAGAATAAGAAGTGAAAAATATTATGCACCAAGTGAAACTGGAGGGATTGCATAGGAACGCAGAATGTGATTGCCAGAACTGAAATCAAGGGAGGAGCTGAAAGGCACTAATTCTGCAAGGTGCAAAGAATCAGATGGGACCAAGCATAAAGTAACTAATACAGTACAGTAACCAATAGGAAAGCAGATTTACACGTTTACCTTTCCCATTAGATACATTTAACATTGTGCATTCTGGTTCTTGTATTCTGAGTCATTCTTTAAGCCTTTGCTTTCTTAGGCGGCACATTAGTGCTGATGTAGGTGTATGACCTAAATAACCAGTGACAGAGAAAATTATTCTAGAGAGACAGCATTTTAAACTAGTTCTCTTTTTACATTGTTTATGAGGTAGTTAAATGAGGGGGTCTACTAAATAATCATTCAAAAGCCTTTCTTGCAATGGCCACATTTTACAAAGAAAGATTTTAAAAATTCCTTGTTTTACACTTGTAACTGTGGCTGCAAATAATTGCAGGTGCAGTTGATGTAAGTTCCATGTATAAGTACTTATTATTTAATACTTATAGTGCTGTATTATCAAGAAGCCCAGTAAGGGTCTGGGCCTTATTCCTATAAAATGGGTAAGAGACAGCCTCTGCTCTGATGAATTTACAGTCTAAGAAAACATGTGACATAAAAGATGGGAGACATCTCAGACATCGGAATTACCATAGCCGAATTACCATATCATAGATTCAAAATCATGGCCTCAGTTATTTGTACCTGCAAAATTTCTGGCCCCAAAAAGGAGGCCTGGTTAATATTGGGCTGAAAACTTGGACCACAGAATTAATTTAACATTCAGATTAGTTGTAAATGCTGTTTACAAAGAATTACTTCACTACTGATGTCACTGGGCTAGATTTAACACGACATAAGTAGACATTTCCACTGGCTGAAGTAGAACTGTGCTCACAGATAGCAGTGGTATATTTGAGCAACTCCTTTTTCAAGGTCAGATGTCAGGATTAGGAGTAAGGACTTGCATAGCCCCAAACTTTAACTTGCTTCCAGATTTTGCTAGGAATCTAACCTGGTTTCACTTTTTATGCCTGAAACTGACCAGGTTTGCTGATGTTTGCAAATCTTTTGGCACAATTTACGCAAGCTTTGTGTGAAGTTGAGCTGAGTTATTATTTTGGTTGGAAACCTTCCAAAACTTAATGAGTCCATGTGGAGCCCATCCAAAACTATGCAAAGTTTGGAGAATTTAACTGAACTTTATTATAGTTTAGAACCTGAGAAATCCAAGCACTTTGGGGTTGGGAAGCCGTGATGAGGACCATAGAAAAAAGGGTTTGCAAGAATCTGTGTGAACTGAAACCATCTGCCTGGTATTTCTGGTCTTCCACTAACTGGCTACCTGAACATCATTGAGTTTCTTAACTGCTCTGCTTTAGTTTGCCCATTCATAAAACGGCAGTAATGCCTACTTGTTTCACCAGCATATTGCAAAGCTTGATTAATATAGTCAAGTTGCTTAGAGATCCTTGGACAAAAGTGCTTAGTGCAATATGTTATTCTTGTGGTAGCAACTGCTGAGGAAAGGCAGAGCTTGAAGATTTTTCAGTTTTTCACAGGTTTTGCTGGATTTTTTTGTTTTCACTGATCATTTACTTTTAGTATCATCTCATAGTTGTCTGCTGTAATGGTTAAACTACAGCCGTATAAAAAACTGATTGATAGTGGATTATAAGCATGTGTTTTCATTTTACTCTGAGTGGGATTAAAACACCAGTGTTGCCCATGAACACCAGGTTGGAATTTGAACACTATGATTTGCTGCACATCTGAAGCCTCCCTAAACTAGGAGAGTTATAAAGGCAGGGGTTTAAGTACTGCATGGAATAAAAGGAGTTTCAATGTTTAGATTCTAGCAAAATGGAACACTTCAGGTTATTTTAATTCTATACTGAATTCCTACCTAGAAATTTGACAATTGACTTCTTGACTCAAGTGTGTTACACTCATTGACTATTGGGTTCGGTTCCAAGAGCCTCTAACCAGTTGTTAAACTCTGAGTAGGTATGTCGGTAACATGCCAGCGGCAGTTTTAGGGGGTGGAGAATGCTGCTCGGTGCATGTCTCTCGGATTCAGCTCTCTGCGCGAGGAGATGTGTGAAGTCGGGTGTGAGTGCTGCCACAGGCAGATATACACGGGCAGCTAATTGCTAGCTCAGAAGCTCTGGTTCCACGAGGGGAGAACTGCTGCGGCTGCTGCTGGCGTGCGAACTGGCAGGATCATGACAGAGCCAAGCAGCAGAAAAGAAGGATTTAAAAAATGCCGGAGTGCCACTTTCAGCATTGATGGCTTTAGCTTTACAATTGGTGAGGCGTTTTGTCTGATTCCGTGGTTTTGTTTCCCTCTCTCCCTTTTCTTCTAGCCTTCTTCGTGTAAATATTGGGCACAGCACGAGGAGACAGTTTGTTCACCTGTGCTCTTGGAAATGCAGAGACGTCCTGCAACTTTTGCTTTGGCTTGTATCCAGCGGTTTTCTTTCTTTTCTTCTGTCGAAGAAACTTGCCTCCGACAAGTAGCTGCTCAAAACCCTTCCCCCCGTGTCTCTGGCATTGTTTCATGTAGAGGTTTGCACAACTTTTGTTTTGGAGCCTTATCTCAGGAAAGCCTGTGTTTTAGGATTACATGCTTCTAACTTGCTCGAGGTAGTTCCCTCCGACAAGTCCAGTGACATAAGTCCTGGGAGTTTGGCGTTTGTTTGGACTATTTCTTTGCTCTTTTAGTAAGCTTTCAAAACCCCATGGCCATACACTTTTCTAGCTAAAGTAGAAACATGTAATCTCTTTTATATCAAAAGAAACAACATGCTGGCATTGGAAAGCGCACCGGGAGAGGTTTGAAATGTTTGTTTCTGGTGCAGTTGTTTATAAAAAGAATGGATCTGGTGCTTGGTGTTCATTATGTTGGCAAGGGAGAAAAAGCGAGCATTCTCAAAGCTACAGGTGTCTGCAGGTTTTTTGGGTTTTTTTGCTGAGGCTCGCTGTGCAAAGGTTCGGTGCTGAAAGCAGTCGGAGCAGGCTGGTCTCTCAAAATTTCACATCTTTCTGGGCTGCGTTATGCAAATCCCTGTATATCTCAGAAACAAAACACGCCACCATGCTGATTTGATTTTTATTTTTTGTAATCCAGGCGGGAACTTTGGATAACTTGTGTGGCAAAAACCCTCACTGTATGTACAATATATATCATGTTAGAGATCAACTCAGAGTCTGCTCTCTTGCTCTAGTGAAGTCAGTGGAGTTATTCTGGATTTTCACTGGTGTAACTGAGCCCAGAATTTCATTTTGTAATGATGGATGCAAACTTCTTGTTGGATGTGAGAACTTCCCTCTCCTGTCTTCAGAGCCTCTGTCTTGTGTCATACCTTTTGCAACTGCTAAAACCTAAACTTTCTAGGAGAACTATTTAAGGTTAGACCTGCACTGCAGGAAAATATTTCATATAGTAGCATGTTAATGTTCATACAAACACTTTGAAGTGGAAAAATACAACACAAATGCTATGTCTTATTTTTTATTTTACTTTTATTATAGAGAGGTGGTAGCCTCTCCATACTTAAGTTTCATCAAGATTCCATTAGAAAGCTCTATTTAGCACTATCTTTATTAATAGGGTTATTGGTGTCACTTTTCATCACTGTGGCAGTTTCGAGGATGAGCATTCCCATGGTGCTGTTCTCTGTTGGATTAGGAGGGACAGAGCACTAGGTTAGACAACAAAGTATTTGTGTGTGCTTCATTTTATTAATACATATTTAGAACCAACAAGATTTCTGTTTTGACTATTAATCTTTTATTACTAAGTATGCTAGTGAAAACTGAACCAGATTTTGCATCAGTGGACCTGGATTTAGAATTCCAACTTCTTGTGGTGTTTTAAGGGAGTTGTCTTATCTCCTGGATGTTTTCCTCCAGATTCATTCAGAAAGGGTACATAAGAAAAACAACTAACGATTTGCATATTATTGTACATGTATCATTTAGAAATAGAAAATGACAAGTATGTTTAAAAAAGACCTGTGTGACTTGACAAATGTACGTTGATTTGACATATACATTTGTGATAACTTTGCAAACATGCTCCCTAAGATTATCAGATAGTACACAAAGGATTCTTGAGTGATCAGATATGTGATGGTTTCTGTATTGAAGAGAGGGAATATTTCTTAGTGGTCGCATGCCAACTAAAAATGATGAGGAAGGGGCTTAAATTTAGTATTTCCTCCTTTAAGTGGAAGAGAATTCTGCCTAGGTATTTATAGCTAGGTTTTCAAAGAGTCAGAGTGGGTCTTTGGAAATACTGAGCTCTCACAACTTCTATTGGGGTTAATAGAAATTGTGGGAACTCAGAGGATCAGGAGCTAATCTAGTGACAACATCAAGCTGAAAGCCCTCTGTGCTGCGCTGGAATTCTGTGTAAACTGACATGTACATTTTAATCTATGTATTTAACTGCTGTCTTCCAGCAAGGAGCTGATTTATTGTGTGGCTGTTTGCTTAATGATGATTTACAATTAGACTTTATGATAGCTTTTTTTGGAGAAGGATTTTGGCCTTATTGAAGATAAGTGTGTGGAATGCTAGAATTCTATTGTAGGGGAGATTGGGGAATTGCCCTTTTCCCCCAACTGTCTTTTCCTTGGCTCCAGGCATTTATGTTACCCTTATAGCTCCATGATTCTGGTGTTGGTCAGTCGCATAGTATAAGTTAAAGCAAGTTCAAGGCTGCTGTAATTTTCACCCCTGGGTACTGGTGGCCCAAAGAGACAGTTTCAGTAGCGGGGAATATCAAGAAAGCGGAGACTCTGGCTATGTCCCTTTCTCCCAGCAACAGCCGTTATGACTGGGGCTGTGAGGAGTCAGGGGATAGTGCTCTACACCAGCTGGAGACTTCCTGGGTAGTCGCTTAAGTTAGGTTTATGGTCCCTTTGCAGTAGTGGAGTTATACAAAGGGACTGTAGGGGCCTATTAATCAAGCCCCTTGATTTCAGTGGGGCCACTGAGGATAAGGCTGCCCAGTAGAAAGTGTTTGTAGGATCAGGCTGTATATTGGAATACACTGTTTATCACAATCTGAAGCTTCTGAGACCTTTGTTTGACTCCCCTCTCCATTTGGACATATCACAATCTATGAAGTTTTTGCATGGGGGGAGGGTTATTAGATTTGAATTCTTCCAAAAGGTAAATTATCTCTCTAGTCAATTTCCCAGTTAAGAAATAAACAAATCAGAATGCAAATGAAGGTTTAAAAGACTAGCAATGATGAAAAACCGTGGTGCCTGTTCTTGCCTTGCACCCTGTTTTGTCATGCTGGTATATAATGAGCGTAAAACACTCCTGTGTCAGAATGCCAGTGTTTCATACCTACTGTACCTGGTATAACTGACTAAACAAACATGCAAGGCAGTGAAGAATCAGACCCACTGTCCTTCAACTTGAGAAGATGATAAACAAAAATGTCAAGATTATATTTTCCTTCTTTGTTAATCGTTTTTCTGTGATTAAGAGCCAGCTGAATTATAGCTAACTTTAACTCCTTGCTTGTCATATCCAGAAGTGTTTGATTAACACTTGGTATCCTAGCCACAGGAGACTAATTTATTGCGTAGAATATAATTATAACTTTTAGAATGAACTGAGTTGGTTGTGAGTGCGACTGTAACTCAACATTATTTAGGTATTAAAGGGGGAACACTGAACTGAAAGAAATGGTTTTATAGGTCTGATTCATAACAGTGCTGTCCACCATTTATGAGATCATGCAGCAAAGATTCTTTGAGTTCCACTGCCATTAAAAATGACACCACCAACATTCTGTATGCAGAACTCCAGTTAAAATAAATGGGAGCTTTGTGTCCAGATCAGTGATAGTTTCAGTCCAGTTTATTCCTAAACTCGCTTTCCTTTGTGTCTTCAAAGTTTATGATTTTGTGGTTTATTGATTGAACCCTATTTTAGTGTTAAATTTCAAGTGGTGACCCGGGGAAATATGTTCATGCAATTCATACATACACAGACACAATGCTCTTATTAGGTCACTGCAAAAATTTATTTTGGTAATCTATCTTGTGCTTTGGTTATATAAATGTTCTGACTTGTGAAGATATGTGCACTGTTTATTTAAATCTGTCATATGACTACAGGCAGGAGTGGGGCTGGAGAAGCTTTGAGATAGAGGTTCTACAGTGAAGCAGTTTGTGTTGTAGCTTTATTAGAATAAAGAAAACTGCTTTACCCCTAAAGTTCCTCATTTGAAGAAAATGATTCTGTGTTCCCTGACTTTTTCACTTTCACATTTTCTCAGCAGAAGTCCCAATATTTAAACTAGCTGACATGTATGGTTCAGATTTTTTTTTCCCCAAAGAGTGGTATGGACAATAAGGCATCAAATGAGTTAAAGAGATATGAAGTTTGTACTATACATATTTTGCTGTTCAATTGAAAGACTGTCTTTACATTAGCAACTCTTAGTACTGTGGTGCCTATATAACTAGATACATTATTGTAACTTTAAATTTGTAGTTGTTCTTCTCATAGTAGCTGCCATCTTGTAATCTGATCAGTTGCAGCCTGCTATGGAGGAGCCGCCCACACTGTACTCTTTCATAGGGGTTTTACTTTTATTCAGTTCTTTTTCTCTTAATGTAGAATAAATGTCAATCTGATTGACAATACATATTGTTCTTTGTGTACAGGAAATTATAACAATATTGCCCACATATGTTCTCAGGAGTCCCTTTTCTTCAATCTTTGGGGGGAAAAAAACAATGTAATATCATATTGAAACCCTGGGGCAGAAGAGTAGGGAGTCTAAATTTATCTTTCTTATAATGAGGTTGCATTTTTTTCATGATTGTCACAATGCCAACGAGAAGTTCCAGAGGGATAGCCATGTTAGGCTGTATACAGCATCCTGCATCTCACAAAGTGGGTTGCAGTCCATGAAAGCTAATGCCCGCAGAAATTTGTTAGTCTTTAAGGTGCTAGAGGACTCTCATTAATGCCAATGAGATTCCCTTCAGCTTCTAAAGAAGTGCAATGCTAATTCCAGGGGATTCCTTGATCATCTGCAATAGCTTTTAGAAGAGGTACTGTTGGTGGAAGAACATCTTTGCAGTTGTGATGGTATGGGTGCATCGCCCCACATCTGTACTGTGCTGCTAAAGTATATTTCTCTTCTTTAAAGAGCCACGTTAGTTCATTAGGATGGCACCTGGAATCAGCACTGCACTTCCCAATTACAAGGAACTAACAACTATCCCACTACCTATGCATTAACCTAGCCTAGTGGCTTTTCAGATTTTTTCTTCTGTGGATTGCTGTGAAAGAATGATTGCTTTTTGGAGGCCAGGATGAAAAGCATTTGGTGGGCTTAGTCCACATCCTAGTGGCCAGGTGTCCAATGTTAGGAAAAACAATATAATTGGTACCACTATTGGCAGAGACGTCAAAGAGCCTAAAATACATTTTCACATCTGGAAGTGGTTCTTCCAAGTCCAGACTGAACTCTAGTTTGGGGTAGTGTGAAAAAAGCTTTACTCCATAAGCATGTGCTGTTTCTGTTCTGCAGATAGAAAACTTCAATCAATGGAGATTTCAGTCAGCATTTTTCACCAGTACTAAGTTTTGTACGTGAGATTTTAAAAAGCGTTATAACCCAAGGCAGAAGACCTTTTCTGCTTCATTCACTCCTCTGGTGATGCAACTAAAAGGGTTCTGCTTACCTCTGTATTTTGATAGAGAAGAACTCATTAATACTTGATCATAAACATGACTATTATCTTGCCACCTGAACCAATAGACCTGGGAATTCTAAGCATGATAATGTCATACTAACCTTGTTAGTTATGTCTTTATTTTATTAAATAATTTGTCAGTATACTCTGAAACCAATACAGGTGCAATATGATATAAAGAAAGGAAAGACAAAAAGTAAAAAGAAAACTGACAAATGTATTGTATGCTGTATTGTTGTAGCCGTGTCTGTCCCAAGCTATTACAGAGACAAGGTGGGTGAGGTAATATCTTTTATTGGACCAACTTCTGTTGGTGAGAGAGAAAAGCTTTTGACCTTATACAGAGCTCTTCTATGTAACCAGAACTTGAACCAGACCTGAAGAAGAGCTCTGTGTAAGTTCAAAAGCTTGTCTCTCTGACTATCAGAAGTTGGTCCAATAAATTACCTCACCCACCTTGTGTTTCTAATAAATATATTGTGAAACAAGAAGCTTAAAAAGGTGTAATCCGCTATTTCCCTTTTTTCCCAAACTACACAGCCAGACTCAAACCCATCTGTTTGCTATGCATGAAATTCACTTCACTTCCATGGATCTTGAGTGATCAGAATTTATGTGGGTGAGGTGTAGACATGCACTGGCCCTCTGCATAGCAGTGAATTGCACCCTGATGTAATAATAAGCAACATGAATTCCTGTTATGATTAGCTCTTTTGTGTCTTTGCTACTGTGTTTCCTGCATGGGGAATGAATGTTTGTTAAGGGGCTCTTTGATCTAGCAGAGCACAGTCTAATACCATCCAATGGAGAGAAGGTGTACCTTTTTAACAGTGAGAGTAATTGACCATTGAAACAATTTTCCAAAGATCATGGTGGATTCTCCATGATGGGCAATTCTTAAACCAAGATTGGATGTTTTTCTAAAAGACATGCTCTAGGAATTATTTTGGGGAAGTTCTTTATGCAGGAGGTCACATTAGATGATCACAATGGTCCCTTCTGGCCTTGGAATATATGAATCTGTGCGAGAGGAATTCAATGGGAGTTGAGGGAACCTACATTTCATAGGTGTGCGCAGCACTTTACAGGATGGAGCCCTACATGAGCTTTGTTAGAAAAGACTCTACGGTATTAGTGCTTCCACTGCAAAGGCCTGGCAATCCTTTAATGGAGTTATAATGATTTACACCAAGTGAAGATCGAGCTATTTGTACTAGACCTGCTGTTTATTGCTTTGCCCAATGGCATGTATCTTGGCACACAATTAAAAAGTCAGTGTCCTAGTCTGACCTCTTGTATGTCAAAATAATTGAGGGCGAAAGATCATTGCCAGTTCTGAGGCCAAACTGAGTGGAGTTGAAACTGGATCAGATTAATGCTGTGGCACCACCAGATGGGTCACTTAAGTATTCTTTTCTGTTAATTTTGTTTCTAAGGGAAGCTGGAATTGTAAAACCTTTGTACTGTGTTTTGACATGTGAGAGTAGTCCAAATGTGGAGGATAATACTGCCCTTGCATATAGGAAAATAAGCTCGTAAGCTTTTAGAAGAAGAAAGGTGATAGTGGATAAAATCATTATTGTCACTTCTAAGAATTATTCCTGATACATCATATAATTTTTGTGAATTTTGACTGTCTGAGGCAAATCCTTTCCTCAACTTTCTAGATACATAACAACTTCACCACTGTGGTTCAACTGCTTTATCTATCTTATCGTAATATCTGAGCATGTGATGGCGTGTACACCCCAGACTGGCAGCAAAAGGGTTAATGGGAGCCTGAAGGCTCAAGTAGACCACTTAATAATAGGTGGAGGGTGTGTAGACTCAATTTATTATCAAACCCTGCTGAGAAGGAGCTGGTTTTCATCATAAAGGCAGGAATTCAGAAGAACAGTCAGGAGAGACACTCAGGAGGGTGGAGACCTAGGAGAGAAGGGGTCTAGAGCTCCCACTTTTGGGAAGGGACGTATGTGGAAGCTAGCCCTGTGGGGGGACCCTAAAACTGGGGCAAGACTCCAGGGATGTAACCCCATGGGTCAGTGTTCCAGAAGGGAACCCGGAGGGACTAAAAACTCAGGGCCAGGGTGAGTAGAAGTGGCTTAAATTCTGTGTGGTTTTGTTTGGGTGTTTTTTATTTCTGCTGGGGCAGTTGGGAAGCAGCCAAAGAACCTGATACCCTGAAAAAAGAGTGGGATCGAAGAGGAGCCCTTGGGCGAATTGGAAGAGATATTGTATGGATGACTAGAAGTGTTGTGTTGGAAACTTTATTTGGGACATTATTTCCCTGGCAGGGGTGAGACTGTACATGACTTCACCAGAGGGCCAAGTCACTAGAAGAAACAAATCACCACAGGGCCCGAATGGCTGTCAGAAAACAGCCACTGAGGGGAAGGCGCTGCAGTGCTGCGCCCAGCCATGAGGGGGGCCTGTCAGCTGATGAGTCACTCTTCAACAGAGCACCTCACATTCTTTACTGTATTTATCCTTACAACGCCTTTGTGAAGTGGGGAAAGTGCAATTATCCCCATTTTACAGATGGGGACCTGAGGCACAGACAGACTAAATGACTAGCCCAAGGCTATACAGGAAGTCTGCAGCAGAGTGGGGAACTGAGCCCATGTCTCCCAAGTCCTAGACTAGCTCCCAATCATTGGATTATCCTTCCTTAGGGAGAGGATTCAGAGAGGGCACACACAGCTCATGGGTGTGTGTGAACCACAGAGCAGTGCTCTAGCATGGCTGCCTCTGGCAGCAGAGATGGGTTATTTTGGGGCAGAGCCAGTGGGATTGTGCCTCTCTGTCCTTTACGTATGGGGTTGAAGTCGGGGAGCACTGTGACAGGCTGCACACATGCTTTACAGTCCTGGGGAAGGGAAGATCCTTCTGCAAGCTCTGTTTACTTAAGCTTTGTCCAGGGATCAATGAGACTTTTAGCTGAGTAACAACTGCAAGATTCGGCCTGGAGAAGCTAAACTCAATGGCAATCAAATAGTCAATGTTTAGTGTCTGCCTAACAAAATGATCCTGTTGGTTTGCACTCCACAGTCACTAGTCTCACTGAATCCCTTGACCTGAAAATAATTTAAAATGACCACTTAAGATCTGTAGTATTAAGAGAATATTTGCAAAAACTTTAAAATTAAAAATAAATAAAGCGTAAAACAACAGTTCAAACTGAGTTCCTTCTCTACTTGACAAGACTGGAGCTCAGGAGCCTGTATTACCCTGATAGCACCTGAAATTCAGGGGGATCACTTACTGTTGCAGGAGAATCATAGAAGCCTGAGCTCCAATCTCACCAGTTTAGGAAAAGCATTTAAGTTCACCTCTTAGAATGTTTTTATTTAGCTGATTTAGGCTTTGTCTCTGCTACCACTTACGTCACTAAGAATGTGAAGAAAACATCCCCCTACGGGACATAAGTTACACCGACATAAGCGCTGGTGTGGACAGCGGGAGAGCTTTGTCCTCAGACACAGCTATCACCCACTGCTGGTTGGGAGTGGATTAATTATGTTGATGGGAGACCTCTTTTCCTTTGGCACAGAGCAGCTATACAGGAGATCTTGCATTAGTGCAGCTGCATTGGTACATCTGCGCCACTGTAAGCTTTCCCAGAGTAGATGTAGCCTCGGTCAAGGTTATCTCATTGCAGGACAAAAGTCAGAGGAAGAAAAGACTTTTAGGTAATCTAATCGATATCTCCTGCCAGAGTCTGAGAGCTATGGCCACTGTAATTTTAAATATTTCACCCTGGATACACTAGCGGCCAAACAAACTTGGTATGAAACAAGCCTGAATTTAGGAAGTTTCCCCACTCCCATTTCCCTGCTGGGAGCCGGGGGCAGCTGCACAGAGACTTCTCCCCTCCCTGGCTTGCAGCCGGGAGCCGGGCTCCAGTACTCCTTGCCACCCTGGGCTTTCTTGTCACTTTCACCCCCTCTCCAGCAGAGTAGTGAAATTGACAAGAATGACAGCCCCTCCACCACTGTAAGTGGATGCAGTGTCTACACTGAGGTTGTGTCACCCTAGCTCTGCCAACAAAAGCCCTACAGTTCTCATCGAGGTGGTTTTATTTTGTCAAAAAACAGGGCAGTTTTGTCAGGGGGATGGGAGGGAAGAAAAGTCAACAAAATTCTCTTGTGTAGACCAGGCCTAGGATAGAGCTTTCAAATCTAACTCTTTTGGGATTTGTTCTGCCACAGAACTATTTTTTTTATGTATTTATTTTTACAAATTCTTATGCTCTGCTTGTTAGCCTGTTTTTTCTTATGCAGTGTAAATGCAAGTTTTTGGCTCTGGAACTACGTGTAGACAAATAAAAGTTTATTGACTAACACTGCTCTCATTTATACCAGTGTAAATATGCAGTAACACCACTCAGGTCAAAGGGTGTGAAACTGCATAGCTCCACTGAGGTCAAGAGAGCTGAAATGATTTACACCAGCTGAGAATTTGGCCTCAAAGATTTTCTCCATCTCCACACTGGTGTAATTTAGAAATAGTCTGACGTACAATTGAAGCAATATGAATCACACCGCGTAAACCTACTAGCCATATTAATTTTCCATAGATAATTTCCAAGAATTCATAAACAATTGTGTTGATTTTCCTAGCTTGTCTCTCCAGTGACATAGATTGTATATTGTAGTTCCACTGAAACCTGACCCTGGATGTCTAATAGCTACCGACGCAAGATTTTCAGGACTGAAAAGTTAACCTCCGGTATTACATCAGTATCTGGAGCCTATGATATGGCTGTTTGCAAAGTTGAAAGTGTGATGAGAGGAAAGTTGTAGTAATTATTGAACAGATGCACTTAATAAGGTCTCTACTGGATTTCCAGCTGGCAGCTAGAGCGGTGTTCTGGGACAATGTGACTGCAGTCACTTGGATCATTATGTGACATCACATCCTCCCCCTTGTTGTCATAGCAGCTGTAATCAATCCACTGAATATTTTCCCTAAGGAACACTGCAAACATCATCTTTCTCCATTAAGTGGAAGTTCATGTTTAGTTTCTTGCTTCTACTGAATGATGCCATTTCTTATTCCTATTCAGTTAAGACCCTCTTCCTCTACAATTTACACAGATGTGTTAGGCAGTGATGCAGACCATAAAATGTTGTGTATCTGGGGGAATAAACAACTGCTCAGCCAATGCAACTTTAATTCTTACCTACAATTCTTTTACTGTTCCAGCACCAGAGTTCTCCTAGGCAGACCACATTAGTGAGAGGTATCAAGCAGCATTTTAAAACTGAACCAAATTTAAAGAACCCTGGGCCTGATTTTTAATTTACATCAGTTTCAGGCCAGTGTAACTCTACTGACAACAATAGAACTATAGCTGATTTATGTGAGAGGGGAGACTTGGGATTGCTGTTGGTATGAAAGTCAATTATCTATTTTAGTATTAATAATGTAGATCATTAAAACTGAAAGCAGTCTAGAAATGTAACTAACTACTTTCTTCCTCATTTATGTGGACTTCTTATATTTTTGCAATACTTTCAAGTTGGATGCCGTTTTACCAATTTTCCTTTTCATTTTGTAACCTTTCATTTCTGATTCTGGTATGCTTGCACAATACTAATATATCTGGGTTTCCAACAATGTAGGGAAATGGAGATGGCAATACAACTTCCACTAGAATTTTCTTCTTCCATGCTCATCCCCCTTTGTTGTTTACTTTCCATGAATAACTGTGCAATTGAGCTTTGTCCAGATAAAACAAATGCTAAGCTTTCATGCTCCAGTGTACATACGTAGTGAATTTTAAATATGCCACTGAGGTAGACATGAAACAACAACAGAGAAGTTCCAATGGAAGCGTTTTAACATTATTTAAAATAATGCCAGTGATATCTGCTTGAAAATATACTGGGCAAAGTATTCCTCTAACCCAGTGGCTCTTCCAGACTTTTGTAACCCTTCAGGAGTCTGATTTCAACACTCCCAGCACTGGACTTATTAAATACCCAGATGCACATGTACTGTAAAGAATTAATGGAATTTGAACTGGAGACTTTCCTCACTAAAATATGGCTTGACTAATCCTTGAAGTGCAGTTCTTCACCAAAAATGAGTGTAAAAATAGTATCTTTGAGGGTTCTAAAGTTTGTTTGATTCCATGTATTTTTTTCTTCATTTACAAGTAAAATGATGATTTTTTCCTAACTGCCTGCCCTTGAATTGAAAATCAAACTGTGATTTTTTCTCCTTGCATATCATCACCAGAATTAAAGATCTTGCAGGCCTAATTATGTCCTTCCTCACAATTGTGCAGCCCTGATAATTGAGGAGATAATTTGGCCTGCAGGATTGTTAATACTGGTGGCGATGCACGGGAAGGAAAAAACATAGGCTGTTTGCAGAGCTTGTGGTTGGTGGGGAGGAACTCTATAGTTTTACTTGTAAACTGAGCAAACGTAATCTGGAGAGAGTAATCAAGAAACAATACCATACGATGCCACTTTTACCATAGCTTTTCAGAGTAGAAACATGTTTTAAGTTATAGAAATAGTTCACTTAATGTAATGGAGAGAACTCTGCATAGCAGCAGTTCTGTCAGGCCCCAGTAGATGGCATTGGGACATATACTTTACTCTCTCACGACTTTTCATACAAATGAGTTTGCAAAAAGTATTTTAAAGATAGAAGGTGGGTGAGAAATATCTGTGATTGGACCAAATGCTATTTGTGACAGAAACAAGCTTTCAAGCTGACGCAGAGCTCTTCTTCAGAAGTGTCACTTTTAACTTTCTGTGGGCTCCATTCATTGCACTTCCACCAATGTATGGCCATCTAGCCCAGTGGTTCCCAGTGTTTTTGGCTTGAGATCCACAGATATCATTTTTACAACCCTGAAGGGCCACCAGTCTCCACCAGCAGACCCCGCCTCCCTACTGCAGCCAGATGGAACGAGTTCAGTGAGGAGGCTGCCTCCTTGCCGATCTCCTGTCCCCCTGGCTGCAGCAGGGAAACCACACACATCCTGTAGCCCCATGCGCTCCACCTGGGTTCCTAGGCAGTGGCTCCCTTCTGCAGGGAGGGGGACAAGAGATCAGTGCTCCCCTTCCTCTGGCTCCAGGAGGGACCCCAACACCTATGGACCCAGGTGGAGCATTTGCTATACTCCCTGCTACAGCCAGGGGGAGGGGAGAGCTGATCTCCCATCCCCTTGGCTGCAGCAAGGAGCCTGCACCAGTCTTGTAGACGTACAGCGACATGTTCTGCCTGGGCCCTTAGGCAGTGACTCCCTTCTGCAGCCAGTGGGAGGGGAGTGGCGGTCCACTTTGGAAGAAGTGGCCCATGGGCCACAGGTTAGGCTAGATCAGTGGTTCCTATCTTTGGACCTAAGGCTGCTCACCACTATTGAAAATCAGGCCATTTTTATTTAGATGCCTAAATATGGTTTTTTGTAGCATCATTTTGGACATACAAGGCTGCCAGTTTTAGCCTTTGTTTCTCAGTTATTGTCATCTTTGAAAAATAGTTCTGTGCACATTAAACGAATGTGACTTTATTTAGGGAAATGCAACAGGAGAAGTAATCTTATCAACTTCTAAGGATTCCTTTCACTTTTACTTGGTCTAGTTAAAATTCAAAAAAGGTATTCTCTAATCTTGTTTGACGCTCCTCTGTCTGCTTCAGAGAATTGCCTAGTTAAGAATTTGTCATTATTTGGGAACCATTTAATATTTCCGCCCTGAAACGGCTTTTTACATGAGCCAATATAAAAATCCACCTGTGAGTCAAATAACATAGTGCAGCTGATTTTGGTGGGCAGATAGAAGGGCATAAGAAATATTGGCCACTGCAAAATTTTTTAAAAGGAGCCATTTTCAAGTCTTTTAACCTTAAAGTTTTGAATCAGATTTTCAAAATGCATTTTTAATTTTTAAAAATCACATAGGGAATCAAAATCAGTTTTGGAATGGGACCATATGGAGAGCATACAGCTCTTTAATAAACTATGCAAACTTTATAGCTGAGACTGGGACCTCAGTCCTGCCATATAAATGAGGTCTCTGCCACTAGCTTTGTTATCTGTCACCTAGAGTGTTATGCCAAATCCTGCTCCCGCCAAAGTCAATGGCAAAAAATCCTCCATTCACATCACTGGGGATGGCACAGGAATGGCCCATTACTTCAGTTGATTGCTAAGGCAGCTGGACTAGACCCCAAATTATCCATGTCAAAAATCATTAAGCTTTATTATAATCTGTCATCTTCAAACAATATCCAGCAGATGAGTTTTCAAGGGCATTTAACTGTATGGAAAGTTTAAAGGGGTGAGAAACAAAAAAGAAATATTGGTTTAAAAGTAACTTCTAATGGTCTGTAAGAGTTTGGCTTATTTCCTCAAATTTTGCTGTAAGAGTAAATCTGGGAGTCAGCAGGGCAAGCCAATTTTTCATGCCAAAGTCATGATAGTGCTAAAATAGAACTTTATAACTGAAATTGGTGGCAATCTTAATGATGGAGAAGTGACTGCCTCTTTATAGTAAGAGTACTACAGAAAGATCCAATACTTGATCGAAATAATTTATCACCATGTTACAGAGCAAGAACAATGAAGAATTGTCCTCCTAATAGATAGGATCATAGAAGTTCAGGGAGTCCACTTTGATCTCCTTAGGAGTATAGCTGCAGAAGCATGTCAAGACAAGAGGTAATTCCTGCTACTATTAGGAACTTGACAACCCTTAAAATCCATGTACCAAAGCTCACTTTAAGGCAGAGGAGAGAGATTTTCCAAAGAGCTCAGTGTTGGCCAGCTTTGCTTGCATTAAAATCAATGACTGGTTGTAATGTGAGCAGAATTGGGCCAATGTTGAATGATTTCTGAAAATCCCATCCTAAATAAAGATAAGCTAATTGGTATCCTTTTGTTCAAAGCATTTTATTTAATAAAATAATTCCAATATAGCCAAGACTCTCACTGACTCCTGATAATCTTTATAGTTCATGGTATGGTGGTTGGTTTTTTTTAATAAATAATATAACATATATGAGTCAAATGATACAAAGAGTCTCACTTACATTTTATTAAAAACTGTTAGTCCATTGACTTAAAAGGAGTTACTTCTGATTCTCATGATTATAGCTGAGAGGAGAACTGGACCCAAATTGTAGAAAGCAATTCAGGCACATGCAGTTCTATGGTGTTTGGCTGGTGTTTGGTGTTCTATGGTGTTCGGCTGGTGTTCTATGGTGTTTTGGCATCCTAAAATGCATATTTCACTGTTTCCCCTCTTAAACTTGCTCAGGAGTGAAATGAGTCCAACAGCACTCTCTAGAAGTGCAAAGACACATACTCAATGAGATCATCAGAGCCCAGCTGCTGCTAAGTGTTTTAAGGAGGTTTCACTTAAACTAATCACAGTCGTAAGTTGAATCTGAATCTCTGTCAGATGGTGTTATCCCATAGCCACACAGACACCTCATAGCTCATTAAGCCTATTGTACTAACGTACTCTACCTTTTTTCCATCCCAGAAGTGCCAACAATTTATTCTCATTCTAGGTTCTTGTTGGCATTGTCTTTCTTTTTCCTACCTCCATGGCTAATGCATAGAGTTTAATTGTTCTTGGATCTGTGTGTGTGTGTGAGCATTGAGGATGCCAATTACAGCACCACAGAGAGCTAAGATTCACTTGCTGCTGTCAGTTTGACAGAATTCTCAGAGTAAATGATCCTTAATGTGAGATTCTGTTTATTCTATAGTGATGTTTTTTGTCTTTTGTTTCAGTCTAATGCTTTCTATTCATTAGAATTCATCATGCCATTTAACTGAAGTAGGTTCTTTATACAGTGAAATTCTGCAAACTGGGTTGTCTTGTCATTTATGTACACGCTCTGTTGCAGACTTGCCCTTTGAAGCACTAATTTGAGCCCTTCGCTTTACCAGGCATCATTTTCTTACACTAACATTTTATATGCATAATTATCTTTTTCCATCTCTGCGCTGATGTTTACATGAAACCTTAGGGATGTATTCCCATCTGATTGCGTGTGTTTACATGTTATGTTCAGTCACTTGTATTTGATGTCTATCTTATATTTAATAAATAAGCTTTGTATCTTTACAAGGTTCTTAACTTTTATTATTTCAATGAATTAGGTGCCAAACCTACTTAGGCGCTTTTGAAAAATTCCATCTTTAGGCACCTAAATACCTTTGAAACTCTGGCCTTTGGGCCCTTCTGAAAATTGTATCCATCATGTGTAGGTGCAGGGGCAAAGGAGCTTTTGAACCGGGAAGATTAAATAGTTCTGATCTCCCATAACAGGTATTTTCCAAATATCAATCACTATTTTCATTTTTTTAAGAAACACAATGGCATCACATGGATCCTGAAATCAGAAACAAAAGAGATGGAAGTCTGAAAATTCATGAAGAATATGAGAGAGAGAGAATGTCTGTTCAGACATTCTTATTTTGATGAGCAGCTTTTAGTCAATTCCAAAGAAAGAACCAAACTCCATGTAAACATAAACTGGCTTTGTACTATAGATCTGTTGCTCAATTCAGTTAAAAATCTAGCTTTCTAATTTGAAGAGCAGCCAGCTGATGAATTGAATAGATTTGTTATCATATCCCACTAATTGCTGGTGTAGGTGGTGCAGGTCAGACTTGTCTTATTCAGTACACAATGTTTCTTTGTTCAACACTGCAACGTGTTGATAGTGAAAGATTTAAAGGCATATTCAAATGACTAGGCTATTGGTGAGTGTAACGTGAGGGCATATGTTCAGCTCCAGAAGGACGACTTCTAAGAACGGGGAAATCTGAACTAATAAGATTAAGAACTGCCACAGGTTTCTACCAGAACTTGAACAGAGTTGAACCCATGTGGAATGTTTGCTGAGGTTCAAAAAAGTTTAATTAAAAACAAAAAAAAATCCCTTGGATTGCTTCATAGGTCTCATTTCTATCTAGCTGGGTTTTCTCACTCCTTCCCCACCTTTTTTTTTTAAATCAGCAAAAGCCTGGGGGGAGGAGTGGGGGAATGAGGGTAGGGGAATGCTGATAATCCAAAATAAAGTTTTTTGTGTAGTTGAGAAACAAACAAACAAAACCTGTGATCTCTTTTGAAACTTTTCATGGAGGGGAAAATAAAAACCCAACACACAATCCTCAAGAACTTTGATCGCTCTACTGAAAAATATTTGAAATTTCATACACAAACCCAGTCTCTCTCTTTTTTTTCCCCCCACATCCCCAGCTTGATATTTTAACCCAAGAACCTCAAATAAGCCTTGGAGAAGTATTCAAAATTTTGGATGTTTAGTGTAAACTTCTGAAGTTTATTCAGCATTAATTGAGTTTTTGTATTTAAAAAGTAATGGCAGATGGATTTTCAAATAAATAAATAAATAAAAAAAGGTCAAGGGGGTGCATGGTGGCAAACATTTGGAAACACTTTCCAGAGACGGTCTCCTAGCTTTGGGAGACTGAGCTCCCACCCAAGCAGCAATATCTACAATGCTATTTTTAGCAGTGTAGCTTAAGCCCTGTTAGTCTGAGTCTGTAGATTCAGGCTGGGAAGTTTGCTCCCAGATGCAGTATAGACATATCGTAAGTGACTTTCGGAAGGGAGTTAGGCTTTGAGGTTCTTTTGGAAATCCCCACTGGGTGTCTATCTGCATCTTTGGGCACCTAAATATCTGTAAAAATCTGGCCCTTAGTTCCATTTACAAAAGGGCCTGGGTGCTTTTGAAAATTTTACCCAGCATCTGAGAGAACCAACAGCCTGTGTTTTTCCAAGTGTGTCCCATAGCATTGAAAGGTATGATGAAGTCTCAAATTTTGGGAATTGACTGGAATCTCTCTCTCTCTCTCTCTCTGTAGCGCACAGCAGTTACAATGTAACTGAGGTCATTCTTCAAAGCATTTTCTTCCATATTTTAGATGTTGTCAGTACATCTGTGGGTCCAGTCTCACAGCTCTTGTGGTCATAATTAATATCTTTTGCTCTAATGGGATGACTTGCCCAGGGCTGCAAGATTGGGTTAAAAAAAGGTCTTCCAATTTCTGTTTCTTGTATTTCCCCGTTTTTCCTGTTCTTTGTTACAAAATCTTTGTGTCTGCTGCTCTTTTTAAAAAAAAACGTTTAACTCTCATCTTTTCCTTTTCTTTCAATTTTGTTTTTTGTGTGTGTTTTATAGTAATGTCTTTCAGGACCCAGTGGAAACTCAGTTGTAAGTCTTGTACCGAGACAAGTCACATGTTCCTTCTTGACCCCTTTTATTTATCTTTCTTGGAATCTCTGCTGGTCTTTCTTCTGCAGTTTGAAATAATAATAATAATAATAATAATAAAAAAAATCTTTCCACATTTTTGCTTTTTTCATCTGCATTCCTAACATATTAGAGCTCAAAGGTAGAAAAGCTTATTGTGATATGAACTGCTCCAACAAAACTAGGGTAGACAGACAATGTTACTAAAAATGGTGACCAAACTAAGTCATAGAAAAATTAGAAGGAGTGATGGATTAGTGCACTAAATTATAACATAGGTTGTTATTGCACCAAGTAGTGAGCAGTTATATAGTTTCCCACTCAGTTTACCTGGTACCAGAGCTGGAAAGAACTCTGTAGAGCTGGGAAAGCGATGAAGAGTCTACAGATGAGTGAGCCCAGGAAAGGGCACGGAAAAAGGACCTAGAGACAGGCTAGGGTAGGAAGTAGTGCAGGGAGGCAGTAAGGAAGCTGAGGAAGCAGATCTTAGGAACTTGCTGTAGGGTGTTTGCTGGAATTTAGGCTTGGTCTACACTAGGAAACTAGGCTGGTTTAACTACTTCAGTCAGTAGCGTGAAAAATCCACATCCCTGAGTGGCGTAGTTAAACTGACCGAAATCTCAGTGTAGATAACGTAGATAGTGTACATAGTTGATGGAAGAATTCAGCCTCTCGAGGAGGTTGGTTACCTGTGCTGACAGGAGAATCTTTCCTTTCAGGGTAGGTAATGTCTACATGTCTACACTTTTCTAATCTTTCCTTTCAGGGTAGGTAATGTCTACATGTCTACACTGAAGTGCTTCAGTGGCACAGCTGCAGCATTTTAAGAGTAGAGGGAGGGCCCGGGTTTCTTTACTGGCATCTGAGGAAGGTGTCATGAAAGCCCCCTGATGTAAAGTGTTGAGGACCACTGAGCCCAGGGTTGGGCCAAGACTTGGTGTGAATATTGGGCCTAAATCTCCTCAGAATTTATACCACTGAATTACAGTACTGTCACAATGTAACCATTTCCTTCCTATCCTTAGTAGAGGACTTCATTATGCTATAATGCTGTATAATGGCATTTTTAGAGGGTTATTTTTTAAGTGATGGACTCTTGTTGGGTATAAAATCTGAAGGTAAATTGCCTATTAGATTAGAATAGCTTTTTTCTTGACCTAGGGTTGCTTGGCAGTTGCCCTATAACTAGGGTTTCTGTGGGGGCAAAAAAACTAGCTGGCTTCAAAACCGAGCTTGATAAATTTATGGAGGGGATGGTATGATGGAACAGCTTAATTTGGCAATAAACTGATCTTTGACTACTAATGGTAAATATGCCAATGGCCTCTGAAGGGATGTTAGATGGGGTGGATTCTGAGTTACTACAGAGAATTCTTTCTTAGGTGTCGAGCTGGTGAGTCTTGTCCACGTGCTCAGGGTTTAGCTGATCGCCATATTTGGGGTCAGAAAGGAATTTTCCCCCAGGACAGAATGGCAAAGGCCCTGGGTTTTTTTCTCCTTCCTCCATAGCATGGAGTCACTTGCTGGTGGATTCTCTGTACTTTGAAATCTTTAAACCACGATCCGAGGACTTCAATATCTCAGTCATAGGTTAAAGGTTTATTACAGGAGTAGGTGGCTGAGGTTCTGTGGCTTGTATATGCAGGAGGTCAGATTAGATGATCATATTGGTCCCTTCTGACCTAAAGTCTATGAGTCTGTTAAACACTGATAAAACACCCGATTTAATTTTTTAAAAAAACAACACGTTACATTACTTGTTACAGTATATTCAAAGAGTCCTGAAAAACACAGATTTTTTGGACACATATACATGAAACTCAAAAACTACCAGAAAATAGCAATATACTTCACATTTCTCCTGACTCACTTTATTTTAATCATCTAGGGGAACCAGGAAGGCAGGCAAGTAGCGGAAGGAGGAGAGAAGAAGGGGGAGAGGGAGAACTCACTGCTTATTAAGGAACTTCTCAACAGGAGGGAGGAGGAGCTACATCTCATATCACAAATTCACCACTCAGCAATGGAGAGCTCCACTTATTCAACTCACAAATATTTCATGGGTTCAAGCTAGTTCATCAGTGAAAACTAAGTTCCTAGCACCATCTTTTATGTGATTAGAAATGTTTAACAGGTTTGTTTTGGTCATCTTTACTTGAAGCTGATGTGGAAAAATGTTACTTTCATTTTAAAACATTCAGACCTTTGCATTCGTGTCCTTCTGCATCACTGCTAGTTGCTCCAAAGGTGAGTCTGAGAAGCATTGTCTGTAGTTGATCGCTGGCAGGCTGCCACTAACAGGAAAAATGTGCAGCAACACTCTCTTTTCTCTACCCACTAGAACTAGACACAGTTTTTCCTTGATTGTCTATCCAAACCTCAGTTGTCTGATGCTGTTACCCAAAAGTGGATCATGTCCATTGTCATCAATCCCAACTCTTCCACCCCCTGCAGCCACCTGGCAGACAGTAGAACTAGACTCTTTCAAATAGAAAAGGAACTGACATATGGTGACCCTAACATCTGCACTAGTGGCTTATGAAGTGGTTTAGTGTGTTAGTCATTGATGCATGGCTTGGTTGCTGAATGGCCTGTTAAAGAGATGTTTGTTTTCAGGATTTTCTTTCTTAGAGAACAGCATGTGCAAACAGCTATTTGTGAGGAAATCCTTCCTGTGTGTGCCACCTGCCAGGTGGACTGGAGACATGTTAGCAAAATCTAATTAAAGATCAGACTTGATTTCATGAGTTGTGGGAAATAAATTCTCTCCCTGCTTCTCACATACTTGTTTGGGAAGCCTCATACCATGCAGGAAGTTTGCTTAATCAATATAGGCAGAGTTCTGGATCTTTCTTGTAATGGCACAACAAGCCACTCATGGTGTTCCTCAGATATGTCCTAAAATTTTGTGTACAATCTTACTGCGCTTCAAAAGAACAGCAAACACACTGGTGTTGAGGTTTCTGGGTGTCCTTCTGGCACCTCAGCAGCACCAGTTACAAGATCAGAGATGAAGAATGCTTATAACTTGCAAATTCCCATTCTCAGATAACTTTTGATTATTTCAGGAGGCCTTACTCACTGGATGGCAATTTTTAAAGGGTGAAATGTAAATAATAATAATCTGCAGACTCAAATGGGAGTACAAAGCATACACAGTAAGTTATTTTCTTTTATCTTTTTCTGTTACTATTTTCTATGTTTCCTTAGGGCTTGTTTCTGCTGCCATTGAAGTGAATGGAAAAACTTCCAATTACGTCAATGGGAGCAAAGTCAGGATCTGTATGAACAGACAAACATGAATGTTTTACATTTAGAAGGAAAAATGTTGCATTAGTATCTTTAGTTTAGAGCTTCTTAAACAAAGATGTATGAAAGCTTCCTGGTGTGTGGGTAGGATTTGCAAGGAACATGGATTTTTCCCTAGCAAGGTGTAAACCACATGACAAGAGGGCTGAGATTAACAGGAAAAATTACAAAAGGAATCCTTGGCTTCAGAAAGCTTGGAGGATCCACTAGTCCAGTTCAGCCTATTGGTCTTAGAAGCATGTCTCCAGGAGGGCATGCTGGATGAACTGGGAGGGATTCTTCTGTTGTTTAGAACTGATTTATAGTAAATATATAGGGATATGTTATGGCTTAATCTTCCCATGTAAGGGGTGTTGGGCTTCCTACCTCACATCAAATAGAAATTCACTGGTTGCATTGTAATATCCAGATTCTGAGACTATATAGGATTCTGTGCTCTGATGCATAAGATGCATGCTACTTCCAGCTTTATGTATAGTGAAGTTTTGGGGAGTTAAGATTTGTAGTCCTGCTTCCCTGTGTGAGAGAATTATGGAATTATGCCCAGAGAACTGGGCCCTGAGGAGTTAGAAAAAAGGGAGGTGGAAAGGGATGGCCTACCTCTTGCACCCTTTGGTTAGCTTTTTTGCTGCACTCATCTGTTTTGACCCTTTGCAATGTACATTATATTAGCTTACACACTTCAGACTTTATAGGACAAATTCCTAAAGCCCGGATTACACGAGGAAATTAGGTCGGTATAATTGTCGCTCAGGAGGATGAAAAATCCACACCCCCAAGTGATGCAGTTAAACAGACCAAACCCCCAGTGTAGACAGCGCTAGGTTGATGGCAGAATTCTCCGTTTGACCTAGCTATTGCCTCTCAGGGAGGTGGAGAAGCCCTCCTGTCAGTATAGGTAGTGTCTACAATGAAGTGCTCACCTGCAATGTTTTAAGTCTGGACCAGCCCTGAATGATTTGTGTGTGTGTGTGTGTGTGTGTGTGTGTGTGTGTGTAAATTACTTATCTGTATATGGGTTTAAGAGTTTGTCTTTATGGGAAGTGAGTGCAGAACAAGTTAGAAAATTTTTCCTGAGATTTATATCATGCTGCCTGTGATATATATAATCACATAGCCTGTGTTGGAGTCTAATGGAGTCTAGTGGCTGCCATGCTGTTGAGAGGGTTGAAAGGAGGGAATCTCTGTGGTTGCAACGAGGAGACAGAACACCCCCCTTTAAGAAGGGACAGTGATCCTTACTTAATAAGGAATACTTATCTTGCATGCGTTGGGATACACGATCACGCAACCTAAACCATTGATGCAAATATGCTGAACGTTTATTTTCCCGATGCAGAGGAAAAACATAGAGCCAGCCTAGATTAGTTGCTGAGCTGTGGACTAGCTAGCGTTCGTTGCATGTCCTTCAGCTGTTCATGGTCACATAAATGTTTTGTGGATGTTTTGAAGGCTGTTGTGCTGCATCCACACTTGGAACAACAGCATCTATTTTTTTTTTCTTTTCCTAAATAACGCTAGGGGAATAAAGGTGCCCTCAAGAAATTCACATGGGACCTCATTTACTAGCATTATGAAATTCAGATCCAAGCGGTCACACCCACAGGAGCTTATTGTCAGGCTGTGCTTTATCAACAGAAGAAAATGTTTCCATGGTAACTGTCTAATGAATCTGCTGGAAAAATGTTTCCAAGAGGAACTGCCCCCTTCTCCCCCCTCCCCCATTGATTAAACATTTGCGAAGCCATGCAGCTCCTATGCTGTGGCTATAATCCCTCGTGGCAACTCCAGAGATTTTTAACACAGTCCCTTTTTATTTTCAAAGATATGTACACAAAAGAACCCACACAAACGGGTTAACGGATCCAGTTTGAAAGAAGATAATATTTAAGATGTCATGTGCTGTCCCTCACGCTTTTTTCCCCCCTTTGCTCAGACATTCCATGCTGTTGTTTCTCTGACACTTTATAAATCTGTAGTAGCACATTAGTGCTGTAACAAATCCAGGCCAGCTGGGACTTCATGGCTGTCACTGCGCTGCTTAACATGACCATTTAGATCAGTGGCAGGGAGGGAACTTGGAGCCTTTTACTATAGTAGCTAAGACTCCTATCACATGGGCTAAAGGACAATCTGTTGTGAGTACAGGGCCAGGGACACACATTTGAGCAGTTCTGATTCTATCTGGTAGACACAGTGGTAAACCAGCCGGTAATCACTGCGTGATCACCACAACGACACCTTACTACATTCAAGGTTATAAAGAACAATACGGAGCAGAAACAACACTCCAGCACTGGGTACCACCTGAAGGATGAATCAGATTACTGCTTTCTCATTTTCACCGCCCCAAAACACAGTTCCTCCCATGATAGATTCACTTTTACATTTAAAGGATTTGTCCACTTTTTTGGGCCCCAAATTTGACCTATAGTTAAAATAAGTGTTATCTGTTGACAAAAAAAATTCCTTATTTTTCTAAACATGCTTCCAGAAGAAGTCCATCACTCTGTTGCTGAAAGGAAAAGAATGCTCCATGCAAAGGGCCCAAATTGTGTGCATGGTTGCCAAGACCAAGATGTAAGCAAAAGGCAGCATTGTTGGTTTCTACACCGTTATAATCAAGTGGAAGGGGAGGCAGTGGAGAGGATGACAACATCAATATCACTCAAAAGAAGTGTAGTGGTTTTCTTCTTAAGGCACACAGAGCTTGTATTTAACAAGTACGTTATTTTGATTTAAATATTATTTTACTCTAATACAACAGCAACCAGAGTGTAGGGTTAACTTCAGCCTGTAGCAGTTCAGAGCCCCTCCTTTCAAAAAAGGGAATGACATTTGTCTGACGTGGCACCATCCATGCTTGCACAAGGATGCGATGACAGCTACTCCACACAGAGAGTGGTAAAATCACACCAAGGGAAAAGATATTTTATCTTTTCACTTTAAAGAGAATATTACCACCTTGGATACCAATTTAAATACAAATGTAAAGAAGGTAGGTGGCTGCCAGTGACCTTTGCAGGAACTTTGGTATGGATTTCTGGGACCATTAATTAATTTGAGAAATATTGTTGAGATGGTTGAAAAATAGAAGTCCATGCAGTAGAAAAACTCATTCAATGGGATCCAACAGGGAATAAATACCTAAAATCTGCATTAAATTGTTGACATTTCCTGTCCTTGGGCACGTGCAGAACCTGTTCTTGCAAGTAACTGTAAAACTGAACTAATCTATTATGTGAATACTCTGTTGGTATCTGATAAGATTTTGTTTAGCCAAGCTAAGTTTTGCGCCATTGACATCACAATCCACATGCTCACTGCCTACCCTGCCAGACAGAGGGGCTGCGGCTGGTGGGGTACTTTGTAAGAGGAAGGCTACTAGAACCTTGCTAAGCACAAAGAAAATCTCCTCCTCCTGCCTTTGCACTTAAGAAAGAGAGAAGATTGTGGATGCAAATCTATCATGGACCTGGTGGTGATAGAGTCACTCAACATATTAGTTTAACATTTTCAGTATACTACAAATTCTAAGCTTTCATTTTTGAAAAAAGCTTCTAATCTCTCTTTCTGTTGCCAAAATACAAGCATCAAATGGTTATGTCCTCTTTTATTTCTTAATGGGGTGTGTGTGAGAGAGAGAGAAAGTGAGAGTCTGAGAAGGTCTCCTGCCCTCCCCCCTGGCTAGTTCTTTACATTAATAAGTCAGGTTTCTTATTTCCTACTTCTCTAAAGTTTCTTTGGGCTGCTGTAGAACTTGTATGATCATATTACAAATACCAAGGAAATTTAATTCTGAAGAATTTAGAAGGGAAAGAATTTTTAGACCAGCTGTTGAAAACTTTAGCTTTGCTTTTGTTAATATCTATTTAACTC
The DNA here is from genome assembly GCA_007922155.1 of Mesoclemmys tuberculata. NCBI lineage: Eukaryota > Metazoa > Chordata > Testudines > Chelidae > Mesoclemmys > Mesoclemmys tuberculata. The sequence goes on along the minus strand of ML675603.1, from coordinate 78,498,302 downwards.
AAATGCCTCACAAGTAGTTGGGAAAATAGCTCATTTGGTTAAATATTCAGCACCCCTGTATCTTTAAGGGATGAGAAAGCTGCCTCGCTTCCATGGTCCCAAATGACTAAAGCAGAAAATTGATTATGCTGATATAACTAAAGAAAAAAGCAGGTAGAAAACACATAGTTGTGGATGTTCTCATTATGCATATTGCATTTTTCTACATTAGTGTGATTGAATGCAATGTAGTCCTTTTGCAGAATTTGAGGACTCATGTATCATTATGTCATTCACTTTCCAGAACACTTGCTCTTTTTGACTAAATTACTAAATATCCATGATAAATAATTGGCATCTTTCAATACCTTTGCTAAGGGTGAGGTGGACTGAGGCCTCCCTCCATCAGTTAGAAAGCAAATACTGTTCTAAAATTGGTGCATTTTGCTCTGCATTTGTTTTCATTAGGACAGTGTCTGGAAACAGGACATTGTCATTCCATTATGTTTTTAATGATTTTATACAGTGTGATGTGGAGTCTGGACCTGCTTCCTGTGGAACTAATAAAAACAAACCAGCTCATTTGTGTGGTCTTGATGCCTTTATTCTTCCATACAGCCCTGTAAGAGATGCAGTTAGCATTTGAAGTCATCACAAGGACCACTTGCAATTTGTAGAGCAAGCTGTTTGTTAATGGATGCACTGAAAGGAAATTTAGCCTTTAGGGTGACAAGTGTGGATGCTGCTGCTTTGCTTCTTAAGGAGCAGCCACGTCCTCTAGAGTTTTAGACTTTATTTGCAAATATAGCTTATTTTTAATTATTTAATTATTTGCAAATATAGCTTTTCTGTGCTTTGCAGGAGTGTAAGTTGAATAGCATGTTATAAAAGAGGGCTTATTTTAGCAGTTTTTTTTAAGCTTCTATTAGTTTAGCTGTGAAGATATTTTTCTATAAATTTTTTTCAGAAGCAGGTAAGTAAGTTTAGAAACATGGTAATGCTGAATACAGTGTTCTCTGGGTCCTCCACTGCTTTCCCTTTGTTTTGATTAGCTTCAGCTGCCCAGTTTGGTTATAATGCATAAAGAGTGCAGTTTTTTTTCCTCCTTTGGAAAATAGAGTGATGCTGCTCAGAAGTTGGTAACTCTTGCTTTTGGATTGTTGATACAAAATGTAGTGTATTAGTTTGATTCAAGGGGACATGTCTCAAATTAACCAGGCTTCCATTACAATCTCAAAAGTTTGGGCTTGAATAATGTCAGAGGATCCAAAGTTGGTTACTTAACCTTCGCGCCACAGACACGTTTGGTTTTCCACCAGTGGAATTACAGTAAAAATGGGTTTGTGCAGTTGAATCATGTACCAGGCTAAGCTATTGTTCTGTAAATACCAAACAGGATCCCGAAGAGCTGTAAAACGCGGGCTCTCTAGTCCAGGATGAGAGTTGCAGCTGCACCAGATTTAGGTGTGAGGTTTAGATTTGGAAGCTAGGATTTTCCAAGGGGCCTCAAGAAGTTAGATGCTGGAAGTTGGGCACCTAGGTGTTTCAGGCTCCTTTGATGACCCCTGTCAGAAATCTTAAGTGTTGCTAGTTTTATATGTGCAGGGTGTTTTAAAAATTAGAATTAGTTTACTCATTGTTAGTTAATTTTTTGAGTTAAAAACGACAAAAGCATTCTGAGGATTTGTACTACTGCGTTGTCAGCAATTTTACTCCAGCTTTGTTTTCCACTGACACATGGAAAACCAAGTGCCTGTGTGTATTTTATACAGGCCAGCCTAATACCATGTTTGCAGCATGCTTCACTGCGGTTCATGGTTTCTAATGACTTTGCTTATCCAAATGTCACCATCTGGAACTAGCTCATGTGACTTTTTATTCTGAAGGAACAGATTGGTTATATTTAGAAATGTGAGACTCTCCCTAGAATTCTCTGTGATACTATATTATAGCATCACACTGAATTTCAATAAGGCAAAATTTGTTTGGATGAATCATAAAATGAGTAATAACTAGAAAATAATAGTTTGCAATAGCTTTTGACTTCTTAATGGTAAATCAAGATTAACTCATGAAAAGTAAACCACATAACTGAGGTTTTCAGCTTTCTTTGCATCTACTGCAGCTTCTTAAATTGTTTCAAGAATTGAAATAGTCTAGTGTTAAAACTTTACATAGTATGAACTTCACAGCTGAGGTTAAAGAACCCTAAATGAATGTTTTTTACATAGGAATTGCCATAGTGGATCATATGAGTGTTCCATCTAGTTCATTAGCCTCTCTTTGACAGTAACTGGTAACAGCTGCATTAGAGGAAAATGTGAGGAAAACCTCATGTGGCAAATTATGGAATATACTGCTTATTGGGAAGTTTCTGTCTAGGCCCCTGAGAGACTTTTAGATTTTATTATTCTTGCCTTCCAGCCTTGCACTCCACATCCTGGCTTGAGGCAAAGGATGTTGCTTAGGTCTCAAGCAGGAGTTGTCAGAGGAGAATCAAGGGACAATAAAGTAGAGTCTTATTTTATGGACCTGCCAGAGGGAGTGGTAATGGAATTTTTTTTTACCCTGGAGCTAAGTCCTATTAGTAAGAAGCCAGCTTTAGGAAGGATGTGGGGGAGGCCCTGGACTCAGTGGTGATTGGGAAAAGGAGCCTGTCAGTTCCTAATGGGGAACTGGGATGCTAGGTTGTGGAAGGGGGTAGGCACAGAACACAGCTGTTGTTGCTTTTGCCTTTTGTCTGCTGGCCAGGTAGCAAAATCTGCCTTCCTGCCACCTTCTTACACTGGTAGCAGCTATAATTTCTGCTCCCACCTGCTCGTGTGTGGGTCACCTCTTTCAGCTGTATGCTGCTGCTGAGGATCCTTCTGAGAGGAGCATCTGACCATTGTCTTTAGCCCCAGCCTTCATAAAAAGCAGGATCAGAAGTCACCAAGGGACAAACGCTCTGTAGAAGCAGCTGTGCCTACAGCCTCCTAAAGGCTGTCCCTCCTTGAGTCACTTCTCTCACCCTCCACAAAAGAGGAGGCCTGTGGGACAGAAGCCTCATATCACAAGGCAGCACCAGAGTTAGAGATTAAGAGAGCATGAAGGATAAAGAAGAGAAACAGTGGTGAAAGGTATGATGTTGGCAGACTTGATGCCAACTCATGCCCAGGCCCCTGGCCTCACTAAACATTGACAAATGCATAGATGGAAACCAGCCTGGCTCACCTGTGTGTCAGTATTGCTAAAATAGATACTAGAATGATAAGCATGTTTAGTGGTTAGACTTGTAATGCTTGTTGCATGCTGCATGTATTAACCCTACTTGTCATATCTGTGTCCCATGTTATAAGGTAATATTTAATTGTTTGCTTTGTAACTATAGAGGTGTTTGCTAAAACTGTAAAATCCCCCAGTCAGGAGAGAAGCAGCACTAAGTGTAAACTACTAGCTCCCGGCCAACAAAAAGAAGGCCTGTAGACAGCAGGCAATCCATTGTGGAACATCAGTGGACAAAGGCTTTGTTGATTACTCCCCATTGTTGATTCTGGACACTTTGTGATCAGTGTGGATACCAGTGAGACATGGTATGCCCAATTTGCAGACTGATAAGGTTTAATGTGCAAGGTTTTCTATATATATACTAGTTATATACAAAGCCTAAAATTAACTACCATATATCATACTCACTAAGCCTGGAGAGCTAAGCAGTTACTCAGAAGGCCATATACGGGAACGTCTTTCTTCAGGGGCCCTGCCAGGGAGTCAGTGGATCTTCTGGTCCAACCAGCAGCACCTCCCCGCGGAGTCAGGTGTTGATGGAGCACCCCCCCTTTGTCTAAGTCAGTGGTTCCCAAACTTTTCTCTGCCATGGCACACCTTGATACCTTTTAATTATTTTGAGGCACACCACCATATAGTTTCCAAATGAACTCATGGATATTCATGAGCCAACTCAACTCTTCAAGTAGTTTCTCAAGAAATTCCGTGGCACACCTGCTCAGGCCTGACGGCATACCAGTGTGCGTGGCACACTGGTTGGGAAACACTGGTCTAAGTGGTGACTTCTTATACCCTTCCATGAACAATCATCACCTAATTATCTCTCTCTCTCATTATCATATATGCTAATTACCTATATTGGGTTCCCCCCTTAATTACATTCCATTCTCACCATGATAATTGGGGTTACCAAAACAATATCTGGTAATAGGAGGTGTGGAGTAAAAGTATGCCCCTTGGCAATAAAACAGTGTACTTTCAGACGTTCAAGGATAACCTGTCCCCATCACCATTACTTATGTGCAGCTGGAAGCATACAGTATCTGTATTTTGTCTTATTATGTGCCATGGTGTGCAGAAACGGAGACATCTATAAGGTTATTCAGTCTCTGCCAACTGGAAGATGTCATGCTACAGGGGTCAGAATAGCCAAGCAAGCAACTGAAGCTGTGCTAGGCCTGTAGGACAGTAGTCAAGCAACTCAAATTGTACTGGGCCTCCAACAGCCATATATCCATGAAGTGAAGACACGTACACCTTGGCCCATCAGCATGAGTTTTGGAGTAAGCTGATAAAAATCCCTGTCATTTAAAGTGAGTAAATGTAATGAGACATAAAAATCAGAAATGGTTACAAGAAAAATAAAGATAAAACATTTACTAGTGCCTAACTTAACAAACTAGTGGATTCAACCAAAAATTCTCATCCCATGCTTTGAGCAGGGTTACTTACTGACCAAACTCTTCAGGTCAGGACCCATCCCTCAAAGTCCAACAGCTGTTTCCTTTTGTCTCATCAGGTGCAGAAAATGTGATGGGCAGGGAGAGAAAAAGGGGTGTTTTGGAGCGTTTGCCTTTTCTTTTTATAGTTTGTCTCCGTTTTGAAAAACATTTCCAGCTGGAACTAGGAGACAGAATCTATGAGGAAGGGTTCCCCACTGTTTCTTTTTCACTTGTTTGAGCTTTTGTTTTCCCTTGCTGTTTGATGACTCTGTTTACTGTTTAAATGCAAATCAAGGCAAATATACACTTTTGTTCAAGACAGGCCTGTTTGACCAATTTGGTGCTATGTGGGTTTTGAACATCATATCATAGGGAAATCTTGTAACTTCATGAACAGTATTGACACATACATTTTATCGGGACAATACTTACCAGTAAATTACAAGTTTTCATATGGTACCTTACAAGGCATATCTTGTACAAAGATTATCACAATAATGTGTAGGGGTGGATAAAGGAGTGTATTCCATCACAATATTATTAACAGACATTGCTCTGCTTGTGGGTCTTCTATTTAGTGCTGCAAGAGGTCAGATCCATGGTCTTCACTCTTGAGTTCTAAAGAAGTCTTGCATCATGGTGTTAGCGTTGCATTTTGCAAATGCACAAATGGTACAATAGAGATGGAAGAGAGTTCAAAGCAAAAAGTATAAAAGGAAGATAATACAGAGGTGTATAAGTAAAAATAAAATATAAAAAATGTGAAAAGGGCTTAAGTAGGTATCATACACATTTTAGTCACTCCATGGCCATCAGGGACAACAGTGTGGAATCTGGGAACTCCTGATAAATCAACATGAGATGACCAGCCATTCAGTAGATGTGTGCCATCCTCAACCACACTGCAGCTATCCAGAGTCCTCACATGAGGTCATTTGCCACACTTCTCATCACACTACATCTGAAATAGAGAGAGCGTGGAAACTTGAAGTCAGGCAGCCTCTCATCAGGCTGAGTGATGAGGAAGGAGTTCCTTTCATTGAGACCAGCTCGCCACAGTGTGGCAGCATCTGCCATGGAGATGGTTGGTAACATAGGCTGGGTCCACACTGATCGATTGCTCCTGATCGACTGAGTTGTCCGTGTAGACCTGCTCAGTCGATCCAGCGATCGATGCAGGAAAACCACCCTGGCAAGTGGCGTAGTGCTGCGTTGAAGGGAACAGCGCAGTGTGGACGGCGCACGGAAGAGACGCAGTGAAGTAGACGGGAGATACGCAAGTGATTTATGTCACTTGCATACCTCCCGTCGATTGTCGCCAAATCCTGAAGGTAAGTGTAGTCTGGGCCATAGTCCATATTGATCTTCTGCTGGTAAGTTGGTGACAAGTTGCCTTGCCGTACATCTTTGAAAATTGGCAATTGTGGAATCTCCTGGATTTTGTTAAGGAGGTCCTTTGCTGCAATATGATACCTGATGTTAGGAAGAGGGGTAATTGCGGGGAATGGAAACCACTCAGTGTTTGTTAGTCTTCTTGTGGCCCCAGCTGTTGTTTTAATTCTTTGAGTCAATTAAACTAGTTTTGTACGGGCAGAGCTCAAGCATAATTTTTTTGAGCCCAGTACAAACTTATAACACACACCCCGCCCCACACACATACCACAATCCCTCATCCCATACATACAATGTCATGAACCAGGAAAATTTTTTTCCTCATGGTAATGGGGGTTGCAGCCTGGGCTGGGCCTCCAGAGCCTCCTGGACCTGGTAAATTGTACCCTACCTCCTCATGTGGGGCCCTGTGTATGGGAAGAATTTAACCACACAGGAGCACAGTGTGCTCCAACTGAGGGTTTGTCTACAATGCAGACTGAAGTCGATTTACTTTAAATTGACTTTCACCTGAAAAATTTTAGAAGTCGCAGGTGCGTGATCACATCGCACCCCTTGTGCCAGCCTCTTGCTTCCCCACTCGCCATGCTTGGATCAACATTCAAAGCAGTGCACCATGGGTAGCTATCCCATAGTGCAACTAGCCGCAGAGGCTTTTGGGAAGCTCGTTGTCCTCCCATGATGCAACGTGCTCCCTCCCCCTCCCTTCTTGTCCCAAACAAACTGCCATTTTGTGCCATTTTTCTATGCTGTGTGCATGCTATTGTCGGAGAGACATGGAGCCCACTCAGCTCTGCACTGTGAGCATCACAAATACCTCATGGGTTATCCTGCAGTATTTTCAAAGGCGAGAGAGGAGCTGCAGCATGGAAAATAACAGTTATTGAGGCTGCCTTGCTACAAGCCATAGAGTGGAACAACTCCTGTTTGCTGCAGGCTGTCATGCATCATCTTCAGTCGGTGGATTGCCAGTTCTGATCCCAGGAAACAAGCACAGATTGGTGGGATCATATCATTATAAAAGTGTGGGATGATGA
>ML675603.1:78447508-78490785 GCA_007922155.1 Mesoclemmys tuberculata | reverse complement strand
ATTTTAGTGTGCGAAAGGCCACTTTCTCTGAGTTTTGCATGGAGCTGTCCCAAGCCCTGAATCACATGAATACTCACTTGAGACATGCTCTGACAGTGGAGAAGCGAGTGGCCATCGCTCTGTGGAAGCTAGCAACCCCAGACTGCTATCGGTCAGTTGGGAATCAACTCAGAATCGGTAAATCCACCGTTGGAGCTGCTGTGATGCAAGTGTGCAGGACCATCAATAGGCTTCTGCTAAGAAGGGTAGTGACTTTGGGAAACATGCAGGACGTAGTGGACAGGTTTGCCGCAATGGGGTTCCCAGACTGTCAGGGGGCAATAGATGGCATGCATATCTCTATCCTAGCCCCTGACCACCTTGCCACAGAGTACATAAACTGGAAGGGATATTTCTCAATAGTGTTGCAGGCCTTTGTGGATCACAGGGAACATTTCACTGACATCAATGTGGGGTGGTCTGGAAAGGTGCATGGTGCGCACATCTTTAGGAACTTGGGTCTGTTCAATAAGATGCAGGTGGGCACTTTCTTCTCTGACCAAAAAATAAATATTGGGGATGTAAAATGCCAATAGTGCTCCTGGGGGATCCTGCCTACCCTTTGCTCCCTTGGCTAATGAAGCCCTACACTGGACACCTGGACAGCGAGAAAGAGTGTTTCAATTACAGGCTCAGCAAGTGCACAATGGTGGTGGAATGTGCATTTGGCCATTTAAAAGCCAGATGGAGATGTCTGCTTACTAGGCTTGACATAAGTGAAAAGAACATGCCATCAGTTATATCTGCATGCTGTGTGCTCCATAATTTGTGTGAAACAAAGGGGGAGAGGTTCCCCCAGGGTTGGGCCATGGAGGCTGATAAGCTGGCTGCAAATTTTGAGCGGCCAGATTCCAGCACTATGCTCAGAGTGAACTGTGGCATGCTTTGGCTTCAGGAAGCATTAAAAAAAGTTTTGCAATGAACTGCAGTAATGTATGTCTGTGCTGTGCCTTTATTTCCGATCCCCCACCCTTACTTCAACAGCCCCCTCCTCTTCTCCATCCAAGCTCTGAATGAATAAAGACAAATGTTTTTTAATGCCAGAGTTTAATTTGTGACACATTTTAATGGAGGAAAGGAGGCTAACTTAACGTTGTAAAGTGTCACTGTGGAAGCAGCTGTGGTTGCGTGCAGTTCTTAAAGGGGCTGTCATGTCCTAGTGCTCGCCTCCACCACTGTGGAGTGCAGCACATACTGCAGGCTGCTCAGTTTCCTCTTGACTGCTTGGTGGAGGGGGCTGATGATAAATCAGTAGGCTGTGGACTGTTTTGAAGGGGCTGCAGAGGGAGTCTGTCCTGCAGCTGCTCTTCCTAGAGCTCCACCAGATGCCTGAGCATGTCGGACTGATCCCTTATAATACGCAACATCTTCTGTTGAGTGCTGTGCTCCTGCTTCTGCGCAGATCTTCTGTGCTCCATGTCCATGTCTAGTTTTTCAGACAAGGACATTCTCCAGGCTCTAAGCTGTGTCAGCAGCTGCTGAGGCATTCATTAGTTTGCTGAACATGTCATCCCGCATTTGTTTTTTTCCACTTCCTAATCTGGAAAAGTCTTTCAGCTGGAGTTTGGCAAGGGGGGGCTGAAGGCCAAGGTGTCTACTGTAAGATAAGCAAAGCACAATGTTGCCATTGTTAGCTGACCCAAAGCAGTAAAGGAAATGTAAAAAGTACTCCCTTTCATGTTCACAAGGCTAAGCCAGACCCGCACTCCATTCTGTATGTCTCGGACTGGTGTTACAGACATGATAAGCAAGAGGCCCTTGCATCTGTTATAGAGAGGCTTCATTAGCACTAAAATCCACAATCCACACTTGAGCAAGGAGAGGGATCACTGGGCTCCCCTGTAACATGCCAAGGACCGGTTTGGGAGGAGGTGGGCAGAACGGATTAGAAGACACTGCAGGTGAATTGTAGCAGCAGAAAACATGGCAACCAGTGTCCCGACCCATAATGTCCATTGCAACAGTACTAGGACTAGGAATAGTCTTGGGGAGGTGCACAGGGACCCTGTCCATGGTAGAGGAATAATATAGTCAATCTGTTTTGGTTGGGTACTTTAAACTAGCGCTATCTTCCCTAAGTGATCACGTGTGATATCAGTCTCCTGAGGGTAATGCAGGTGGAAAGATAAGATTTGCTGCAAGCATCAGGGTACAGACCTGGCCCTTATGCTGCTATGCTGTGTTTTGCGATGATGCCTGCTCATTTCACAGCAGAGTGGCAGGGAAATGTATTCTACCATGGCAGTAGACATAAGGCTGCCCCCCCACCTCCCAGAAACCTTCTGCAAAGGTTAACAGATTACCTACATGAAAGTTTCCTTGGGATATCCACAGAGGATTCTCGGAGCCTCTCTCTGCACATAAATAGTCTGTTCCGGGGTAACCCTCCACTGAAGTTTTCCACCACCCAGTGAGACCCTCCCCTCAAAAACACAAACTCCTTTTTAGAAGCTGGACTGGGGATGTGCCCCACATGCTCACCAGATGTGCCTTTCCCTGCATCTCGATCAGTCCTGCTGTCTTGTGTGTGGCTGGGCTGCTCTGGGATAACGAACAGGTCCTGGCTCTCAGGGAGAATGGATACCCCGCTCTCCTGCACCTTGCTTTCCTCATGCTCATCCTGCTCATCCACAGAGTCCTCCTTATTCGTCCTGGATTGGGATTCTTTGGAGGTATTGATGCTGCGCAGGGGCACAATCGTGGAGTCACTGCTGAAAATCACATGCAGCTCCTCGTAAAAGCAACACGTTTTGGGCAAGGAGCCAAAACAGCTGTTAACTTCCCTAGCTTTCTGATAAGCCTGCCTCAGCTCTTTGGTATTAACGCGGTACTGCTGTGGGTCCCTGTTGTGCCCCTTCTCCAACATACCATGAGATATCTTCTTGTATATATTTAAATTTCTTTTGCTGGCTCGGAGCTGAGCCAGAACAGACTTTCTGTCACACAGACCAATGAGATACAAGACCTCCAGTTGACTCCAAGCTGGAGTGCATTTGGGCCATGCAGTTGCCATGAGCAGTTCAGCTACAAAGCTCTCTTTACGCTGCCTAAACTGGACATGGAAATTCAAAATTTCCCGGGATTTGAGGGGAGGAGCTATTTCCTGTTTACGTGGCCACATTACAGCAGAGTGTGAATGTCCAGAGCGGTCACAAAGGGACATTATGGGATACCTCCTGGAGGCCAATGGCATTGATTTATGTTGAACTCTGACTACACTGATGCAAATTTGATCCATGGAATTCAAATTCAGTGCCACGCCACTTGCATAGGTGGTTTATTAAGTTGACTTTTACTGTGCTTTAAATTGATGGAACTTACGTACCAGTGGAGATGTATGTCTTAGGCCTTAAGCAGCGTTACGTCAACCTCCATTGCGAGTGTAGACCAGGCCTGAGTAGTAGAGAGCTAGTGTTGAGCTGTGCAGTGTTTGTGAATTAGGTTCCCGAGTTGAGCCCCCAAGCTTATTTGGGAGGCAACTTCTGCTCTTAATCTTCTGAGCTACCTTGGTGAGGTGTTCCTTGTGGGTAAGTGTTTGAGCTAGAAATATACTGTCTTTGGATCACTTACTAGTAATTCACCAGTCAAGAATATGTTGAATTCTTGTGAAGTGCTGGCTTGATGAAAGCAGAAGCGTGATGATACTGTCTTTAACACACTGAGGTTAAGCCCTCACTTCTTGCAATATCCAGTGGTGCCTGCCATGTCTTGGTTCAGATTGTTTTCAATCTTTTTTAACTCTGTGTCTCTTGAAGATAGATTGATTGCTGTGGGAAGATCATTCATAAATATGTTTAGGAAATTTGGGGCAAGAACAGATTCTGGGGGAGTCTAGGCTTCTCGATCCTCCATGTGATCAATGTATTGCCTAGCATCACTTTGAATGGTTTGTTTCAAAGCATCATTTCTGTAGCCATTTCTTGTTACCATCAAGGTAACACCTTTGACATCTTGACCAGTAGGCCAGAGTGCCAGACAGTATCATGTGCTGCTGTCAAATTGAGAGAAACAGCCCCGGTATCTTCCGGCCATTGGAAACCATTTCTGTATAGGTGATAAGAGCAGGAACTTGCTCACAAATGCTCTTATTAGGTCTGAAGCATGCCTAGTCATCACTCAGAGCCTGCTCTACTATGGGCATGATTCTTTGCAGAATTAGTCCTCTTAGAAGTTTGTAAGTACAGCTCAGAGTGATATCGACTGGTAGCTAGCTGGGATGGAGTGGTCCTTTCCTGGCTTTGATACAGATATTGCTCTGGGTTTCTACCATAACTTGGACATCTTGTTCTCTTAGATGACATGGGATGTGAAGAGTGACAACCATTTTATACTCTTCTTCCCAAGGCATAATTGCATTTCTGGTGAAATCCTGTCAAAGCTGCATAATTTTCCTACTTTGGAGAACTCTCTCTATTTCCTCAATGGAGACTGATTAACAAGATGTCATCTTAACTCCGAGCAGGTGCCAATCTGTCAGTGCCATTTCCTCTTAACTGATTCCTGAAGAGGCACTCCCTGTCACTGTTGCCGTGTTAGTTTGGTGTGTGGCAGGGCTGTTTAAGGAAACTTTACACTGACGTATAAAGTGGTGGTTTCTGTGCTGCTCCAAGCTTCCTTGTGAGTGATCATGGTGTCCTGCTATGCTTTATGTCCATATTTGATGTGACTTCTTCCCAACATTGCCCGTTTCAGGCACTGAGGCTGTCAGTTAGATGGTTTGCTGTGGGGATCCCTGCTGAAGTGGCCCAATTGTCAGGAGAGTAGCTCTTCTTCCATTGTGTAGAGAAAATGGTGATTGGTTGCCTATGACATATGGTCATGCAAGAAATAGAGATCATTAATAGCTGTCTATGAGATCCAATCCATTTTTATCAGATTCTCTGTAGCCCCATGAAAAGTGGACGCTGTTAAGGTCTGCAACATGGATGGATGGACGTTGAAGTGCTGGCAAAGATGGGATGTTCCAAGCTTCATCAGGAGGTTTATAAACATTCACAACTTTAAACTGACTGATTCTTACAACATCACAAGGAGATGAAGTAGTTGGTAAGGTCTCCACATCATCAATATCCGATTTCAAATAAATGTATCTGCCATATTTCCAATGTTGTAGCCTCTTATTGTCAGCCAACTGGCAAGGAAAGAATCTACATTCTTTTCTTGGAGGCAGATAATTTTGACTCCCTGACAGGCTGCAAGATTCTCTATTTCTGACTTTTATTAAGCACTGTTCAGCTGACAGCCTTTCAACATTGAGTTGAAAAATGGAAAGCAAAGAACCAACAAGTCTGTTGCTTTAGTACTACTGTAAGCAGGATTTGGATTGTCCATATTTGATCTACTATTAGTGCTTTAGTTTTTGTTTTTTTAGGTTTTATTTTAGTTTTTTGTTTTTTTTAGTTTTTGTTTTTTAAATATGGAAATTCTTTTGGATGAAGGTCACTAAACAGCCTCAATGTCCTATAGCAGTATTGGTACATAATGCGATAACTATTGCATGATTATGCAGTGCTGTATACACTAGATTATTTTCATCAATCTGACTGGCTAAATTATAGTCAGTTATACTTGTGCTGACTCATTGGTGTAAGTGGAAGACAATGGACTTGCACAGTTAATGGTGAGAAAGAAGGAAAGAACCTAATTTGAACCTTGGATCCCAGGCTGAGTTTATAAATCAGTGTTTATAAATGTTTATAAATCACAATAAGTATCTTCTTACTTGTAAACTGAGAATATTTAATATGAAATTAATTTAGAGACATAAACGTGGAACTTCACAATGAGGGTGGGTCAAAAATTTTCCATCAGAACTTTTTTGATGCAAGATTTTTTTGGCTAAACTAACTTTTTTTGCAAAAAGAATGTCTGGTTTCTGTTGAAGTTCTTAAGTTTTCTTTGAAAAACTGAAAAATCATTGGTTTTCAGCCCCAAATTTTAAATTTTTTAGTATTTTGAGAGAAAAGTTAGAAATTTTCCATGGAAATTTTTGATAAACCTTATTTTTCGTTAAATTGTCCATAAAATTCCCATTATCTGACCAGCTCTACCCATAATGTCAGACAATTATACACTTTAACTGGAGCCATTGCTAAAATCTCATGCAATTGTTTAGCAACCTTCCGTTTAAATTTTTTGCCAGCTGCAAGCATGATGAAGTGGAAGAATCTGCTGCTTTTTCTCTTGTTTTCATTCTTAATTTAACAGCTGGATCTTGAACTGCTTGAAATTCATCATCTCATGCAGGGATCATCCAACGTATGAGGTTATACAGTGGAAATGTTTCTAATTTATTGGTGTCAAATTATGCATTCCCAAAGGCACACAAACAGCTGTCAGCTGTAAATTTGAAGTAAACACCTGAAATTGTGAGGCTGAGCAATAATTTCAAAGTACTACTCTCCTAGAGCCTGATCCAAATCTCCTTGAAGTGGAATGGAGTATTTCTACTGATTCTAATTGGACTAGGCCCATTTATTACGATAGCAATGCTCAGACTTTTAGATCCAACCATTTCTCTCTTGCTCTCAGTCTTTGTGTGATTGAGACCTCTTTCTGTTATTCACAACGATGTCCTGAAATGCCAATAGATTTTTAGAATATTTACCAAGAGACAGACTGTGTTTGGCTCTTATACAGAATGTCCTCAACTCCCTGTGCTTAAAAGCCAGCCAGTCCCTAGGCTCAGGAAAGCACAGTCTATGTTCTTTGTAGTCTCCAAAGGGGCACATAGCAGGGGATTAAAGAAGGGGAAATAGCTCCACCTTATGAAGGGCTGTACCAGCAGGCATCTCCCTGTGCGTGGCTTACTGTCTTTATGAGGACTGGATAAATTGGCACAAAATTAATTAATATCTTTTCCCCCATTACACATATACTAAACTCACTTCTGTGCTACTCTTTTATTATGTACGCCTAGGCTTTCAGTTCTGAAAACATTTTCATAGTTTTCAGTGAACAGATTATATGAAATCTTGTGCCTGTAGAATGTGCCTTCAAGGGGAGACACTTAAGTTACCTGAGGGAGCAAAGCGGCTTCCACTTTAAAACAACTTTCCTTCAGGAATCTGACTGCTCTACAGTTTAATTTCCTTTCATATGGAAAACATTTAATCTGTTAGCATATTTGATATTTTTTCCCCATGATTGATGAGAAGGGATAGCATGTGATGTGTGCAAAGTCAGCTAAGCAGAACGCATGCACTAATACATTTAGAATTGGTTTTGAAAACATGGGATAAGTTGTGCCTCTCTTCCACCATTTGTACATAGGAATAACAATTGTCTGTTACAGGAGTATTATGAAATGGAACTGTGCCTATAAAGTGATTTGTGATCTTTAAAAGGAAGGCATTGAGGAAATGCAAAATGTTATCATATAATGATTAAATCTGTGAAAAATTAAATTTAACCTCTTGCATTTTCCATCAAATAACTTATTTTATTATTAAGTTTTAATAGCTGAGCAGGCTTTTTAATCCATAGGTGTACCTCATCCTGATACGCATTTTTTAATCAGCAAAATATTAGCATATTACATACATTGAACGTTCACTACTCCATAAATTAGTGTCTCTGCTGTCTGCTTTTCCTACATATTGTTGCACACTGTATTACACAAGTTGCTCTAATGCTGGTTCAGTAGTGGCAATGCAGATTATATAATGAGTTGCTGAAATTTATTGAATGGTACTATACTTGAGCACAAAAGAAATCTTTGGAGAGCTAACAATGTAGGGAACAAAAATACACTTTAATTGATTCAGTGACTGTGGAAACAGCCCACTTACTCTTCCATGGATCGTGTGCATGGAATTTAAGTAGTGATGGGTGAACTTGAAAAGCGTTAGATGTTCAATTCAGATAAAGTTTCAATGGTTATTTGAAGGATCTGAGCTGCCTTGGTCACAATACTAGGCTGAAAAATCACACAAGAACAGATTTTTCTCATGAGATTTCCCATGCTTCTGGTTGGATCAGAAATTCCACAGGAATTTTTCTTATAGTATTCTATTTCTTCTGCTTATGGTCTTGGTTATTTAAAAATTGGCCAGTGTTACTTAAAATAAATAGATTCGATTATCTCAGTGTCTGTAGTATTGCCTTATATTTTCCCCATACTTATTATTATAGGAAATAACTTACCTAGTGCCAATTCTAACTGTTAAAAGTTATGTAGTTATCTAAGGCAGTTGGCAAGCTTTTAAGGAGAACCACTACACAAAGTGCAAAGGTGTCTAAAAATGAAAATAGGGTGTTTTTAACCTCAAAGAAAATTCTGTTTAAATTTTGCATGAAGTGTGTCTTATGTCTGTGTGTGAAGTGTTCTTTCTTTATCTAAAGCAATGTTGGTTTTTTCTAATATTTTTATATTTAGTTCTTGATAAAAATACGATTTGTGGCTTTTTCATTTTTGGCATCTCATTTGTTAAATGGCAAATTGGGGAAGATATGCAGTTGTCTTCATCTTAGTGAGTTATTACAAATTAGTATATTTTTCTTTGAATTGTACTAGTGATTTTTGACAAAGAACTTTTGACAGCTAGATTGATTGAGGAGCTATACTGGTGAAAGTGCCATCTTTCTGAATTAAAAAAATGGAGGCAATAACTTCACTGGACACAAATAAAAATTTGAGAACTGTCTCAATATTAAACTGGCATACAATATACATATTTGAATAGTCCATTTTAGTTTGAGAACAAACTGTGCCTATAATATATTTACAAGTGCAGTAATAACAGCCAGAAAGGGTACAACTTTTTTCTGCCATTGTAGTATGTGGTTGCATAACATAATGCTTTTGGGTGGTTGAATAATAGTTGGTGGGCTCTTATTGGAACTGATATGTTAATGCTATCCATTCAGACAGGTGACCACAGATAGCAGGTGAACATTATCCCAATTTTCACTGTAATGGGAATAATTATTGTACATTTACTGTCTATAACAGCTCTCTCTCTCTCTGAAGAAACACAAATTGCTTTATAAACTACATAGGTAATTCTAAAGGGAGCACTGCTCTTTAACCACTTGTGGAGTGGAATGCAGAAGTTAAGAAATGACTGCAGACATGTGCATTTTACGCCAAAGAATTTAGGATTGGAACTGAAGGTCAGGACAAGGGAAATTCTGTGATTTTTTGCACTAACAGTGTAAACACCATCTTGAAAACCCTCTAGTGTCATCCGTTAGAGAGCAAAACAAGATCATGTGATTTTAGGTATCCATTCACATGGCACAAATACTGCCATGCAATACGAATAGCATACAATGGAAGTGATAGTCACCAAGCAAACTCAATTGCGATGCATCTAGTGTTATCCTACTTAGTGTTATCCCCAAATCCTCTCTTCTCCTTCCTCCTATTGTGGAATGGTTCTGCTACTAAAAGACCTCTGCACCTGTGGAAGACTGAGTAGGGTAGATTTGAGATAAATAGATGCTGGAGATGTATCTATTGTACTTTTGTGGCCCTCTCTTACTGCAGTATCTGAGCATCTCACAATCTTAATGTATTTCTCCTCACAACAACCCTATGAGGTAGGGAAGTGCTATGTTCCCCATTGTACAAGTGAGGAACTGAGGCATAGAGAGAGGCTAAATGACTTTCCCAAGATCACAGGAAATTTGTTTCAAGTCCCTGAAATCCTCAGCTAGTGCCCTGACCACTGACACAGAAGTAGTAAAAAAAAAAAACCAAAAAACAAATTAGAGTAAAAATCTGAGGGTGAAATCCTGGGAGTTTTGCCATTGACTTCAGGCCAGGATTTCACACTCTTAGTTGGAGTCACTTAGCCATCATTCCCCATGTCACATTTGTATAATAAAATAAAATATTACCTCATGATTTGCATATAAGTTCTGGGAGGAGATTACCTGAAACCTGCAAACCACTTGTGTGTGCATTACTCTTATTATTGTTAATGGAATTTAGGCATGGAGAATTCCTCTGTTCTATGGAGAATAGACCCTGAAATGCCATATGTTTATTCTTTTCTATATGAGCTGTAACAGTTGAGTAGTGTAGTTTTGGGACTTTCCCCAATTTGCTTGGAATGTATTGCTGTAGTGTAGCATTAATACTATTTTAAAGGGCGATTGGCTTTTTCATTATAAATTCAGACATCATTTTTAGGTACCACAAGGGTCCTGTAACACCTTAAAGACTAACAAATTTCTGCGGACATAAGCTTTTGTGGGCTGCAGCCCACTTTGTCAGATGCACTTCGTCAGAAGTAGGTTGCAGCCTACAAAAGCTTATGCCCGCAGAAATTTGTTAGTCTTTAAGGTGCTATAGGTATCTCGTTGTTTTTGCTGTATACAGAGTAACACCACTACCCCTCTGGAATTCTTAGCTACAGTACATTACAGGCCTGTTTTCAAATACGGAAGCCTCAAGTTGGGTGCCTAATCACTTGTTTCAGGTGTCCAAATGAGCATTCAGAATGTAGGTGCTAATTTTCGTAGTTATTGAGCACAGTGCCCACCATTTGAAAATCAGACCTTCATTCTTTTGAATTGCATCAAGCTTATGCTCAGTGTAAAAATCAGCCCAGAACTCAGCATAAAAAGGGGTAGGTTGTGGCTGAAGAATGGAGAAGAAAAATAGATTTAAAAGTTACATAGTTGCATGTTACCATAGAAATACAAGCACTCTCCTTGGATGTATATGGTGATTTACTTTCTCCACCTTTTAAAACTCAACTTCTCTCCCTCATTGAATTAACAAAGATGTACTTTCTCCCCAAGTGTGTGTCAGGTTTTTTTGAGTTAAATAGTTATTAATAAAACATACAAACTCCAAAGCATTTCAAACTCTCTGGAGAGAAAAATCCGTTCTCGGTTACACAGGTTTCATCTGCATAATGTTTCTAATGACACAAACCTTCTAGTTCTTCAGTTCTTCAGAGTGTCTTTCTGGAAAAATACGGGAAACAAGACTGGAATTTCCACTGTGAAAAACAAGTGAGAGGGAAAAAAAAAACCCGTGAGACATTCATACACGATAAAGAAAGGCAGAAAAGGACAGAACTCCTCCCCCACTCCACTCCCTCCCATCCCTTCCATTTTCAAATGCAATCCTAAACAAAGATGAGATTTTATCTACAGACTCCTCTCTTGGGCTCCTCTCATGTATGCTCTTAAGGAGGCGTAATTGGTAGCCTTACAGCAAAGTTCTCATTAGTAATGCAGCATTAAGTTCCCTTGTGCTCCCTGTCCTGTTGATCACTTGCTTTTATACATGTACCTGTACAGAGAGAGATTAAAAATCAAATGGAAGGGATTATACATTATAATTCATAATAATAGCACCATCTACTGGCTAATTTGAGTAGAATTAGCGTCGCCCATAGATTCTATTATAATCTTTCTGAGCACCGAGATAATGAGTGCTATTGCAGTTTTGATAAATATAAAAAGAATTTCTTATTCTCAACCTGAAATGAAACTAGGTATGAGTCTTAAACAAATAAAATCAAATTTACTGATACCCTTAGATTTTCTAGAGGAATTAAACAGACACTCTCAAAGGACATTTCTTTTTTTTTTAAAAAAGATTTTGTTTCAACGTAATGTGTGTTTGTCTTCATGGACACGCATGAAATTGCTCTCTTGTCACAGTTTGTTTTTCTTGCATCTGATACTATAAGGGAAAGAGCAGGTCACAGGGAGATGCATTGGCAAAGATTTTCTTGGATTTTTTTGGGAAGGGGGATGGGGTTGCTTGGCCTATGATGGGGTCCCATGTTATGACAATAGAATAATTTTTTAAAAGAAATACAGCAATGAAGTAACATTAGTAACATTAATAGTAACATTAGTAACATTAATAGTGGTAAATGTCAGGCTAGTTCCATGGTTTATTTATGTATTTATTTAGGACTGGTTTACTTAGAGGAGCATAAGCCAAATAGAAGGAAAAGGAGAGGTGATTAGAGGGTAAGAGGGGCAGGTGTGATGAAGAGGTAAGATGAAGAGACTGTGAGGAGGAGAGGGTTTACGCAAACAGCCAATCAACACAAGCCAGAGGGAGTCCAGTTAAAATAGTAGAAAGTTCTCTGAACATCGGAGAACATCTCTGCTTTGCTTTGGCTGCTTTGCTTCTGCTGGCTGAAGGATCTGATGGCTCCTCTCGCTGCAGTTTTTCCCCAAGGCGAAGGGCCCTGTGTGTGTTCACCTACACAGTTCTGGGTCCAAAAGGTGCTGTGGAGGGAGGAGTGGCTGTGATTGGGTCCCATTTTATATATTCTTTGTGAAAATATATGGTGAATTTATGCTTCCTGCAATACAGCTTGAGTAACTTGGCTTTATGTGACTGCAGTGCGCAGTTCAAATCCAGCCCGGGTTTGTTACAAGCTGATGTCTGTGGTGGGTTTATGTGAAATGAATTTAGTGGTCAAAAACATCTCTCGCAAACCTCCACCACAAGTGGCACTTACTGGCTTCCCTGTGGGTAGTCTCAGCAGAGAGGTCAATGACTAAAGGAGCGCGGGGATTGAATTTCTCTCCCTCCATACAGTGGTGGCCCCAACACATTCAGATTAAGGCATGTTGGTGTGACATCATGAGGAAGCTTGCGCTACCACTGTTTGTGCTGTACATCTTTTGTGAATAAATAAGGTGCTGGTCTCCAGGGCTGTTATGCACTGCAATATGTCTGTCTGTTTCGATTTTTATTTGTCGTTACCTTGACCTCTTATCCCTCCACTACTCCTCCCTGTGTTGCTCATCTATGCTATTTTCATGATCATTCCAGTTTTAAAGAAAAGGGACATCATTATCTGATAATCTCTCTCAACAAATCTCCTCTAGATCTTCCTGTACAGCAAAAAATTGAGAAACACAGAGTAAAGCATAGTTACATTTCAAAACTGTATTAAGTCAATGTTCACTTGTAAACTTTTGAAAAGAACAATTGTTACATTTTGTTCAGAGTTATGAACTTTTTAGAGTTAGGAACAGCCTCCATTCCCAAAGTGTTTGTAACTCTAAAATTCTATTGTACTTCTTCCTCGTTGCAAAATTACCATTGCATTTCCCAGCATAGGCACAAAATCTGCTTGCCTTCTCCTTACCATAATTATGGATGATAAAAATTCACTCAAATGGTATTTCACAGCACTCAAAAAACAAAATACTCCAGGTAGGATAACTTGTAAGGCTGACCTTTAACACATTGCTGTACACCTGCTAATGGTTAACACTTAACAAGTTACTGAACCAAGTCAGCTGTTATGTGGGCACAAGAAAGCATTCACATGTCCATATAAGGGTATGAGCCCCTTTGAAATAGGAAGGGTAAATTGGTACAGACATGGGTAGTCAAAATAATAATAATAATAAAAAAGGTCACCCACCATTTTCAAGGTATAATTAATCACTACTCTTGCAAATGGTCTTATTAGTTATAGGTCTGACGTGCATATTGTCTGACATTAATGAAAATAACAGTACAATGCATACATTTTAATACAATATTTTTCTCTTTTCAGTTGCGAATGAGGCAGGCGACAAAAATGCTCGACCACTTTCACGATTTGCTCGTAAGTAACCCATTTTTAATTCATTCACTTCTACACTTCCTGTGTCGCACAGAAGTTACCCTAGTAAATTTCATTAACTTCATGTTCCCTGCCAGTCCTGGCATCTCATCTTACGTTACAATATAGAGTTCTGGAGCCTTAAGATTCCTTCTGATCTTGCAGGAAACGTCTATTTTAAGAATGCAGTAATATTGAATGGAATTCCTTCTTCAGAGTAGGTGGAATTTTAAAGCTCTAGGACCTCCTTCTTATTCTAGGTTGCTCTTTGTTATAAGAACACAGATTTTCAATAATGGCCTGATCCAAAGTCCACTGAAGTCAATGGACAGACTCCTGTTGGCTTCAGCAGACTTTGGATTAGGCCCTAAAATAGAATACTTTTAAACCAAATCAATAAATCTTTAAACATTTGTTGTTATATATACCTGGAGCAAAAGAAAACGAGTCAGATATGACTCCTAAAAAGGAACATCTATTAGATGGCAGAATAACTTCATAGGGCTACTAGGAGAAATCCAATCACATGGGTCATTCAAAACTGAATGGGCCAAAGCACTAGAAAGTAGGATGGAGAAGACTAGATGGCCTCATGGGAATTTTCCATCTCCATTACATGCAATTTTATAATGCTGTTTGATTATTTGGCAGAAGAAACACTGGTCATGGTCACCATTTAAAAAATTCTTCATTTGCCAACATTTAACATACAGGGAAAAGTACAATACTTAGCATGGGTAACACCTTTGGAAAACTGCTATTTCACTTTTTGGCAAAAATAAGTTTGGCTATCCTAGTATACAGCACACACAGAGTGTGCCAAAGCTGTCTTTGCAATGCAGATAGGCATCTGAGAACACAAAGCTTAAGTGCCCATTTTATAAATAAATAAATCAATCTGACTTTTAAGATCACTTACATGTATTTTGGTTGAAAATTTATTTTCTTTTGATGCGCTTAATGAGACGAAATCTATCTGCAGTGCAGTATTCTCACACAGTCACATGATGGCACTCTAAGCATATTGTACACTATAGATGAAATGGGTGACCAAATCATATCAGATATGATTCACAGAGACAGACTATACGTATTCAAAAAAGTTAACAGAATAAACAGAAGTAAGAAAATAATGAATTGTACTGGCATGTCTGTTTGATTTGAGATTTATTCTCCACAAATTTGTAAACAACAGAGCCTTAAGGTAGGGGACTTCAGCGATTAATCATTTTTAGTCCATAGCTGAAATAGCAAACGGTGATGAAATTGCATAGGAAAGCTGATGAAAAGATGAATGTTTTGAACTTCTTTCTCAAATTTCCTTTTTGGTCATTACAGTTGGTAAAAGGCATGCTCTGGGATTGTAGGTTACTATCCAAATATCATAGGAGACTGAGTTTTTGGGGTAAGGGGACTTATGCTGCAATATTATATTATTAGTGGGGCCATCATAAGTCATGACACTTGGGGCTGAGCTGGTATTTCAGTACAAAACTAGACATTAATAAGAACATGGTTTATGAAGGCAAGGATGATCATGTGTAAAACATAGACCTAAACCTGAGGAAATCTGGATTCTGTTCCCAGTTCTGCTATAGTTTTGAACAAATCAATCAGACCACATTTTTAGAGATGGCATCCACTGAATTTAATCCCATTAGTCAACTCCTGACTTTTAGGACCCCATGGTTTCCTGAGCCATCTGCTGACTCATGAAGCATAATATTAATAAAGCATAGATAGTAACTCAGTTTAATCCTTTTGGAAGATAGTCATGGTGACATGAGAAGAAGTTCAAGTAGGTTAATTAAAGGGGTTAAAAAGACCAGTTTTGGTAGGAGTTTGATCTTCTGACATGGTAGTCATGCTGCAGATTTAATGACTCAATCAGGTTTATTGATGATTACCCTTCATTAGGAGTAGTACCAGGCAGTAACTCCTATAAGGCTGTGAAGAAAACCCAGAGCTAGAACTGTGTTGGCAAAAATAGAGAAATCTATTGGGCAGTAATTGTGTCAGTGTCTGTTGCAGGAACCGATGACCCCAAATGTTATAGGGCGATAGCAATAACACTACAATTTACTCCACATGTCCAGATCAGTGCCATAATTTAAGTACACATACAGCAATACAATATAAAAACAAATCGTAGCCAAATGGTATAAAAAGCAGTGTGTTCAAGGACTTGTAATTGAGAAATACCTGAAATAGTGTGAGGTCATTATAGATGGCTAAAAATAACAACCTGAGACATGTCTGGATTCAGACCAGTTCTGAAGTGTGGATCTGGATCTGAAATTCTTCACATTTGGGGGATGTTCAAATCTAGACTTTTAGTTCAAGACTGTTGCTATACGTAATGGAGGTAAAAAATATAGGGTGATTGGCCACCTGCATCTGGCCAGAATATAGTGCCCTACCCTGTTAGACACAGGATCTGGTCCTGGTGATCCACCTATTCATGACCTAGGGAGCTGATTAGTGAACCTCATATCTAGGAAATAAGCTGCACCTGTACTGAGCGTTCTTCAACTTGTACAAAGTGAAGCAGTCCGACAGCTTAGCAATACAGGTCACTGTGGACACATCACCCATTCTCTGCACTGGCACCTGGTTGAATAGAGTGTCTTTTAAAGGCCTCCATAAGATTGGGCCTAGCTGTCTGAAAGATTGCTTCTCTTTCCATGACCAGGACCCCCCCCCCATGACAGCCATTTTGAACTACGAAGCTGATGACCAATAGAGAGAGAGTTCAGGACGCAGGTCCTTCCCAGGAGCTGGACCTACCAATGAACGTACTGTAAGAGAGAGGTGATCTCTAACCTCACTACATTCAGAACAAAGGGTGGGGTTTTCATTACCACTCGGTGCTGGCTTAAATCTGCTTGCATTTGAAGTCCATGGGTAAAACGTCCACTGATTTCAGTGAGAGCAGAGTTAGGCCAACGCAGCGCATTTTTGAAAATCTTACCCTGCATATAAAACCTAGCTCCTCAACGTAGCTTTCCCTCAGTAAGTTCTTCAGGCTTGCACACAGCTAGACACAAGATATTCACTGTCCAAAAACATACCTCCCTGCCTCTGCCCCCATCTCAAAGCTCCCCACATGTAGTTATTTCTCCTACAAGCCAGGAAGGAAGAATAAGAAAGAAAAATTGTGGTTGTTTCCATTATTAAAAGAAAAAAAAAGGGGGGAGGGAGGGTCAGATACTGTAAGGAAAAAGTCTGTGCATGTACCTAGATAGTTAGGCATACAGTATAACAATGCTAGAGGAGGATATGAACCCTTGCCAGGTCAGTTTTATGACTGGTATTGTGTCTATGTGATGATGTTGCCCTTCTAAAGACAAACTTCCAGATCCATTTTGCTTTCACCACGAACTCATCTGTAGTGTGATCTTTGACAGCAGTGCAATGCTTATCTGATGTACAATGAGGGCAAGGAAGGCAAAGCATTTTCTAAAGTAAAACTTACATTTGTGAACAGTTTGAAATCAAAGAGGAGGTAAGTCATATTTGTTCTAAAGGCTAGTGTTAGCCAATTGTATGTATTTTTAAATGCCAAGTTTCATTCTATTATGGGGTATTTGGAGATCAGCTACTATTATGAAAGTTGCTACTACTTTTATCGCGGCAGTATTTGGTATTTCACCATGCTTTCTTTGTTATGAAGTAGTATTGCACCATCAGGCTTTGAACAGTTGTGCTTGTATCTATAGGGAGTTAAATCCATAAGGCTTAACATTCAGTGTTTCAGACAGCTGAAAGATTCTGACAGATGTCTGCCCACGAAGAGCCATAGGGGAAAACAATCCTTTGCTATCTACAGTTCACCTAAGCCTAATTGTTTATGTGTAATGAATAGCCTGAACAGTCAATTAAGACGGGTGGACATGGCATTTCATCACTCTAGTGAAGTGAATTAGATTTGTCTTAATGGTTGGCTTACTCCAACATGTTGATCTTGGTAAAAATTAATCAGATATAGAGTTTCTAATCCTAGAAATAAACAGCAAGAGATGGACTCCTACCATTGGGGGCGGGGGGAGGGAGGTGGAGGGGGCAGGTTTGGAAATAAAGGAAACAATGTACAAAAATGCAATAAATAATTTTAGCAGCTTTTATTTCTCCTGCTGTTTTAATAAGCATTTAATAATAAATCTTTGTTTTAATAAGTTTTCTCCCTCATCATTCAGCTTTTCTTCCTGTTTGAGCTCTTTGTTAAACTGTCATTTTTCATGTTCTACCAGTTACCATAAAAATGATTGTAATGTCATAAATTCAACACTGAGTTTCCGCAGGCTCAAGTAGGAGAAAAGGGAAGGGATTGCAAGCCAAATAACAATATGACCCAAACTTTGTTCATGCTAACATAGGTGGATTTTGAGACTTGCAAAACCCAGTACTAGGGATGGGTGATTTTGTGAGAGCACATACTAGGCTAGACAGTTCGAGGGGCAGTGTGGATAGAGCACTGGACTGGGACTCACGAGCCCTGGGTTTTATTCCCTGCTCTGTACTTGGCCTGAGGCATGCCCTTGGGGACAAACAGCAATAAGGCATGTAATACCCTATGAAAATCATGGTAGTTAGGTGCCTAACTACCCAGGAACTCATTATGTTAGGTGTTGTACAGACACAGAACCAGAATCCTGCCCCAAAAAGCTTAGTATTGAAGTAACCGTTTTTCTCTTCAGATGATAGCATGGGATGGTTGAGACCTGACACTTGGCCAAGGAAGAATTTTCAGAAAGGAGAGGCTGAAAATTATTTTCTCAGTGGGTGCCCACCGGGCAGCCCTGTTTCTGGCTCTCCCTTTATTCCCCCCAAGTCTCACACAGAGCAATCATGATTGCAGAAGGATATTACTCCAGCCTTAGCTAGGTTACATTATAGGAAGCTGTATAACTGCTGAGAATCACAAAGATCAGGGAACTCTGATGGAAAAACTGAGAAATCTGAGCCAAAGACTGGGGTTGGGGTGGACAGCAGAGGTTGTTCTTCCTGTCAGGCTCTTATTTTCAGAATTAACTGGCTAGAGATCAAGCCCGTATATCACTTTTCCTGTGTGAAAACAGCATGCGTCTTTGATAAGACAAATGACGGCAAAGCAAACCTGTGTCATCCTCTGCATGCAGGAACTGATGCCATAAATATTAATGCTGTATTTCCCTGGACATTTTCTTGGAAGGTAGGGTGGCAAGAATGCTTTATTCAGTTGTTTACTGCCCACTTTATATATTATAGTGACAGACAGTCAGGACTGATTAAGAAATGTTAGTTCTGTCGCTTGCTTTCAGTCAGTGCTGCTGGACAATTGCTTCTGAATGGCAGAGTAATGCTTGGAAATTTACAAAAGCAGTGCTGTATAAGAATCACTCATTAACTTTAGTATGAACACTATTTTTCAGATTTTAATTTTGCAAGTAGTTACAACCTCTGGAGCAAGATCAGAAGCAGGTTTGATAGTATGAAGAGAGGGATTATCTTTACACTATGAAATCCAGTGGCGCTAATGCCACATCATTCTAGTGTGATGCCTGTTGGTCCTACCACTCTTCCTAGGTCTGTTAACTAAACCATAAGCATTCTATGCTGTCTGAAACCTGGCATATGTAACAAGTTTTCAACATGGGAGTAGAAATAAGATTTTCAAAAGTGCATAAGTTAGTTAGAAGCATAAGTCATTTAGGCATTTTTGAAGATCCATCCATAGTTTGGTCCAAAATTATTTTTTACTGTACAATTTGTGTGTGGATTGTTTTTTTTAAATTGCAAGACCTGATGTAGGGAAATTCTGTGCCTTGAAGTCGTCTTTTAAAAAAAAAAAAATCTTCATGTAAATTTTATATTGGTGAAAGACTGGCAAATCTGGAGATGGAAGAGATTATTAAGTTATGTTGTTTTAAAAAGCAAGTGCTATCTCTCATTAATAGAGCTTATTGAAATTTTTCATATAAAAAGTTTTTTTGTTGAAAAATGGCTTTTTTTTAAAAGAACCAAACCTTTTTTTGACAAAAAACAAAAATAAAAACAAAAAAAACCCCTGTTGCCATTGCAGAATTTTTCAATTTTTTTTTAGGTGTGGGGGAATTTCACAGTTTTTTTTTCACATTGGGGATTTGAATTTAGATGTTCATTCTCTGATTTGGCATTCTTGTGTTGTGGAGATGGTGTAGGAATGTTACTCTTGCCCATATGCCAGCATAAGAGCTGAATATAAAATTTTCATCAAAAAGGAATTTTGACAATACCATTTCATGAAACTTTTGTGAAAAAATATTTTCTGTCCAGCTCTAATCACAATGCATTTCATTGAGAATGTTCCTCTAAACCTGTAGCATACACTGAAGCAGCTAAGCTATGTTTTTCTCTTGACACCTGGGGATTTTCACATGTACGTCGGTATTGATAAAAACTGTAAGGGTGATGCCCTCTTCCACATGCACATGCCCAGCATTACTTTTAGGGTTTTAGATGGCAATAAAGTAGGTGTATAGATGTTGGTGTAGTGGTGATGTAGGTGTAAAGTAGATTTTAGGTGGCAGTGAAGTAGGTGTATAGTTTACAAACGTCTTGATAATTTTAGGTGATGCCTCTGAGATATTCTGTTCACACACAGATTGATTAATGATTGATCTAGTAATAAACTTTTTGTTTAATAAACTTTTTCTTCTTTCCTAAAGATAAATATACGTATTAAAAATGTCGCTCAGAGGGCTGGTCAAAATTTGTCTCTCGAAGCTGTTTTTTGACAGAAAAGAGGGTTTTCAACTAAGCAAATTTTTCACAAAAGGTCTCTTTTCCTCTGTTGACAATTTCTGTTTTTTATTGAAAAGCTGAACAATTGGAAACCAACATATTTTGGCTAAAAACTGAAATATTTTGATTTGGAAATGCTGCTGCAATTCCGCATAGGAGTTGAAGTTTGGTGCTAGATATCTCAGTTCTCCTCTGTGGGCTGTGTTCCCAGGCTGGACTTCATCTTCCATGATTCGTTGTTGTGAGGGCCTACGATGATGCATTGACTTCCCTCTCCAAGGGGGAGACCATGGTGCATCGTGTGAGATATAGTCAAACCACAGATCCTTGCCTATAAAGAACAGCGGGATCATGAGGAACCTGACCTACAACTCCCATGAGGCATCAAAGCAACCTTTCCAAACCGAATATTTTGATTTTCATATATATTTCAGTATTTGAATTGCCACTGAAAAATCAAAATTTTCCATGAAAAGAAATCCCTCAGACAAATTTATGGTCTATAATCGAATCTTAATTAGAAACACAATAACTAATTGTATTGAAGATAATAATTCGATGCCAATGTCTTGTGTTGAGCAGACACTTAACTTTTTTGTTAGCTGTTTGGCTTAAACACAGTCACATTCCCATTACAGATCAGTTGTAGCTTGAGTATCTAGTGTGAAGAATAATGGAAAAATACTTTCTATTGACAGCTATTTTTGTTTTGTAAATAAATCTTTTATCAAAGACAATATAGGTTAGGATTTGAAAATGATATCCTGGTTGTTAGTGTTCATTTCCATTTTGAATTTGTCTGTAGGTACATTTCCAAATTTGAGAGACACAGTGGTAGAACCATAATTTGCAACCTTTCTTTTTCCAGACTGCTGAGAAAACAGGTTAGCACACTGATGAATTCATTTTCTCTCCCCTTCCCCCCTTTCTAGGGTCAAAGTCACAGAACTGTGTGTGGAACTCCCTTATTGGTGGTCTTACAGGTAATCTCAAAGAAAGACAGAAGCCAACCATCATTCATGATCTTAGGACTCCAGAGGAAATCTTAGCAGACGAGCTACCACCAGTGGACAGTCCAGAAGCATTAGTGAAAACATCTTTCAGGTTTGATGGACATGAACACATTTTGCTTTTCCTTGATTAGGTTTCTTTTTAAGTTAGGTAACTGCACTGTGGGTTTGATTAAAGAAGTCAACATAGTGGTGCTTTCTGCAGTGTTCTGTGTCGTACTGCACAGGACTGAACAAAAGAGGTCATAAATAATACTGTCTGGACTTTTATTTTTCAGACTCTGTTGACCTTGGTACAAGATTATAGGCTAGACAGATATAAAATACAGCAGAGAGTCAACATTGCCTGGTGAGAGAGTTTTTTTATATGAAATCATCTTTGAAGGTTGTATTGTTTCATGTGAACCTACCGTACTGATGAAGCCCTGTATTTTATAGGCAGGTAATACTGTATTGATGTAGGGCATGCTGAGTCTTTTGTCTGTTGATCTGAAGTCTTGAGAACTATATGGCATTAATGTATTTTTTGTCAATGAGTAAGATTCCTGGAAAGAGGATTGTGTGCAGGTGACTTCTGCTGTCATAAATATGAGATACTTCCATTATTGTACGTCAGTCCAACTTACTTATTCATCTGAGTGTTCATTTGGCAAGCATTTCTTTGAAGCATCTTTTGTTGATTCTAGTTTCCCCCAACAAATGAGTTAAAATAGAAAAGCTGTACCTGTGGGATAGATATTTGATAGAAATTTCAAAATCTGAGTTCTAAGTGCACAGCAGTATCTAGCGGTGTTTATTCTTCAGGTTTTTCTGGAGGCTTTGTTTTTAAACTGTTCTGTCTTATAATTAATACATATTTGTACAAACAGGAAATGCTTTTGGTGTGGAAAAATGTCTCTGTGAACTGACATCAATCTTGGTCTAGTTACACTATTTTTAGCATCCCTGATAAAGCCCTTTGCTCAGGTACTAAACTCAGACACCTTGTGTGGATTGCCTGGTATTTCAAAAAATGCCTTGCTGTGCTTTCATGTCAGTTTTTCAGTGATGGAATTTTGTAGTGACGCAGTAATCCAAGCTGTATGTTTCAGAATCTGGAGCCTTCTTTTATGTCAAAGTTGTGAATTTAAAAAAAATAAATCTTTTAAACAGACAAAATTATGCCAACTTTTTCTGGTATTTAAACACACACACACCATCAATCTTTACACTTCTACAATCAAGATTATTCCAAATATTTTTTTAAAAAGCAGTGTTCTAGCTTCTGAAAAGGTGCAGTCTGATTATGTGACTAGCAGCGTGGTTCTTTGTGTATGAGCGATCCAAGATAGAATAATGAGCAGGACTGATGGATTGGAGAATGTAATTCAGTTACACAGCTACCCTAATGTTGTGTAAATGGTTTTATAAATGTCAGAACAACCCTGGTATTTCATTTATCTCTGTATGTAGTAACCTTACCATGTGATGTGGTGTTTAGACTATCATAAAATTAAATCCAAACAAATTGTTGCCATGAAGCACAATGTATCTATCTGGCTGTTTCACTACATAAACAGAGTGTGAATGCACTGCACATTTTTGAGTCATAGCTTAGAGTTTTACAATCCATGATGCCGAAAATAACGTGGTACATTGCACTACCTATTTTAAAGGAGACAGAAAATAAAGGAAATTAAAATATATAAAAAGTAAAATACAATTTATGAATGTTGTTTAAGATCTCAGGTGAAAATATTCAGTGAAATGATACTGGCAATATAACCTTTCCAGGATCGTTTGATATATTCACATGTTTCTGTTAAGCAGAAGTAGAGGTTTGGTGCTAAATACACCCTAGAGTGACTATAGTGGTTGTTCAAAACATAAAGATAGTGGGTAAAATATTGATGTCACTCAAGTCAGTGGCAAAACTCTTGTTGACTTCAGTGGGCAGGAACTATTCATCTATTAAATTATATTTATCTATTAAATTATATTGAATGGACAGGAAATGTTGATCATTACCAAGCTGCACTTAGAGAGGTGGCATGGGGTAAGTAGTAATGATCATCACATATTTTATGTATTTTCTGTTGGCTTGTTTCAAAGGTGTAGGGAAGATATTAATACAATGAGAACAATGTGATGAAGAGATGTATGCCAAATCTACTATGAAAATAACATGGTGATGACACTGTGGAAATCACAGAAGCCTAAATGGAATTAATATACATTTCTGATATTTTCTGTGTATTGGTTTGTAGTTATTGCTGTATTGTAGCATACATAGCATTTTTTACTGATGCGTATAGCTTTCACAAATCACTCAGTGCCACATTATAGATTCAGTCATAAAGTTGCTGAATTAACTATATGTGTTCAAACCAATCCTTCAAGGGGCTCAGCACCTGTCAGTAGGCATTGGCACCTTGTAGGATTCATTCTTGTTTGTGATTCATCAGGTTTCTCTATATAGGGAGCTCTTATGACATTACTGAGTGTGGCCAGTGTGTCTGATGGGTACCTGGCAAATATGGAACTCTTTTCTTCTTGATCCTGTTGTGTTGTGTGCAGTGCTCATTGTTATCTAGCTTGGAAAATTAGCAAGTGCAGTAACTTGATTTTGCTTCTCAGCTGGCTATGAACATGAAAAGAGTGGGCTATTTTAGAACTTAATGTTTATATAATTGTATATAGTTTTATATATAGTCTATCTATAATTTGGGACCAACGATTACCTTCTCTGTGTGTGCGTGTGTGTGTAACAGTGTATAAATGAATAGGTTACAGGTCCTTCTCCTAGGGCTGAGGACCTGCTCCCCACACACCTCCTGTAACTCTTCCCTTGGAGTTGCTCAGCTCCACCACAGCCAGACGTGGGTCCCCCACACCCATTCCCATCGCAGCTTGTAGTTTCTGGAGGAGCTTCTCACTGTTGAAGCAACAGCTGCAGTGAGAGTCAAGGGTGGTGGCAGCTGGGACAGGGCCGGGGGCTGCAGCCCCAACAGTGCTGGCAACTGCCACCAAGAACTGTCTCAAGACGCTTAGTACCTAAGCTCTGTGGCTGCACTCATACCCGCGCTAGGGGCGGGGAGCGGCTGGGGATGGGGGGGAGTGCATCTTGCTCCTCAGAGCCTCTGGAGAGGGGGCAGGAGTGCTTCCCTTGCAGCCTGACTGATGGGGGGCTGCTTCCTGCTCCTCAGATCCCTAGTGGAGGGGCAGGAGCACTTCACTGGTAGCCTGGCAGGGGACACTAGTCTTCCTATAGGTTGAGTGGTCTCTGCTGGGCCCATAACTTTGTGGCTCTTGGCACAGCTGCACCATTTCCACCATAGTAGCTTTTTTCCAATGCTGCTGAAATCTTCCTTGCTCAAGTTCTTGTTTTTTATATTGGTCAGTTTGCCATCTATAGAAACAGTCATTCCCAGCAGTCACTTGTTTTGTTTTGGGCTGGTGGGAATTCAAAATCTCACATTCAGATCTGGGAATTATCTGCTGTTTCCCTTGCGAGCAACCAAAGTAGTGAAAGAGTTAACTGTGTTAACGAGAACCATTAGCCACTTGCAATTCTTCCTACTACTTTAAGTGCAGCATGTAGTAACTTGCGATTCACCACATAGTTTAGCACACTGTTGCAGGCTTCATTACAGGATTACCAGATTGGTCATTTTAGTGACCCGAGATGGGTACTCCACTAGACCAGAACTCCACAAGAACATAAAAGAACCTGCTGCCTGGGTTTCAAAAGTACGGTCTGTACTGAACTAAGTCAGCAAATAGCTCTGCTGCTTCATAGCGTCACAAAAGAAAACTTGGAGTGCCAAGCCAACCACTTAAGGATTTTTCTTAAACTAGCTTGTTTTTGATGTACCATAGGGGGTTGCCACTTGGATGAGTATTATTTTAAATTGGATTAGTCATTGATTTTTAAAACAGGAAAGCCAGGCACTTTCTCCTAATGTTTTTACATCCTTTTAAAGTAGAGCCAAGTCTCACTAAACGTTCATTGAACCAGAATACCCTTAAAAATCATCATCATGTGCATCTGCCTCAACTCTGACACATTATAAAGTGCATTATTTCCATTATCTCTCTTCTACACAAACCTGCTGTTTACTCCTGATGATTATTGATGTTTGTTATGATGAACCAAGAAGGAAAATTTTGTATTAATTAAGGAAAGGTTCCCAAATCATTCCAGCTTCCTTTGCTCCTATTTTAATTGTGCCTCCTTTCTGTGTGTGCTATGCATTTCAAAAACCATACCCTGGCTCCATGGTAAATTGAGGTTTGATGACTCAAAGCAGGAGGGATGAGAGGAGAGGATTTTATAGCAGTTACTGTTCAAAGGAAGTCCATGAGGAGGGTGGTTTTTCTCATTTGAAAAAGTGGCCTTCTCTTCTTTGTCTTTGTACGCTTGTTTTTTATATGGTAGATTAATTGTAGATGATAAGGAAAGCCCAGTGTAAGTGTCACTACAAATGTGACCTGTGTTAACGATAAATTCAGATGCAGTGGGGAATCTCAGACCAAACTCTCCCTTCCTAGTGTATTGAGTATGCCCACTTCCAAAACAGAAACAAGAATTCTAGTTTTTCTTCCTCCTTGCAGGAGATAAGCAATGTCCACACCCTAAGAAAAAATCTTCTTGCTTCAGGGTCCAGCCAAAGCCTTTCTCCCAGACTTTCTTCTCTACCCCACCGCTGATCCTGTTTTTTTCTCCTTATAATCAAGGTCAGCTGGGACCTGGAGGGTGAGCATCAGGCACATTTGTTCCCCAGACACTTTTAACTCCTGTTCTTGTTTCATGGCCCTGCAAACTTGACATTTGAAGAGGGGTTTGTGGGCCTTAGTCCTACCTGCTTGACTCTAGCCAAGCTGCCTGGTCACCTTCTGGAGATCTGGATGGGTAGTATATCCTGTCACAGGAAGAAAATTTACCAATCTATCTGATAGTCAACTGGTATAAGTTTGTCTTGCCTACAGGCACACCAAACAGCAGGAGGGCTGTACTTTTAAATCTGGGCATTGGGTCTTGTACAAATGTAAAACAGCTTTGAATCCCTGCACATCTGCTGTTGTGCTCAAAGCACAGGGGATGGGAGAGCTATGCGTGGGTGCAAACTAGATTAATAGCCAAGCATATCCCCTGAACTCAGTAGTATTTCTTAAGACCCTGCACTCCCACTCCCTTACTTGCATGTGTAGAGTAAAAAGGGGGCTATGTGTGGGAATAGTGTGTGTGTGTGAGTAGTACATATGAGCTTAAGTGTGATGCTAATGCGGCATTTAGCTGTGTTCTCTCTTATTAGTCATCATCGCTGTTACCTGGCAGTAATAGCTTGCCAGCTTTGTAGCAGCACTCTCACTAATGCAGAATTGGGTTGCCCCACAATCCCTGTTAGCCATCTCATTTTTTACATTGAGCTCATACACACAACACTTCACATATGCCCTCTTTAGAAGCAAGCCCAGAGTGCGTCATCAGAGGCAAGTGGTACCCAAACATGAGACAGCAAATAAAATGTCTGGGCTGACTGTGTACAATGGTAGGATACTTTCAGTGGCTTGGTGGCTTTTGTTTCTTGGTTCTTCATCATATACAGCTACTGAGTCAAACCATTGTGCTCATAGGAAATATAAAAAACTCTGAGATTTTTCTCCTGTGCTAGTGTAATGGTATTTTCCTTTTAAGAGTGGCAGTGTTGCCTAGTGAATAGAGTCCAGGTTTGGAACTCAGGTAAGCTGAGTTCTAGCCTCAGCTCTGTCACTGGCTGCAGGATGATTGTGGGCAAGTCACTTCAGCTCTCTGTGCCTCAGTTTCCCCACCTGCTTTTTTAAAAAGGTGGGAAATAATACTAGCCTCCTTTGTAAAGTGCTTTGAGATCTATTGATATAAAGAAAGAGCTAGATATTAAAATCTTATGGCGTTATTTTATCCTATACAATATTAAGACTTTCGTAACCTTTACTTTTTGAAGCAACTAGGATATAGGTTTTTTTTTTACTCTTGATAGTATCTAGAGTATCATAGATCAATATTGTGGATTTCTTTTGATTTCTTAAATTTAATAACATAAACGCAAAGGAGGCAGCAGAAAATGGAAGCCTATATAAAACCTAGTCATACATTATATACAGTATATTATTTTAAATTCTTTTAAATATCCAGGTGGTAGTAATGGGAAGTAGGCCTCACATATATATTTTATGCTGGATTTTTTTTCCCTAGGAGGTATTGAGAATAACCTAAAATCTAACCTAGTAAAGAATAGAATTTGAAATTATATGAGACTCAGTCAAGAAACAAACGTTTCTGTGCATACAACAAAAACAAAGATAAATCCAAAACATTAGCTGATGTCTGTGCCCATCCTAAACTTGCTAATCTCTATGATAAATGGAGTACTAAAGCACTCAAAAATGGGTGCATTTAGCCCCAACTATTTTACTCTAATGACTTCTGGAGCCTATAGCAAGGCTTGTGTAAATGATGCTCCTGTGAGCCACCAATACAACTGACCCACATGATTTGGTAGTATTTGTACTGTAGCTGGAACGCTCATGTAAACATGTTCATCTGCTGGCAATTTCTAGAAACTCTTTTATAGAATGGAATACCTCGTTAGAAAGCTATCATGCAATAAGCACACAACTCCGACCGATGTCAAATATAGTTCTGTAAATGGCATTAGTTTGCATTTGTTCATAGAAACTTCTATTTAGATTTCATTTTCAAAGTGTGTACATTCCTTGAGTTTAGGGTTTGAATGAACTTAAATGTTCACAGTAAAACTCTGTTAAAACAAGCATGTTTCACTTGGTTTTCACCTAAAATCATAAATTGTCAGAAAGCCTATCTAAAACCAGGGTCCTATTCCAAACTACTGTTTTTCTGGCAAAGAAATCAAGGCCTACTTTTTTGTCTCTCGACCTCATACTTTAGGTCTGAAGATGGACTTGAGAAGTGTGGAGTTTGGGTCAGAATTTGGATCCAAATCTCAGCTTTCCTGAGGTTTTTTGTATCTTTTTATAGAATGTAGAACATATATAACCCCAGCTAGGGGAATGTGGGTCTTTATCTCCCCTCCTAGTAGCTGGACCACATAGGAGGATAAGAGTTTACTCTAGCTGCCACCTAGAGCAGTTATTTCCTTTGTTAAAACAGTAAAGGTTCATGGTTTTAGGTTCTAGGTTCAAGCTCCTCTGTCACCCAACTGGGGTTGTTATATGTAGGCTACTAAAGAAAGTCTGTTTTAAAATAAAAAAAATTATTGAAAGTTTATTTTCCTGCCTGTTAAATGATTGGATCTGTGTAAGCAGCTGCAGCTGCAATGTCATAGATAACGATAACTGAGTACGACATGTTTCTCAAGCTCTTTCAAACACAAGGGTAACTTTTGTTATTTAACTGTGTCACCAATAATATCTGCAGCCTGAATCCAAAATATGTTTTTTTCCTATCCAACTCCTTGTACCAATTATAATGAACTCTGCTCTAATTTCTAATATAGTTACTTTTGCTAGAGTAATGTTCAAACTCGATCTGAAGATGAAAAGTTGATAAGATTGGATTTTTATTACTGTGCATCCTTTTGAGACTACTCCATTTCCTGGATTGTTTTTAATGCTGCTAATGATATGATTATGCAAAATGTCAGCAATACTTTAGTACCATGATTAAAGAAAATGTGAATGTAAATACAATGGCCAGCTGATGTAAATCCATTCCAGTGAAGTCGATTTAGTTTATGCTGTGTTGATCTACCCTAGCTAGGGCTCCGGCCTAATGTTCCTAAGTAGAGCTCCTACACTGAAATGTTTATATCCTTCGTTGAACGTTCTTATTACAAATCTAATAAACTTGCATGAGTTTCTTGCTACATCATTAATAATATTGATGACTACAATATTAATTCGGATGTTATTGGGTCTTATGCTGCAAGCTTTCTAAGTGATCAGTTGCCTGCTGACTTTCACGAAAGCTCTGCGTTTGGAAGACTTGCAGAACATGTGCTTCAACTACTTGTTTTTTTTTCACTAATGTAATGTTGATTCGACTCTAGCTGTACAGTAGGGCTGAGAAGTGCTGTTCTTTGTATAGACTGGTATTGGAAAGCAGTGTATTGTAATGCAGGATTTGGCCCAGATCCTAAAAATGTTTAGGCACCTAACTCCCATCAATCTGTTTCATTTTTTCATTTTCATTTTCATATTGAGGCTCCTAACTTCCATTGATCCCGAGATTTGTACAGTTCTTCATTACCACACCAAACGGGAGTTGGACTTCTTATCACCCTTTTCTGTATCATGTAGTATATCCTGAGCAGCTGCATTTTCATGACATAACAGGTGAAGGCCAGTAGATTACAGAACTCAGGCATGGAAGTCTCATTGACATCAGTGTAGTAAATGGTCCTTAGTTTCGCACTGAAGAGGGTAATGGCTGTACTGGGCATTTTTTCTAACCTTTGTTTTACTCTCCAATTGGTTTAAAAGCCAGTTCACATTTGTCACACCGTGTATTTAATGCAATTTGTAGCAGTAGCAAAACAAATTGCTAGATGTTCCTAATAGCAGATGCATGTGATTCTCAAGGGTTCACTTTCAGAATGGTGTGCCAGGACTTACACAACTGTCATTTACATTAATGGGAGTTGTGTAGCTAAGTCACCACTCTTGAGAGCAAACTCCTAGTCTCTGATC
The DNA here is from genome assembly GCA_007922155.1 of Mesoclemmys tuberculata. Lineage (NCBI taxonomy): Eukaryota > Metazoa > Chordata > Testudines > Chelidae > Mesoclemmys > Mesoclemmys tuberculata. The sequence continues at coordinate 78,460,742 of ML675603.1, read as the reverse complement.
TGCACTGCAGTTCTTGATTGCATAGCCTCACTCAAATGCCACCTGGAACTCCCATTGACGTCAATATGCAGTAGAGGGCTGCAGTGCAGATCCAAGAATGGGATTTTTCCCTAGAGAAATTACCCATCTGTGTTTCCAAATAACCAGAGAAAAGTTAAAAGTGTGATTCTATGTAAATTGCATACTTTGTGAATTGAATCTTCCATAGAGAAGTCTATTAAAATGCAAGCCTCATCTCCCAGTCATCCAAGGAAATTGGCACTGAGTTCACGGCTCATATTAAGATTGAAAAGAAGAATCTCATGGACATAGTGTAATTTATTGAATCTAATTTAAATGTGTCTGAACAAACCATTTCTAGGATGCAGAAGTGGTAGGGAGAGGGGAATAATAATGAACCAGTACATAAAGGAATTAGAAAGAACTTTTAATTGGTGCGTGTCTTAAAATGGATGTTAATCAGGTTTCACAACTTGTGTGTTGGCTTAGCGAAATTGGCATAGCCTTCCAATCTGAGTTCACTTCGTGTGTCTATCAGGCACTTTTATCTGTTTTACTGATTGTTAACTTAGGTGTCTGCTTGTTGCTTCTTGTTGTACAAGCACTGCTCATTGCACAAATCTGTATCCTGCAGACCCACTAAACCTCATGTCATTAAAAAATATATAGTATTTTAAAAATATTTTTCTCAGGAAAAGATACTGGGCCGTGTTGTGCTATCAGTTTTTAAAGAGAACTCCCCATTTATGTTGATTTCAATGGAGAACTCTTTAGAATTCTGTCCCACAGCATGGAAAATTGTCAAATACACCTGTCTACTGTTCAAATGAGTGGTTAAAGTGATAAACAAGATAGACACACTTTCTTTTTTAACTTTTGGGTAGCTCTTTAGAATTTGTTACTTGACCTAATGTCCAAAATGTGATGACATTGTTTCTGACAAATACAGTTTGATTAATATGAGCTCAGTTGGTGTACTTTTCTCTGGACAGTGTAGAGTCAAATTGCCTGATACTTCTATATGCATTTTCTGTGGCTGCACAAGTTCCAGGAATCTATATATGTGCCCAGATATAGCAACTGATATGGAGCCAAATTTGCTTTTAGTTTTAACAGTGCAAATTCAGAGTAACTCAACTAACTTTAATAGAATAAACTGTTATAAATCCAGAATAACTGAGAGTAATGTTTGGCTGCTATCTTCATAAAGCACAATAATTAAGGCAGTGAGAAAAATGAGTATTTTTTCACATAATTATATAACAAACATTTATCTGCTCCATTTTGAGTGATTTCATGCCCTTAAAATCTTTCTTTATTGTGAAATTTTAAGGGAGTTGGTACTAGAATCACATAGAATCATCTGAAAGTACAGAAAGCCAGTTTCACTTAAAATTTCAGATGGGCAAACTTTCAAGTGGACACAGCAGTTTGACAGCAGCAATCTTTTTTTAAAAAAATATTTATTTTATTGGGAGGCGAAAGATGTGGAAGAAACATACTATACATTTATTAGTTTTACATAAACACACTGAGTGAAATCCTGGCCCTACTCAAGTTTATGGCAAAAGTCACATTGGCTTCAATGGGCCACAATCTCTTTTGTGTTGGAAGAGAGGAAACATTGGATAAAGATAATAGGGGTGTAGGATAGGAAGAGAGGTAGCAAGGTTTGGGAATATGTTATTTTGGATGAGAGGGAAGGCTTATGATGGGGGGGATAACTCCTTCCCACAGTGTGTGTCTTTATCTGTGTTCTTGGGCCATGAATAGGACAAACATCAATATCGACGTAACTCAAGAGCATCAGCAATGTCAGACATTTAGGCCTGTGCCTTGATTCCCAACTCTGCTATCATTTGTGGAAGTGTACCGGTGCAGAGGTGAGCAGGTTTATGTCTTTAGTACAGGGGCAGTGGCAGCAAAGCTAGACAGACCACATGATGTATCCAAGCAAGATCTGCTGCTGCTGCTGCATTGAATGAGTAGCCAAAACATTACAAAATGTGATTTTTCTTTTGCATACCTGTGCACTGTACACAGATTCAAAATTGAAAATTAGCAATGAAAATGTAATGAAATATTTGGCAGCAGGAGGATATCGCAGATGCTTCAATGCCACACCATATGTGTAATATATAAAATTAAAGTAATGGGAAGCAAAAGGAATAATGAGGCATCTCCTAATCACTCATGTAAAGGTAAAGTAGTTGGTGAATAGAACTGTGTGTCAACTTCATAATGTCTAGAGTGAAGACAAACTGAGGTGGTTTTGCATACCTGGCCTAAAAGAATGTGGAGCATTTCACTCTCATGAAGTTTAAGCCTTTATCACTCATGTCTCCTTAGCAAACATAAAACAACAAAACCATCCTCTTCTTTTAAAATAATTGCTGCTTTATATTTCTAGAATTGCAAAGATGCTATAAAATAAAATAACCATGCCAACCCAACATACAGTTAAGAGCATGCAGCAAATTTGCCTCTTCATAGAAAAAGTAGGTATAAAAGTAGAGCTGGTCAAAGTTAAAAAAAAATACATTGTGGAAAACCTGTTACATTTTGTAACTTCCATTTTGCAGGGTTTGAAACACTCATTTTATATTTTTCCCCACAATTTTTAAATAAAAATTTTGAATGAAAAACCATTACAACGGCTTTGATAAGTTTTGTGGGAAAATGTAAAAAATTGAAAGTCCACAGGTATTTGTGAAACCCTTTTTCCCCTCCCCCCATGAAAGGTCTTTTTTCAACTAAAACTTTGTTCAAAATTTAACAATCTGCATGTAGTAGACCACTTAGCAGCACTAGGTATAGTATCACCTGGGAAACCGGTCTCAACATTATGAAAAAGTATAAAAATGTACACTATAAACCAGCCTCTGAGTTAAGAAAAATACACAGAAAAATATTAATGCAGGATGTTCAAAAGGTTTAGTTTTTCTGATAAAATTATCCCAATGTACAGAGGCCACAATTATCCATGCCTCTTCCCTGCCTACCCCCAATACCTCTCTATAGCAGGCTCTGCAGGAGCTCCTCCTTTCAGTAATCCTACCTTGTCCACTATTTTGCAAGGAGAAGATCTGTGGTGCTTTTCAGTGGACTGCCGGGTGCCTTCTCTCTCTCTCTAGTATATTTTGGTTGTCTGTCTCATTCTTCCACATGGGCCTGAGGTGTTTAAAATGGCTTTTATTAACCCTTTTGGTTACATGCTAACAGCACACACAGTCAATTAGGAATCCTGAAAATATATCATATGGGAAAACCCAACCAATTCAGCCTGCAACTTGAAAATGCATGAAAGAAGCTACACTGGGATTTTCACTGATCTCTAGACAGGTTAGGAGATAAATGTGTTATGCCCAACCCTGACAACACTTTTGCTGATGCAAAAAGTCTTGCAGGAAGCCCTATATTTCCACAGAACTTCTATGAGGTAGAAAGGAAGCAAATTATTTTTGTTTCAGTATGACTAGTTCACATAGCTCCCAGTAAGAATATTTCTATTATGCTTGTCATTAAGGTACCAATGTAGCTTCTGGAGCAAAAGGCAGTATTTATATATACCTGCTTACAGTTTCCCTCTGTTAATGGAAGTGGTGGAGGTGCACCTTTCAGTTTACTGAACAGAAGTCTGTATTGTGGCTCTGAAGGTCGTGCCCAAGTTCTATTCCACATGTCACAAGTTTGAGGCTAGCTGATGAGTGACTGTGGTTGTGGTTTATATTTGTGGCTGGAGATAATTACAAACTGTTCTGCCATTGCACTAAAGAAGCACAGACAAGAGTACCCAATGACAGGGAAGTGATAGCTGTGATAAACCAGCAGCGTGTACATTTTCTAATTTGGGTATTTATCTGACTACTGAATGACTGGAAGTGTAGTCAAATATTAGATAAAACCTAAAAACACACACACTGTTCGTCTTCTGTTATTAGTTGCTGACAGTCATGGGAGGAGGTGTTTGGTAACTGCTGATGGGGGGTGTGTGTGTCACAATTTAAAGGTTCTGGTGGCATGCTGTGCGGTTCAGGGGAGATACTCAATAGACAAAGGAGTTTTGATTTCTAGAGCTACTTTTGTCGTCATGTTTATGATACTGTTTAATAGCAGATGGAGACTGTTTTAAAAGAGAGCTACACATAAAGATGCTCTGGATTGCACCGGTGTATTCTATCATTTTGAAGAACAGAAGCATTTGCAAACCAGTCCTTTAATGTGATCTTTTGGAGTCCTTGTTATAATATCAGCACCCAATAATTATGTTGCAAATCGGTTTTAATTTAAGCTTTATAAAATTATTTTCCCTCTGCATTTGAATCCGCTCTCTCTTCTGGATTTACAGGGAGACAGTGGCTTTCTTGGGCATAACAAGTACTAGAAATCTCATGCTAACCCTCCTGGTGGCTAGGATGTCTCTTCTGGTATCTGTAGTTCCACAGAATGATGTGTATGAGGAATCATTAGCAAATTTGTAAAAACGGATTTCATGGCAGAAGTACAGTGGTTTGAAAGATTTTTTGGAAAGTGAGCACAGGAAGCTGTTTAAATTAAATCCCGTCTCTAGCAGGGATGTTCAGCTCACGTTTCTGAGCTTGCCTACAATTCCATTTACTCTGTACAGTTCATTTTTAACTAGAGATGGAACCAAAACTAGGACACAAAATTCAAACCCCTCATAAACATGAGGAAGATGAAATCTGGACCTAGATCTGAACTTCTCAGCTCAGATTTATTTTTATGATGGGCCAGTTCGGAACGCCAACTCCCAACACTCTTGGGAAGTGGCTTGCCTTTTGAAAGTGTTGTTCAGGTTTTCTTTGAGGATGAGGACAGATAAGTCAGAGACAGAGAGATCACTTTATGAAAAGAGTTCACCCACAGGTGATGTGGTGTGTTTCTTTTATCATTTTCCTGTGTGAGTTCTTTCAGGAGTGTAGTGATTGTCTGGTTCCATCCACATAGTTGCTTTTTGGGGCATTTAGTGAGTATGAGGTGGTAGGGTTGTGCATTTGGAGGCGTTTTATTTCTGTATTGAAGCAGGTTCTATTTGGGTGGTCCGTTCCATGATGCAATCGACTTCTCTGGTGGAATGTCCTTGTTTAGTGAAGACAGTTTTAAGTTAAGGTGCTAACTGACTTTCTCCTAAGAGCATATTGGTATCCAAGTACATAGCTATAGATCACAGATTTCTTGGTGCGTTTGAGGTGGTTACTGGATCTATGAAAGTAGGTGTGGTGATCCATGGGTTTCTTGTATATAGTTATCTGGAGGGTTCCATTGTTGTGGCTGATCCTGGTGTCCAGGAAGTTGGTGCTAGTGTGGGAGTGTTCCAGAGAGAGTTTGATGGATGAGTGGTGGTGAAGTTCCAGTGGAAATTTATGAGGAAGTCATCTGTTCAGAGTGTCTCAGGTATATCATTGGTTTCATGGTGCATTTGTTCAGAATTTCTTCTTCAAAGTGGACCATGAAGAGGTTGACATATTGGAGAGCCATTCTAGTACTCAATACTGTTTCCATGATTTGGACAAAGTGTTGTTGAATGTAAAATTGTTATGGGGGAGAATTAAATGAATGAGTTTGGCAATGTGTTGGGAATGGATATCTGAGGGTTGTCTATTGTTTTGTAAATATTTGAGTCAGGCAGCTACACTGTCATTGTGAAGGATGTTAGTGTATAGGGAGGTGGCAAGAATGGTGCTCTGAGGGAGTTAGTAGAGGAAGTCGGTTGTGTCCTGGAGAAAGCTGGCCCTTTGAGGTTTGAGGATGGTTTCTATGAGTCCCAATTTTCCTTCAGTAAGAGTGCTGTGGCCAGATCTGATGGGTCTGTCTGGGTTGCCTTGGTTGTGTATCTTGTGCAGCATATAGAAAGTCCCTGGGATGGGTTCATAGGGGATAAGTTAATAGGGTTCATCTTGGAGTTGTTTGGGGAAGAATTTGATGATATCTTTAAGATCCTGGCTAAATTGTGACATGGGGTCATCTATGACTTCTTTATATTGGTAGTGTGGGAGAGTTGTCAGTGGGCTTCATTAACATGGTCATCATGGCTGAGGACTGCAGTGGTGTCCTATTTGTCTCTGGCTTTATTACTATCTGGTGGTTAGATTTCAGGGACTGTATAGCTGTCCTCTCAGTGGTGGAGAGATTGTGGGTGATGTAATTGTTAAGGATTTCAAGGTTCATTTTTCTTCTAGAAGCACTATGCAAACACACACAGGGGTAGTGCCTGCCTCAAGGAACTTGCAGTCTAAGTATATGATAGATGACGAACTGCCAGGGAGAGCACAAGAAAGTAACAGAGAGACAATTATGATTATTGGCATAAACAGTGGTCACAATACTTCAGAACGGCAGCTAAAGTGAAAGGGCCCTTTCAAGGCCCCTTAAACTATAAGGTGTGCTTTCAGGATTTGTAGCTGGTAACATTATTGTCACTTGGGGACGAATTTAGGCACTTCACAAGGCAGACAGGTGCCTATAGAATATACAAAATTACCAACACAGTGCGTCGGTGTTTTTGAAAGACCTACTAGGTTCCAATGTAACTCATGTCTGCATGATGTAGTGCTCTGTCCCTCTCTCGTGGCGCCTAGCTATAGAGTGATGAGTCCACTATAGCCTTGGCTAAGAGCCATGTGGCTTTTAGCTCATGCAGTTGAGGTTCATACACTATGCTTCAGAGGTCCTATGTTCGATCCTGTCTGCTGGCGGGTGTCTGTTGGTATTACACCTATCTACATCTTTAGGTGCATAAATACCTTTAAAAATCTGGCCTTTGGCTCCTACTTTTAATAGACAATGTGGTCACCCTTTCAGTGTATGAACTAAATTATGTATTACATGTTTACAGACTGAGGCATGGTGCTTTTGTGCATAACATAACATAAAAAGGGCATTCCTAAGGTGTAGTGATCTTCTAGGCAAGCAGATTTGGTGTCCATCCCATGCTCTCAAACATTCCCCAGAATCCTTTGCACTTGCTGCAGCAGTATTACTAAGGAGGAGCTGTGATAATTGGCCACAAAGATTTAAAAGATTCTGGAATGCATAGGAAGAGGCAGGGAGCTCATTGTCTAATTCTAGATGCCCCTAAACATATTAAAGAAAATGAAGCAGTTTTAGCATGCCGGTTCCCCTATGCTGATGGGAAGATTGACTGAAGAACATTCATTCACCCTGTGCATGCGCCTTTCACTCATAACTGAGACTGCCCCGATATAAACAAACAAAACCCACTGGATTACTCAGTTCTGAATAGTACCTAGTGCAGGTAGCAGAGAATTTTCTGTGGCAGGACCACAGCTAAAGGACACCTAAAAAGAGGGGATCGTCTGAGTCTAATCCTGACTGTGTTCAGATGTTCGTATCTTAATGTGAGATCTGCTAGTTTGATAAGTTCTTTGCCCTGGTATTGGTTTCTTTCTTGGAACAATCTACAAGAGTAGAAATTGATGAAGGGAAAAGGAGGCAAGAAGGAAAGGGGGAGAGAGTAAAAATCTGCACAGAGAATGAGAGAGGCTATGAGAATATTGCTTTTTGAGGTGCACTCAATTCGATTCCTAATTGTCACTCAGTACTTGGATAACATGGTGATCAGCACTTTAGAAAACGCTAGTGTAGAACTGGGCACCAAGTGTTAAGGGTTTAACCCTGCTCACCTTACATGAATACTCCCCTGGAAATCAATGGGAATATAAACGAGCCTGGTTTGGCCCTAGATTTGTAACAAGCTGTTTATTTGCATACTCAAAAATAGATTCAAATTTGCAGATAAATATATTTTTAACTTTATCTACATGTTTATCCTATATATTGACTGTAAAATATCCTTTAGGGAAAAGGTCACAGATTATACACAACATTCAATAATTCTTTTTTCCCCTTGGGCCTTTTAAAAAATGTGCTTTATTTTCATTGTTTTACAAATGTAAAAATACCTAATTCTGTATCACCTTGTTACATAAATTTATTAATAATATATATAGAATACTCTACATTAAAATTGCTCAGTTAAATTATCCAGAGTGAGCTATGTTTTAAGGGTTACAACAAAGCTTTTGTTGTGGAAACTGAGAATATGTAGAACTTGCTTGGTTTCAAGTTATTTTACAAATCCCAAAGTTACTCCAAATCTGCCACAAGGGCTGAGATATGTAAATCTTTTGGGTAAATCTGAACTAAAAGGTGCAAATGAACTTAGACTAAGTTTCAGTAAAACTGGGCCAACTTTTGGCTTGTGAAAAATGTTTGGTTAGGTTTTTTTGTATGCACAAACAAACCTTTTGTTGAAAAACTGAAACCCAGAAACCAAAATATATTTTCAGTTTTCAATCAAAGTGTTAGGGTTTCAATTTTCTGATGTAAGATAATTTTCAAGGAAAGCAAACACTCTCAGTGAATGTTTTGTTTAGCTGAAAACCTAACTTTCCACTGAAGTAAACTTTCTATGGAAAATATTCAACCAGCTCTAGTGTAGCAAGATCTCAGGAACACGCTACGAGACGGACACCCAAGTGAGGAAACAGTAGTTTATTGATTGGCGCCAATCGGCTCAGCGGAATCGCTTCCAAAGGCTGAGCCCCGATTATAATGGGGCGAAGCCTTATATACCTTACAAGATTACATGAATATTTATACATAGCATCATTACACATAACATAATATTATTGGCTCATGATTTCTTAACAGTGTTCACACCTCCCTGAGGGAGTGGGCCTTATCTTGTTTTTCATTAGTCTATTGGCAATCTAGACAAAATTGCTGAATTGTTGTTACTAGGTGGAAGTTGGTGAGGGGGTTTCCAGACATTGTCTGAACCTTGAGCCAACACAGACTTCCAAGAAGTCACTGACCTGGGGTCAGAATGGCAGTTGTGAAAGTGCTGAATGAGTATTACTGTGAGGAGATGGGGAAACCGCTGAATAAGTGTTAATCTAGGGGAAGTTAAGGGATTTTGGCAGTGCTTTTAACTTGTTTGTAATAGTAGTGTCATATTAGGGTCAAAAAAGCAAATACAGGCTAATTAATATACTTACTTATAAAGCACAAAGGTACCTATGGATAATGTTATTGGGGGGGGCCGGGTCCTGCCTCACTAGTTTGGAGGTTCGTTAAAAGCTAAAACTCAAACAGACCTGAATCTGTTGACCCTCACATCTGTTAAACTCCTCATCTGTGAACCCAAAATCACAGCTATTTGCAAAACTCTAGTTATAAGGTATAACCAAACGGAAAAAAATTGTGACCTCTTCAATGTGATAGATCTTCCTTTAGTGGGAAGAAATGGACAATGGCCGAAATCTGTTACTAAGCTTGGCCTCTTAAAACTAAGGCTTTAAAACTTCATAGCAAGTAATAGTATAAAATATGATAGAAACCAGCCCTGGACTCATTTTGGCAAACTAATTCTGCACTCCCACTCTGTGAAGTACTCCACTGACTGCAATGGAGTTGCCTGGGATATGAGCACAAAATCTGGCACATCTTCACTGAGGCAGAACAGGAAATTAAGCAAAGAGTCGCTGGATGAGATACGAAGACAGAATCATACTCTGCTTTTAAGCCAGTCTAAATCAGGACCAACTCCACTGAAACCAATGGATGTGCAATTGATGTAAGGGAGATCAAATCAGGCCCTGTGGTGATCTGGTTTTACAAAATAATGAATAGCTAAATGTATTTGAAACTCTCTAATTCAAGGCATTTTACTTGGGTTAGATATGGGAATTAAGTATCATCTTATCTTCTATTGTTTTCTGGGAGTTGCCCCTGCCTGTGTGCTTATTTGCCATAATAGGAAAAGAAAATCTTTTCACCTTCTCTCCAAAGAGAGAACTTCATGTTTGCCAAGAGTAGGACTGAGGAGAAAAAAAATCTTACTTGTAACGTTTTCCGTACAATTTTCAGAAGTATTCTTCTTTGGTTTCATGGGGCTCCGTTCTGGGACATTTGGACAATTTATATTCCTCAATAATTTCTTTTCTTTTGGATGGTCCCCCGCCTTCAGTGCAGCTCCTCGAACCTCTTTCCCTTGAAGGGAGCATTTGTTAGAAAAACTACAAGGCAAACATCAAGGGGTTTTCTCAACACTATGTTCCTGTCCTGTGGATTTTACCATGGGGAGAGATCAATATGGACTAGAACTAGGAATGTGCATAATTTTCATATACTTTGCATAAATGTAAACATAAATAAATCCTAGTTCTCTGAACAGATTGTATGATGTGCCAAGGCTAGGGCAGATAAAATGCTAATAAACAGGCTACTTAATTTGTCTTGTTTTTCTCCATTAATAGCTCTAATGTTCATAAAGTATGTCCATAGCTTATGCTGTTGAGTGATAAATGCTTATAAAGCTGTGAAGATGATTTCTTGGGATTGTCACACTTCCCAATGGATATCCGGAAGCTTTGCAAGAAAAAAAATAGTACTGAGAAAATCTAGTCTGTAATTAATGCCTGATGGTCCCAAAATACAACAGAGCTGTGGGAAATTAAATTGGTCCTACATATAGTGGAACTGATTATGAAGGAGAGGATATACCATTATTATTATCTTTTGTATTTATGTGGATTTTGGTACTCAGTCTTCTTTCACTTGCACTTGTGTTGCTTGGAATTAACTACATTGAAGTAAATGAAATTATACTATTGTGAGAACAGAATCAGGCTCATTGTTTCTCCATATCTCAAAATAGGATATGGGACTCCATGACTAGAAAGTTAATCTTACCAGTCTTGTTGTCTTGGTTTGTTTGAATCTCAGTTTCTGTAATTTGAGGCTGGTACTACGTGCTGTTTTGTCGATCACTAGAAGCTGATGCTTGTAAAAGTGGGAAAAGAAAAAGTTGATAATATATAATTGAAAATCAAAAATTTTAGAACAGTTTGCATTCTCTGGATCATTTTCATTCACTTGTGCAACCCCATTGCAGTTGCATGGGTATAAATAAAGGTAGATTTTGTTTGCAGTGTTGTTGTGGTCATCCTGATCCCAGGATATGAGAGAGGGATGGTGGTATTACTTTGCATTAGATCAGGGGTGGGCAAACTACGGCCTGCGGGCTGCCTGCGGCCCATCTGAGCTTTTAATCAGGTGCTCCAGCTCAACTGGTGATTGTGGCGTGGCAGCAGTCACTCCCACTCCCAGTCCCAGTCCCATCCCTTTCCCCCGCCCCTCTCCCACCATATGGGCCCAGTGGTGCCTTGGCCTGAATGTGGCAGCCGCTCCCTCTCCCAGCCCCGCCTCTTCCCCCCCGCCCTTCTGCCATCATGTGGGCCTAGTCGCACCCTGACTGGAGCCGCTCCTGGCCCCAACTAGTGCCACATGGTGGCCGCTCCCCCACACAGCCCCGCCCCTTCCTCCCTGCCCCTCTGTATGGCCCACCATACAATTTCTATATGCAGATGTGCCCCTCAGGCCAAAAAGTTTGCCCACCCCTGCATTAGACCATCTTCTGTTGATGAAAGACACAAACTTTTGAGCTCCACAGAGCTCGTCTTCAGAATCTGCCTTTATTATCTTTAAAATATAAAGAATATTGATCATCTCAGTTACAGAAGCAATAAATAAAATGATGTTCATATATCTCACCAAAAATTTGCTTCGTTAGAGAAAGAGAGTCAGAGATAAAAATAAAGCAAGTTGCAAATTAACCTGTTAGCACATAGTGGCTTGTGTGAAGTAGGAAAATCACTGTGAACTACCAAATGTGATTCACATTTTTCAATTATTCATGAATATAAATTCATGCTCCCTAGGGTGAACGAAAAAGGTGATCCGTCTTTTAAATCACTCCACGTTATAATCTTTCTATTAATCATAGGGTGATAACTTGAAGTGCCAACACTTTTGGAAATGCCAGTAGCAATGGAATCTAATGTTTCTTTTGCTATGTTTGTTTCTGGAAAAACACAAACTAAACCTGTGAAGTGGGTTGTAGTCAGACCCAGCTGAGTGGGTAGATGTATAACTTTCTCACAATGAAATGTGTTTCCTCAGCTATCAAAATAAATAAAGCAATCATTTGAAATGAACATATACATTTTGAGATGAATAATTACAGCACGATTGCCATCTTAGTGTACATCAATCACATGATGATATGCAGCAGGTTGTTGCAAGAGCTCAGCTAACAGCATAGTGTTAGGAGAATTCATTCCCACTCACCATTATAATCTGATATAAAGAATAAACATCAGTAAAGTGTGAAATATTTTCAGAGCTAAGGTATGTTCCTGAATATTTCTAGTGTTGTTTTAATTATTTCTGAAGTAGAAATTAAAGTGGTTGTTCATGCAAAATGTTATCTGAGCTGCCAGTTAGGCCACAAAGCTCAGTACTTTGCTTAACTTTGGGAATGTGACTTCCCATTGAATATGCACTTAAGAGTTTTGTCTACATGCTGGTCGTTATGCCTATTTAGGTATTTCAGTTGGGGGTGTGAAAGTAGTTAAATTAGTACAACCTTAGTGTGGACAAAGTTATAATGGAATAAAGGTTTCTTCTAGAAACATAGCTTATTCCCTTTCCCTATAGGTGTTTACCAGTATAAAGTATCTTTATTCCTAAATAACTCCATCTGTGGGAGGTGAGGTGTGAAGGAGATGTTGTGCTGCTTTAACTATATTGCTGTAGTGAAAGTGGCACAACTTTTTGTATGTAGACAAAACCCTAAGCATGTGTTGACCTATCTTGCTGAACTGAGGTCTGAATGTCTAAAATGTTCATGTATACTTGTTCGTTGAGTTCACTGGGACCATTCGTGCATGTGAAGTTATGTGTGGGCAAATGTGTTTGCAAGATTGAGGCCTAAATTTGCAAAACCCCGCTAGAAAAATATGTGTTCAATTTTTTGTTTTCTATGGCAGAAAACTTACATTTCTTATTAGATGCCCAGTCTAAGATGTCATCTCTTCTTTGTTCTTCCTTGATGTTGGGGAAGCTAACATCAATATGGTGGAGAATAATTGGCATTAATCATGTTTGGAAACCTTGATTCTGCTCTCCTTTTCTTCCATGGACAGTATCTGTGTTCTCACTAATTGATAACTACCCTGCCCTGGGAACAGCAAGCTCTTAGTGTCTCTGGGGTGAAGTTTTAATACTAGAATAGCGCAATTCTCTGATAATTCCTCCAGCAAGGAAAGCACAGGGATCACCACTTCACTTATATGTTGCTTTGTTGCAAGATCTCAGGAACACTTACGAGATGGACACCGATATGAGG